>CM022945.1:79212701-79737332 GCA_012931725.1 Litsea cubeba
GCACGGACTTCCGTGAGGTCTGCTTCCAAGAGGCTCATTTTTTTGAAGCATTCGTAGTAGAGGACCTCGGAAGAGCTGCTGGAGTCGATGAGGATCCTCTTCACGGTGAAGTCTCTCAGCTTCATCGTGAGGAGCAAGGGGTCATTGTGGGGAAGCTGGATTCCCTCCAAATCTCTGTCTGAGAAAGAGATTGCAGGTCGATCGCGGCGAGCTCTTTTGGATGCCGGCCCGAGCTCGGCCTTCATCACTCTTTTCAGTGCAATGCCCGCCTGGCCTCGGCACGGGCCTGCGAGCTACCGCGAGATGGGGTAGAGGGAGCTGAGGATGCTAGGTGGATCACGTTAATGATTTTTTCGGAATCTTCGCTGTCTGGATCCCGAACTGTGCTCTGATGGACTTGGCTCTCGCTGCCGCCGGCTTCTTCTGTCTTGACGAACTCTTGAATGTGGCCCTTGCCGGCAAGCCTCTCCAGATGCCACTTCAGAGACTTGCACTCCTCGGTCTTGTGCTCGTTGCCTTTGTGGTAGGAACAGTAGAGCTTGCTTCGGCTGCCGGCGGTGGGCTCATTTTTCAAAGGCGGAGGCCACTTGAAGAACGGCTTGGTCTTTATTTTGTTCATGATCTGATATATTGGCTCCTTAAAGACGACATTGATGCCCTGATAGGCATCGGAGGGAGGTCTGGGCCTCCTGGAGCCCCCAGATCTGGACTGTAGGCTTCGCCGAATTGGCGACCCAGGCCTGCTTGTGCTCTTGCCTCTGGAAGGGCCTCCCGCCCTTCTGCCGAGGCTGGCTGCTTCTCTGCCCGGGCTCCGGGTTTCTGTCCTCTTCCCGGGCCCGGATTTCATCTTCCTCCCGGGCTACAAAGCGTTTTATCCGGGACATCAACGCCGGCATGGATTCTGGGGGGTCTCCGACCAAGTCCTTCCGGAGGTCGTGGCCGGGATCAGGGCGTGTTGGAAGGCAAAGATTGCTATTTCCTCCCTGGTGCCTTCGACCTGGCTGTAGACCGCCCAGAATCGTTGGGCGAACTTAGCGAGGCTCTCGCCCTAATTCATTTTCAGGGCGAGGATGTCCCCCTCTGTCTTGGGGACGACGCTGTAGGCTTGGAACTTTTACAGGAAGGAAAGCCGGAGCTCCTTCCAGCTCGAAACTGACTTCTCGGGGAGAGCGCAGAACCACTTCAGGGGGAGGTCACCCAAACTGGAAGAGAAGATCTTGCAGTTGAGGTGGCCCTCGTTTCCCCAGATGGACATCTTCTGGGAGAAGTGTCGGAGGTGAGCGGATGGATCGGACAGTCCGTCATAGGGGACGAACCGTGGGACAGAGAACTTCTTGGGCAAGGGAGTCCGTTGGATGTCTCGCGGGAAGGGCGAGGCCCCCAGATTGGCGTGGCCACAGATTTGCTTCTGGTCCCGCATGTCTAGGTTGTGCTGAAGAGCCAACCTGATGCGTTTGTCGAACCGCTCCTGCTCGTCGTCCTTTTCTGGTGTCCGCGCTCTTGGCATTCGCTCGGAGTTGTTCGGGCTGCGACGGCTATGAGCCCGGCCGTCACGGCTATGATGACTTCGGCTGTTGCTTGAGCCTTCATCATGGATCTGGCTACGCTTGTGGTCCAGATGATTTCTCAGATCCTCACGAGAAGGCTGGGCTGACCTGTTCGGGGCGTCCCTCTTCTTGCCCTGAGGATCAGAGACCTGCCTCAACGAGGCAGTTTGCGCTGCCCTCAGCTGCTGCTGGAGCTCACGGATTAACTACTCCTGCTTTTGGAGGAAAGCATTTTGGGCTGCAACAGCTCCTCCAGCGGCAGGAGGTGGAGCGCAGCGAGTTTCTTCTACAGCCACGGCTTTATCTTTGCGAGGACACTCATGCCGATGCTCGTCGCGTTGGGGTGGCGTGACCTCGTCTGCTGAGAGCGAGGCTTCGAGTCCCTCTTGGAAGGGGATCTCGACGTAGAGCTGCGAGCCTAGGCGTCCTTCGCCTGCAGATGTGCCATGCACCGTTCTGGACCCCCCTGAGGAGGGACGTCCGTCGACGGGCCTGGCTGCTCGAGCATTGCTCTCGAGGATTCTCCGCCCTTCTTAGCTTTCGGAGGCATGGTTTCTGGGGTGATTGAGAAGGTTGGGAAGGTTGGGATATTACTTTCCCACAGACGGCGTCAATTGTAGGTGCAGAAAATAATGGCCCACAATAACTGGGGTGCCTTATAGGATTTATCCAAGATGATGAAGAGGACGTGCCGCCTGAAAGCCTGAAAGGGAAGAGCAAACGGTCAGAGGACCCTGGCCTGGGCGGCGCAAGGCTCTCCGATGCTTAAGTCAGTTCAGGGACTGAGTAAGGGAGATAGAGAAAAATTGCAGAGTAGGAGTGTGCGTTATGGGTTGCGTACCTTAGAATGGAGATGAAGATGATATTTATAGGAGATGGGGGTGTCTTACGTGGGCGAGCCTTATGATGGGCCCTGCCACGTGGGTGGCCTCGTCCACTCAGCCCACACTTCATTAAATGCTAGCCTCACCTACCCATCCCTCATTAAATGCCGATCCTATCGGGCCAGGCATTGGTCTGACTTTTGGGCCAGGTCCCATCGGGTCTGGCCCGGAGCCGTGCTTTGGGGGCGCACGTGTACCGTATAACGCCGTTCTGTCAGGAATGATGAATCGCAGGGCATGCCCTGGCATGCACCTTTGTCCTGTCATCAGTCCCATCAGCGTCTGTCAAATCCGCGGCGCCGAGGTCAGAAAGGGTGATGTGCGTCACCTGACTTCAGGGGCTCTCACCCCGGTGAACGCCGCGATCAATCAGCTGTGGTCAGTCTTGGCTGAGGGGAGGCCTAATCAAGTTGCCTTAAGACCGGGGCTAGCACTGATCTCAGCTTAGTGGAAACACTCCACACAGAGATATTTCTGAATATATTCCCATTGTCAGAAGGCCCGGTATTTCGTTAGGAATTCCAAACAACAATGACAGTGTACGTCAAAATTTTGGGTTTACTTCTTTAAAGCAGCCCCGCAAAATGCCACTTTGGCCGGAAGAATTCTCAGAATACTAGTTTCCACTAAACTAGGTGGAGGGCAGCATTGGAAATTTATAATACCCCAAAATGAGAATTCTCAAAATTCTTACAAACAAACAAGCTCTAAGATTGGAAGAATTTCTTGCTTCGGGATTTCGGGTCCCTTTTCCTTTCGTTTATTCTATTAGTTGTTGAATGTGGACATTGATACTAATGGAAGTATAGGATGTCTTCATCGTGAAGGTTTTTAATCCATAGGTAACCTTGCGGGGTCCATGACAGCGACGGTTTAGATCAATGAGATGTGGGATGGAGTGCATATGCCGTGGGGGAGTGTTGTGCATTTCATGCTTTTGCTGTTTTGAGTATGACCAGGAAATGCACACAAGCTGGCGTACATAGAAGTGGCATGACTTTAAGACTATGCAGTGCACATTCAAGTAGTGTGATGTACTCCAATTTATTTTAGGGGTTAGTAAGCCTCTTTTTTTTACCTAAAAACCACACAAGTGGAAAAGAAGACATCATCTTTAATATTGTAAAATGACCCTCTCTCTCTCTCTTACTCACTCTCATGTCAATGCATCAAAGGCCGGGCAACTAACAGGGGTAGATGAATTCACTAGTTAATCCAAACAGAGTTAGGCTATTTATAAGATTGATGATGTGAAAACACACATTTCACTCCTCTTTTCAAGGTTTTTTTTGTAAAAAAAAAATACTCACACACTCCTCTTTTTTGGCCTCATTTAAAAGGGCAGCCCAATGCAGGAGACTTTCCGCCACTGCGGGGTCTGAGGAGGGTCAGATGTACGCAACTATTTCCGCAACCGAAAAGGCTATTTCCGCATTTCGAACCCATGACGTCCTAATCGCAAGGGATCAACTTTACCATTGCACCAAGCCCCCCGCCCCCGCCCCTTTGCTGACCTTATTTGTTTCATGTAATTGAATTTGTAAGAATTCTATGCCTTTGTAGCGGTTAAAAATGAAGGATAAAAGCTTAATGTCCAAAAATAGTTTGGAGAGTCGGGGTGCGTGGGTCACCTTCGACTAGAATTAAAATAAGAAAAAATTATACTCATTGAAGTAATGCTAATTAATAGGAACATTGTCCTGAAGTCATTAATAAAAGGGAGCTTTGGCCGGAGGTCCCTCATAACATTACTTTGTTGCTAACAGTCCACAAAAAAAAGCCATCTTGCCAAAGGTCCCTCTCACACTTTTACATACCTGAAAAGACTAATTTGCCCCTTTCTAAAATCTAGCTTTATTAATTTAAAACAAACGCTTACGTCGCCCGATATGGATACAACTCTTGGACTCATCTTCCAAATCGAGAAACCGACGAAAACGAAGGCTTTTCGGCGATTGATTGTTCAAACAGCGAAGAAGAAGCACTTAGGTCAAATTTTTGAATAGTTTCCATTTCATTGTCTGTTATGCTCTGCATCTACGAACTCATTTCGGATAGAAGAACTCCAAAGAAGACGAGATTCAAACCCTACTTGCAGACGTCTCGGATTTCAGTGCAAACGTGATTGCAAATAAGATAAAAAAAACTACAAACACTCGATTTCTATTGTAAGTTTATTATTCCATCCTTTTCAAATCGGAGAAATCATCGATGTTTCGAAACCCTATACTTCTTTTCAACCACATTTGCGATGTTCTTGCTTCATTTTCTCTCATTATTTTTCTAAATCCAAAAATCTATTCAGGAAAATGGCAAGAACGAAGTCTGCCATTCTTGCAGAACAAGAGCATCAGAAGAAAGAAGGAGAAGAAGGTCAATAAATAATTCTCTTAATCTCTTTTACTGTGTGAAGTTTTGAATAATACTATTGTAAATTTCTGATATGTTTAAACGAATGTCACACAATCACTACTACTTGTCCAAATATAAATAACTTTATCTCAATTTTTTTTCAGAAATATCATTCGACTGAATCTATCTGAGTTATGGATGTATTTATCTTAATTGAATTTATGTTGAATTTATCTGAGATTCCATATTGGGATGCAACTCAGTTTCGAATCAAAATTAGTTGAATTATGATGTCTTTATATCTACAAGCAGAATTTAAGATAAACACATGCTTTACAAAAATTTATCTGATTTCTTCACAATTTTATCTAAGTTCTGAACAAAGTTATCTGTTATTTGAACAAAATTATCTGATTTCTGATCAACTTTATCTAGATCTATATAATTTATCTACATTTCTTCATTACAAATCAGATAAATTCGATTCAGAACTCATATAATATCTACATCTTTTACGTTTTCACTTATATATATATGATTTTTATTGAGATTGTGATTTTGAAAAACATATTTTTACAATGTCTTTATAAATTTTTCAAATGTTTAACCAAAATATAACACAATCACTCCTACTTGTCTACCTATAAATAAGTTTATCTGAGTTGTTTTGAGAAATATCATGTAACTGAATCTATCTGAGTTCTCAATATATTTAACTTAGCTGGGTTTATGTTGGATTTATCTGAAATTCCATAATTGGAATGCAACTGAGTCTCGATTAAACATTAGTACAATTTATAATCTATTTATACCTACATACATAATGTAAAATACACACATGTTTTTCAAAAACTTATCTGAGTTCTTAATAATTTTATATAATTTCTGAAAAAAATTATCTGATATTTGAACAAAATTATCTGAAGTCTGAACATATTTAATATAATTTTATCTATCTACCACCATTACAAATCAGATACTTTAATACATAACTCAGATAATATCTATATCTTTTTCGTTTTAACTATGTATATATCATTTTAATTGAGATTGTCATTTCAAAAAACATAGTTTCCAATGCTTTATAAAATTTTGCAATGTTCAGCCAAAATGTCACACAATCACTGCTACTAGTCCAAATATAAGTAAGTTTATCAGAGTTATTTAATAAATTTGATCGCGTATAGCTAGCAACTACATTTTGTCTCACTGTTTCCATGTAAATGGAATCTATCTAACTTCTGGATGAATTTATCTTAAATGAATTTATTTTGAATTTATCTGATATTACATAATTAGATTGCACCTGAGTTATGAATGAGAGTGATACGGCTTGTACTGTATTATAACTGTGTGCAGAATGTAAAATGGACACATATTATTCCAAAGTTATCTGACTTCTGTATAATTTTATCTCATTTTTGAACAAATTTATCTGATTTCTTAATAAATTTATCTGAATTTATGCAAAAGTTATCTATCTGTATAATTTACTGTATGCCAGCAAAAAAACTAAGCAAAAGAAAGAGCAAGAAGAAAATTCATCGAAGAACATACAAGGGAAGAAGAAAAGAAGGATGGAATGATACAGCCATTACCAATTCAGATCTAACTGGTCTCAGTCGTCAGATAGTTAATGGCATAAAGAATTTGATATCAGAATACATAAGCTGGAATTGAGAAAGACACCTTTCTGGAGCCTAATGAGTGGCATTCTGGATGGCCACATTCTCAGAAAAGGTTTGCAGAAAGTATGACAACGACATTATGTTGATTCCTCGATACATACAACAGCAAGAGGAGGCAAGTTCAAAATAGGAAAATCCTATGTGTCATTCACTGACAAATGACATATACATATATTGGCATACCAAATGGATCAAAAACCACTTGATTTGAAATATGGAAAGAGAAAGGATCTGAATTCATATCTAGGAGATTCCAAGGTCCTCAAGGGTTTCAGCTCCAAAGATTAAGGAACAGCTACCATCTGCATTGAGTGGATCAACAGATATTGAAATTGCTGATGTTGCCAGGCTAATATGCCTGTAAATCCTTGTGGTTCTTTTTTTTCAACCCATGGCCACACAATAGTGGTGGGCATACGTGGGCTATGTTGAAACGTACATGGATATGAAGAAACTATGCCTGGGCAGAAGAAATATCAAAATTTTTTTAATGGAATCAGTACACAGTAGGAGCCTGTGGCTTCTGATAATAGTCATTGGCTGCCTTATTGCATTACCGGTACAATATACAGCTCCATACTAAAACATTGAATTCAAGTTTAGAAAATATGACATATTAACATGACTTTTCTAATTTTGTAACAGTATTGGCTGTGTGAACATTCAACAATTGTCAGCCCAAATGAGTCTTTGCATTTCCCACGGATACTAAAGTGGAATCTAAGGGCTGTCAGTATGGCACTTAGGAAAAAACCACTTCATACACTAAAAGTTAATGAGGTACTCTATTATATAAATAATTATTTGTTATCTTCGTTTTCACTATCTAAATTTATCTAATATCTTAATCTGACATGTTCAATCTAACACTGTTACAAACTGCAGGTCCTTGGTGACTCATTAGAGAGCACACTGCTTGAATCGCAGCGTTCCTGTCTTTGTTAGGCAGTGTCAGTGGGCTGAAGGGTGGTTTAATGCAGATAGAAGGAGAAGAAGAGGTTAAAAGAAACAGAAAAAATTCAAGAAGAAAGGGATAGTAGAAGATAATGAAGAGGGTGAAGACGAAAAAAAATAAAATGTATCACACATGTAGTTGAATCAGAAGAAGAAAAAAGCAATGAAGGAGAGGAGCACGAGAAGGACATGAAGAGAAGAACATCAAAACCAGAAAGAAGTCCATGTAGCAGTTAGAAGAAGCAGAAGGAGAAAAATGAGAATGAAGTGAGAGGAGCAAGAGGAACCAGATGAAGAGAGATACAACAACAGGAAACAGGAGAAAATGAAACAGCTATAAAATGAATGAAGGCAAACAGTCTGATTACAGACATGATGATAGAGACATTGGTCATATCTGAATGGAAGTGAAGCGCAGAGAGACAAAACAACAGTTTGAAGAAACAACTTCTGCTGGTGTTGGAGATGGCTGATTATCACAAAATGGCTCTAGAGACAGATCTGGTGGTAGCCAACATTTTAGCTTGAATAATTGGAAATGCCACCAATGCATCAACCAATGTGACATCTGAAACAATAACTGGAACCGAACAAGAAGATGCTGACATTGGGCCTTCTACTAGTAACCCGTCACACTCAATCAAAAACAACAAACTACAAAATCTAACTGAAGAGCGTGACAGGGCAACTTCGTTAGCCAACCAACTGACCAAGGATAATAAAGATTTACAAGAACAGATTCAAAGGATGGCTATTGAACTTGAAAGGACATCAGTAGAAAACAACAGTCTGAAAAAGGAAAGGCTTGAAATGGAAAAAAGAATAGAAAGCTTGCTTAAAGAAAGAGACAATGCTCTATTGATGATTGAGCAGTTGACAAATGAGAAGAATTCCCTTGAAACATGTGACGTCAAAACCGATCAACTATAGAAGATACTTCTAGAATGGTGAACTCCTTAAAAGAGCAGCTCAAACATACTATGAGTGTGTCAGATATACAGTCCTCAAGAGCAGCAAAGGCAGAAAATGAGGGGAAGGAGCTGAAGAAAAAAATAATAAATCTGGAATCGAACAACATGAAATTACGGCAGCTGTTAAAGGAAATGACACTTGATTATGCAGAGAAAGGATTGGAGTGGGCTGGAAACACATTGGATGATATCTTCCAGTCTCCAAAGAACAAAATTTCAGAACAAAAAGGGTCTAGAATCGCACAGAAAAAAAGCGGAGGGGTCTGCAGCAGATCAGAAAATTGAAGAGAATGCTGATGAGGTAATTTATTTACACTTCCATATTTTTTTTGAATATTATTCTTTGGATTGCAAATCTATCTTACCTGACCTTTAGTATGCAAAATATATGACTCTCTTTCAAATTATCTGACTCTCTAACAAATTTATCTGAATTCTGACTGAACTTGTAACATATCTCAATTAGTGGCGACACTTATAGCAACAATGTTATTTTTGCCACAAAAAGACTCACTTTAGTGAAGGTATTATAGGGATCACATTTAGTGGCAACTTATATGTCATGGCTAAAGGTCATTTTGGAGGAAAAAGAGAATTAGTGGTGAGTTTTAATCTTTCACCCCTAATGTGGTCTAGGATTCTAGGAGTTTAGCAACAACCTTTTTTTCATAGCTAATTTCTTATATGTCATACTTTTAGCTATACTTTTTTTTTTATGGGGCATCATCAAATTTTACTTTGATTGGGGTGGATCCAACTGTATGACTGATCACACACTATCAAAGATGCCAACAAAGTCTTCTAGCATAATCAATGAGTCTTTTAATCAAGTTGGGTTGAGATTTGAGCTAAAAAAATATACTGATGCGTGAAATTGAGGGCGTCAGTAGACTACGCGTGTGACTAAAATACGTGCGAGCTCCATTATGAATCAACCATCTTTCTTACTCTAAGGCATGGATGAGAATCACGTATTGGTCGATCCCAATAAATGACACCATTACGGTATTGACCACGTACTGTTTTCTATCCATCGCAGTCGATGTGGGAGCTGTCATTGTGGCATAAAATGTTTTTACCCCAAAAAAAAATTGAGAAAATATTCAAAGTAATCCATAACATTATAAAATGCTAGAGAATGATGTTGATTCCATTAGTAACAACTATAACTAAAATATTGGCCCCTAAATCACACCATCTGGTATCACTGCTTAATCGTTATCAATTTAATATGCTCATTATTATATTTTTTCTGGTATTCTTTTTAATTTACAGATCAATTATGTAGCCCACATTGGCTACAAGAACACTACTTGAACTTTTTCTAATGATTTATTGACATTTTTTAAAATAATAAATATGACATTGAACCCAACTCCTATAGGAATAAAATCTATTTGAAGGCTTATTAGGGAGGCATTGTTATGAGTGATTTAGTTTTTTTTTATAAGTGGGTTCTATTACTGGGGTGTAGGTCAAGAAAAAATTCGATACCCGATGGGATTTTCATTATATTGACTACTATAAAGCATTTGGATTTTAGCATTTATATTTTTAATTCAGGTGACTTAATAAGTGACAAATCCGATGGGCTCAATTTTAGTTCGATTAAAATTTGTTGAGGACCCACATCAACAGGAGGCATTTATCTTTAATGGATTTTATTTTTAAAAGTAGGCTCACTATAAAATCTTTCAATTAAAAAAAATAACTTGGGTCCATTATAAAAGAGGGGGATTCTCCAAGGACTTGGTCCTAACATCATATATATTTTTTTTCAAATAGCTTAAAAGTGATAAATTTGATGGACCCAATTTTAGTTTGATTAAAATTTGTTTAGGGCCAATATCAAGAGGAGGCATTTATTTTTAATGGATTATGTTTTTATGAATAGACCCACAGGTAAAGTATTTCGATTAACAAAATATATTCGGTTCACTAAAATGTGGGTGAATTCTCCATCATACAACTTTCATTACTCAATTAATAATTGCCCGCCCTAAACCCATTCTTTCCCGCCATCAATTTTATTTATCTACAAAACACCGTCGGTCTCCATCTCTCTCTCAATTTCGAAACGCGAAAGGGGAAAACTCTCTCTGTCTCGCTCTCTGTCTCTCGCCGATCTAAAGCTGTGGTGCCTGGATATCCTCCCCTGCAGATCCGAACCCTCTCTCTATCTCGGTACCCTCCCTGTATAACTCTTTTTTTTTTTTGTAAACCCTCTCTATCTCAGTAACCCTCTCTCCCTTTCTCTTTGAATTTGGATTCTCTCCAACATCAACACAAAAGAATTGAGGATCTGCTTAAAAGATTGTAACATCTTTCTTGTTCTATTTGTGAGAGTTCCGGGTTTGTTTTTTAGAGGTTTTCTCACTTGGGGATTTATACTTGTTTGGGTTTTTCCTTTAATGGGGTTTGATATGGAACTGGGAATTACGGTTTGAGTTGCTGTAGTTCTTTTTTGTTTTCATATTGTTGTGATGTGACTGTTTCTTGCTTATATGATTTGCATTCGTTGTTCAAGAACAATTGAGCATTCTGGTGTTGCAATTCACGAACTAGGGAGTTCCAGTTATAGTGTATAAGTTAGAATTGGCTAATTGTTTGATTCAAAGGTGAATATTTAACACTGGAATATTTTAATATCGCAGTACAGAGATTGATATTGAATCTTGTAATACCTACTGCCTTTGCGATTGGATTGTTACCAATATGACAGTGTATAATATTTATATATTGAGAATCTATAATATTAAGACTATTCAGTGACTCCAAAACCTATAGAAAGATTGAATTTTTCTTGTTCTAGTCCTCTTTATAATTATACCATGTAGCAATTTTACATATATCCTATAAAGAAATATAGTTGTTGCCCTATCTTTTTGGATTGGTTCACATGCTGTTATTGGTTCACATGCTGTTGTCCTGTTAAACCAATTCATGTTTCACTGCTAATACAAATCCAAATATGACATTCAACAAACCCATCAGTCCCATTCAATCCATTTAAACATCTTTAAACTTCCAGGCCTAAATCCTAGAAAAAAGGAAAATCTTGGTGGTTTTCTTTTGCTGATATTTTCTATTGAAGTCTGTATTTTGTTAGAAATAAAAGAAACCTTACTTTTCATTATTTCAATAGCTACTTCCTGTTAAGTGCTTGTCATGTACTCAAATAACATAGTGCTTTGTTGTCATAGTGTAGCAAGGAACATAGTGCTTGTCATGTACTCAACAAAGCACTATGAGAACTTCCTTTGTTTGAGTACTTTAATTGAGAACATAGTGCTTGTCATGTACTTTTCATTGAAGTGCATAGTGGACCATATATGAAAATTGAAGTGCCTGGGAACTTTTCATTCTCAGTACGTTGTCTTCTCTTGGCATTGCATTGGTGTGCAGAAGTTTCCTATTTTCCTCAAAAGCAGAGATACAATTTTCTAAAAGGGATGTCAGACTTGCAGGGGGTACATTGCATTGGTGGGCTACTTTCAGATTTGAAGAAGCTGTTTAAGCTTTACCAATAATCCAACTCTGCATTTTTTGTTTCACCACATCATTTCACTAGCTGCAATGTTTTGAAAAAAAGAGCAACATGCCATTGCTGGCCAACACATTATGGTTTTCTATACAGCAGAACATTTTGGCAGGCTCTCATTTCTTTGAGGTTGGCTCAACTTTATGTAAGTGCCTGTTCATGTTAGAATCAAGTCGTGGATGGTTATCATGGAACTTCTTTCCAAAGGATGTTCATTTTAATTTTTTTTGTCTGCTAGTTCAATCTAGAAGTAGAATTCGAGATTGTTTCAAATTCTATAACATCTTAAAATGTTAGTGTAAATCTCAATACTAGTTTTTGTTTTTAACCCATTCATATTCTGCTTTATAAGGCTGAGCTTGATTGAACTCTGCATAGAGAATAGATGTCATGGGTAAAGTTAAGCTTTTTCAAACTTTTGGTGGGAAGGTTCATAGTAAGATTGTTAATACCTCTCAAGTTCAACACATGTTTTGAAAATTTCATCTTACTGGGAAACACATTCTTTTTATTTTAAAAATTATCCTTTTTGGTAGAAACACTCTTTCTTACACACACCCTTCATGTGTGTACATTTTCATCTTTTTCAATTAACTATCCATATTGAAACCTCACTGCTCAATCTGTCACCCATGTTCTGGATTTGTGAGGACCAAGCTATCCAAGAATCTCAATAATGAGGACTGAGTTGAAGCTTGAAGTTAGAAATTTTTTGTCCCACAAGTAGATGATGTGGGGTTTTGGTTATTCAAAAAGTAACTTTTTTTCTCTTCCATCATATGACTTTTAGATTGTCTCCCATGTTGATTCTTACTTCTATCCTTTCTGTGTACTCTGCTCATCTATTTGCACATCTCCAGCACATGCACTTGTTATTTCATCATTGGGCAACATTAATTGAATTCCATGCAATAATCCATATCTAGCTGCCATCTTATGAAAAATGCCCTTTAGCTGTTTGATGGAATTTTAGAAGATGTTATTTAGTTCTTACTGTTATCAAGTGTTTCACAGGAACTCTCTATCCCAATTTAATTTAACTTTTGACTATGCAGGTTCATGGTAATGTGTGCTTGGCGAGTGTTGTTGTCATACAAACTTTGGACTGGAAGCTGCATGCTTTTGATGTGTTATCAGAATTCGATGGGAACAATGAAATGTCTAATGGTCCAATGCTGGTAATTCTTATTTTGGAGTTTGGAGCTCTATATAGTTTTTGCTTTCGACTTTTGGTGATAATAATTGCACTGTGCAGCATTGCATTTTCTAAAAATTATTGTTGGCTAAAATAATTAACCAATTTTTGTTAAAAAATGTTATTGGTTTCATGAGTCTTGAGTCTGATTCTGTGCATTAACTTGGCAAATAGCCATGATGTCCGATATTGAATCTCAGACTGTCTTGTAATGGGTCAAAGAAACAATAAACTGTTGAATACTGAAAAAGGGCGTGTTTAAAAAAAAAATGGGTGCAGTAAATATGCTCAAGTTGGAGAACTTTGAAAGATTGATAAATAACGTTTAGATGCAGAAATTTTTTTTTATAGCTCAGTTTTCCTGACATGGAACTTGGCTTTCATTAATTTCCTCCGGGCCACTGCTAGTATGATTTGGAGGGTTTACATCAATTTTGACAGTAAATAATTTTATAGTGTTTGTCTGGCTTCTTGCTTGTTCTTATTTGATTGGAATTTGGGATGTCCTCCCTGCATGCATCTGAGAGCCTTACCTAAACAAGGAGTATTGCAGACTGTAGTATATTTAACTAGTTAATACTGCTACATGTGCCTACAGGAAGTCCTTGAGTTCTGATGATGGATCCTAAATCCTTCATGGGATTTACATAAATAGTTATTCTTAAAACTCTATATTTTTCTAGTATGGACTGAGTAATACTTTTCCCATCCCCAGTGCTTGTGTAGACTTAGGATGATGGTGTTGTTGCAATCACAGGGTTTTGGGTTCGTGTCAATTAATATCTCAAAAAAGAAAAAAAAAAGTGTAGTGCAGAATGTGTAGAATAATGAGGGATATTTTGGGATTTTGATGTAAGAAAGGAGGGTCTAGAACACAAGAAATCATCAAGGAAACCTGGTTAGATCTAAAGGTTTATAATGGAATGCTACCCCTTGATATAAATAATTATTTTAAATATGGACGGCCAACAAATATTAAGTTGACCTTCATAAATTAGTCTGCGAAACTCCTTATGAATGGTCAGGATTGGCCTAACGGTGTGATTTTTGAATTATGTACAGAAGTACCCACATGATTTTGAATTATATGTCCAATTCTGATAGGCTCTATCCTCTCTCAGATGCCTGCTATTGTAGAATCTCTAACAAAAGTTACCATTTAAATTCGGCTTCAAACATATGGGATTTAGGGAATCCAGTGTAATGTTTGGACAACTCATGCAGTTCAACCAGCAATGCCATTCACGAGCATAGTTCTCCTCAAATTCCATTTTGGGTAAAGCCCAGGAAATCATTCTCCTTCTTGCTTGTCTAGCAATACCTTCAACAGTAGTTGAGATATTTGAAAAGTCATGTTATTTCATTCATTCTGTCATGACCAAAGGACTGCCCCTAGAGTCAATTCCATAGAAGACTTCTTGCGAATGTCAAGAGCACATGCCTTCAAGCTTCAAATAGCTCTTTATCTGAGAAAGGCGTCACCAACCACAGTCTGTATATATAACATGATCGGATTCAACACTTTATGGTTTTGCACTGAAGATTCTTTATGTAGCAATTTGAATGGCTTGTTGGATCCCAATAAAAATAAATGGAGTGGTAAAGTCTGACTGGGCAGCAATCAGAAAGTCTCCACCATGGGCAATTGATTCCTGGGGACTGGGTGAGTCCTCAATGGTCATTATCCTTGCATCATTACCAGTTTCATGCATATGGTCTTACTATTGGCAAGCATACAATACTTGTATTTCTTGATGCTCTCCTAATGTTGCATGAAGCTTGCTAGAAGTTCAAAGCTTGTTTGTTAGGCACCTTGTATCTTGGATTCTTGTCAAGGCAGTTAGGGTTCTTCTGTTTAACTGGAGAATTTCTTCTTGCTTCGTGATTTGACATGCCGGTTATATATTATTTTATATGTGCTTTGATACTCCTCTTTTCTCCTTTCAGAATGCAAGGTTTGAGGCGGTGCTTGGACCAGAGCGGTCAGCCTATATACATGGTCATGGGGTTGATCCAAAGCCCACGACATGTACAGCTGTGCAACGGATCCATGCGCAACTAGAAAGGGAGAATGTTGAGTTCAGGAGGTGAGCTGAGGAGGATAGAAGGCTCTTCAAGGATTTGGGAATGGAGAAAAAGAGATGGCTTTACGACTAGAGTCTCAGGTAGCCTCGCAGCAAGTACAGATGCAGGGTGCAAGTTTCAGTAAAGTCACAATTCAGCACCTCCTCCAGCAGTTCAAAGATAGAGGGCAATTCCGATGTGATTCATAACTGGTCAAAAGCCCAAGATCATAATTTTTTATATTTTATTTGAGTTTTTATTTTATTATGATGATGTAGACTTAATTTTTGCTAGTTAAATACGTTGGAACTTAATGGTTTTGAATTTGAAGTTATGTTTCAATACCTGATGGTGATTGAAAATTTTACTGTTTCATCTTGTATAAGCAGGTTCGTGAAAAGCAGATAAATGGGAAATTTTAATAAATTGATTTTTTTTATTTGTAATTCTAAACTTTTAGTTGCTAAATACGTTGGAACTTGATGATTTTGAATTTGAAGTTATGTTTCAATACCTGATAGTGATTGGAAGTTTTACTATTTTCATCTTGTATGTGCAGGTTCGTGAAAAGCAAATAAATGGAAAGAAATTAAATTTAATAAATTAAAATTATATTTATTTATTTTTAATTCTAAACTTTTAGTCGCGGCAACAAGTCGCTAGTATAAGTATGAGGTAAGTTGCCACTAAAACTTGAACTTTTAGCTGCGACTGTAAGTTGTCACTGAATGTACCGCTAAAACTGCTATAACTAATATACATTTAGTGTCAATTTTGTGCTTGCGGCTAAAAAGTTTATTTTTTGTGGCAACAATAAGTTGTGGTTAAAAGTTAAATATTTAGTGGCGACTTGTAATCGTAGCTAAAAGTTAAATATTTAGCGGCGACTTGTAGTCGCAGCTAAAACTTAAACATTTAGCTGCGACTACAAGTCGTCGCTAAAACTCCGCTTTCATATGCTTATGATATTTTTTTTAGCGGCAACTTTATAATTTTAGTGGCAATTATTTTTTTAATTAGCGGCGGTAAATCTTGTCACTAAATATTAGACTTTTAGTGACAGGTTTAGTGTCGCGGCTAAAACTTAAACATTTAGCTATGACATTTGGAAATTGCGGCTAAAACAATTAGTGACGGCACTATTAGCGACAGCTTAGCGCGCGAAAAATATTGCCACAAAAACTTTTAGTGGCGACTTTGAGACCTTTAGCCGCGAAAAATTTTGCGGCAAAATGCTAACTTTCTTGTAGTGTAAGTAACAGTCCTATGCAACTAAGCAACACAGCTCTTGTTGTAAAAAAAAAATTATTCAAAATGACAACAACTTAAGCACTTTTTACAATTGCATTTGCAGGGCGCTAGTCTGGGGAGCTGAGGGCATATCTGCTGTATCATACGAGGACATCATTGCAATCCTCAACAAAGCAGAATTCTCCAGCAATGTAAACATCCAAACAAATAAACTTTTCATACTATTGCTTAATTTTTGTAATATAACAACAATGGTCATATTCATATTCAATAAATATAACTAACACTATCTGCTTCAAATTGAACAGGTTATTGACGGATATGCTGACTTGTTATACAGAGAACAGGAAGAAATCCAACAACAACTTACAGCAAGCAGTCAGCATGGCCTGCTGCCCCAAGAAAATCAATCTTCATATCAAGTTTATGCTGGGTAAAATACAATGAATCTTAATTAATAAAGTAACATTTTACTTTGTTTTACAATATAATAAACAGTTACTAAACTAAAATTAATGCAGAAATTCGTTACAGCAAACACATCAGAAATGAGAGAAAAGATTTTACACAAACAAATCTCCCCAAGCAGAACTGCAAACCACAGATTCGTGCACTTCCAATGAATTCAAATGGAAAAAGGAAAATGCTCAACCATTTCATTGGACACTGTTGGTGCTGGATCAGAAAGAGGGGGATTGGCTACATTACAATTCCTTGAAACCGAGATTAGCTAAAACAGTCGATCATTACTTTGAAGATGCACAAATTCTGGTATGTCTCATTCACATAATCATTAAATACAGACTACTGCCCATAACAATAAACCCAACCCATTGACTATATCAATTTATTTATTTCTGCAGAAACAATATGTGGAGAACTACAATTACATAAATATTGAAGAAACCCAGCCATATGGAGCTCCGTTGATAAGCGTGGAAGACGCCCCACAACAGAAAATGGATCGTAAGTATCTTTTGTATAACACTGATTCAATTCATTTTAAAGTACCAACATCATCTTCTTTTGCAGTGTCGATTGCGGCGTCATTGTTTGCTACATCATGAAGCAAATTACTCATAAACAACCAATGATTCGAAACTGCAACAGAACATCATTGATGATTTGAGAAGAGAGATAGTTTCCAATTCCTCAATGACATGCATCACTGCCGGTCAATTCAAAACTTCCATGCAAGGAGAGAAGGTGCTGATGATGATTTCGAACAGTGACATAGGGTTTGAAACAGGGTTATGTCACAGTAAACATAAGCCAAATTCATGTATTTCTCTGTAATATGAAAAGAACCACTGCAACATACTTGTGAATGTATACTTTTGCACAATGAATGTAAGGGAAAAAACTTTGGCAATTTAATTGTCAAAATTTCTGAATCGATGAATGAATTAAATTGTGAATGAATTGTAAAATATGTGTCCTGATATAGTTTTCGTTGATTCTCTTCACATATTTATACGATTTTTACAGAATATTACCTGCTTTTTCACAAATTTATCTACGGTCTGATACAAACTATCTGAGTTCAAAAATAATTTATCTTAGTTTCTAATAAATTTATCCGAGTTCTGAAACAAATTATCTGATTCCAGATGCAATTTATCTATTTTTTAGATAAATTTATCTGAGTTCTGAAAACACATTATCTGAGTCCAGATGCAATTTATCTGTTTTTTTAGATAAATTTATCTGAGTTCTGAAACACATTATCTGAGTCCAGATGGAATTTATCTATTTTTTAGATAAATTTATCTGAGTTCTGAAACAAATTATCTGAGTACAGATGCAATTTATCTATTTTTTAGATAAATTTATCTGAGTTCTGAAACGAATTGGGTGAATTTCTGACAGTAATTATCTGAGTTGACAAGAAATTATCTGAATTCTGAAATAAATTCTATAACTTCATAATCAATTTATATGAGGTATGAAGCAATTTATATGACTTCTGCTGCATATTTAATCTCACTTATAATACATTTTTATTATCAATTTTTGAAAACACATTTTAAATGAGATAAAGAATTATATAAGTGATTGCTTATATGATAAACAACACAATAAACAGTAGTAAAATGTCTGTCACTTTGACTATTTATTCACTAATCACAATTCATATCGTATCTTCTATACATGCTAAAGAATTGACTACTATTATACAGAAACTAAAGTCAAAGTCTATTTCAAATATTTGTCAATAATAGGCTCCTTGCAAGACTTCTTATTGTGACTGCCAAACCGACCACAACGCCCACATTTTATCTGCCGTGTCATCTCCCCCTTGACAATATCCTTTTTTTTTTTGGGCCTGCCGGCTGGGCGTTTCACCAGAGGTGGGAGAATAACAGCTCCAGCAACTGTTGCCTCCGGCATTCCGACAGTTGGAATTGGAAATATCTGCTCATCATATGAAGCCCTATATGAATCAGTGTGAAATAATGATCCACATAAAAATTCAGGTCCTTTCCACTCTTTTGAATCGCAGCACAAGCATGTGCACAAGGAAAGCCATTAATCTGCCACTGATAACAGGAACATATATGATTAAAAATGTCGACAGTCACTGACGGGTAAGAGTGAACATCGTAAACAGTTTCACTGGAACGCCTGACAGTCCACGTCCGTCCTAGCTGGATCAAAGCATCCAACCTCTTGTCCATATCCGGGCAAATGACTGACTTCCATCTGCTGGAAACTTCCTTCCTAGTAGCCATCTGCTCCATTATTTGAACCCTTATTGTGTCCACCATCTTTGTAATTGGAAGATGACGAGCTTCTCTAATCCAGGAGTTGAAAGATTCAGCTGCATTTGAACACATCTCACCATACCGTTGACCCTTAAAGTAGGCATTGCTCCATCTTTCATGAGGCAATCCAGAAAGAAATCTGTCTACGTTGCTACCCACCTTGATGCCTCAACGCCTGCAACTTGGCATGGAATGCAGCTATGGTCGGGGCATATGCACATTCCCGAAGCATCATAACCATTCTCTCTCTAAATTCGTTAGTGTATCCACCTGACAGTTTGTCTCTCAAATTTGCCTTCAAGTGTTGTAGGCAAAAAGCATGATGAGCATAGTGGAAAACACTTGAAACACCCTCTATCAGACCTGGATTTCTATCGGAAATAAAAGTAATAGTGCGATCCGAAACCAGAACTTTCTTTAAATTCTGCAAAAACCACTTCCAATTGTCCTCCGTCTCTGAGTCCACCACAGCGAAAGCAAGGGGAAATAAACCTGTGTTATAAAAAAATAAAGTTTTATACTCCAAGAAATAAATATAAAACAGTAAATGGTAATCATTAATAAAAATAATCTCAGAAATAAAAGAATCGAAAGCAACTGCCATACCTTGATTTCCATTCTTCCCTGTTGCTGCCAAACAAGTTTCCCTTGTATCTACCTTTCAAAAAAGTTCCATCCAAAAATAACAAAGGACGGACATGATTAAAACCAGAAATTGAAGCATAGAATGAAACAAACAGCCGCTTAAAGCACATAGTTGACTGGTCATAATCTAGCACAAAAAGGCTTCCTGGATTCACATCCTCCGCCACCTTAATGTACCAATGAAGATGGTCAAAAGATAGCGACGAATCACCATACAACTTATTTCTAGCCCTTTCCACACCCCACCATGCATGATGGTATGTAATTGTAAGTCCATAATTCGCCTTAAAGTGGTGCACAACATCAATGGGTCTAGTGAGTGGCCTCTCACGAATATGATCAATCATTAAATCAGCAACCGTCTCAGATCTCATACGGCTGTTCTTCGAAGTTCGGACTGCCGCAACCACACGTATGCTCATTATCTAATGTCCTGATATAAAAATGTCCAGATGACTTCTCAATCGAAGCATGAACACGCCATTTACAACCCATCGAACGACTGCGAGAACATTCAGCTGTTACCCTAACTTTATCATTTTTCACATATACAAACTCAAACCCAACTTCCATTGAATATCTACACAGAACACTTCTAAACTCTGCAACAACCGCCCTCAAACCTCTGTCCCACTTCTCTAATACCACTTGACCAGCCTGAAGACAGCAAAATCTTCTCCTTGTGTGTGCAGAACAGCGGCAGTAGATCTGTCTCAATATCTGTGCCCTCATAACCCACTAATTGAATGGCATCTTCAACAAAATCATCAACGTTTTCCTCTTGATCATCATCATCTGATTCCTGCATTTCTGATACGAAAACATCCACTGTTCCCAAACCCATTGAAGACGCCAACATTGATAAGCTCAACAAATCTGAGTCGCTGTCCAGCAAGCACTTTGGATGGCCAGGCAATGTGTAAGTCAAACATACCATGTTTACTGCCAACATCTTCCATTTGTTGCAAACTTGACGAATTAAATCATCAAATCTCATGCCCAGACTAAAATGAATGATGGCAGTAAACATGCCATACTTACAAAGAAGCATTACCGGTTGCGCCATCTTTGAATTTACTAAAATCAACGAAGTTCAAAAGTCATCAGAATCTTTAAAATTGTGCAGAATATTAAGAAAACAACAACAAACAAACATTTATCTAATTTATCTGAATTCTGTACACGTTTATCTGATTTCTGAACAAAATTATCTTATTTCTGAACAAATTTATATGAATTTATATAAAAGTTATCTATAATTACTCATTCTAATTCAGATAACTTTGATTCAGAAATCAGATAAAATCTTAAGAACTCAGATAAATTCGATATAGAATTCAGATAATTTTTAAACAAAATTGAACTAACTTTATAAATCGCATATGTATATTAGAAACACTGATATATTTGATTCAAAAAGTCACATAAATTCGATTACATGGTTCAATCAAAATTGCAGCTTGGAACAGAATTTCAAACTATTAAACAATTTTATGAGAAACAAAGTAACTTATTTGACATCTAGATACGTCAGGCTTTATCTATACGAATCAAATCAAATAACAAAATTAATTCAAAAATATAAATATAATAAAAAATAAAAATAAATAACAAAATCAAATAACAAATCTCAACAACATATCAGAATCCTATACAAAATAAATAACTTCTCAAATAAAAATGAAAATGAGTATCAGAAGTATAAATCTACAATTTAAATAAGAAAACTTGCATACAATCTGCTATGAATATAAAACCTTCCTTACCTCTGACAAAAGTTGAATATGCAATCTGTTACGCACAGAAACTCAGATCTACCTCCGTCCAAAGTTGAATCTGCAATCTCTTACACACAGAAACTCAGATCTGATTCACACTGAATCTACGAACTGCTTTTAGTCTGTAATCTCTGAAATCTGATTTGAAATAATCGTTGCATATGAATTACCATCTGATTCGATTCAGAGCAGCAACATGTTTCCATCATGCTAGATCTATAATCTGCAACACAGCCGACTCGTCTGCAATCTACAACCAATAAAATCTCCATCAGAAGTTTTCTACCGTGACTGCCATTTGAAATTCAAAATAACAGATTTGCGGTAACTTACAAGGGCAGATCAGTAACAGTCGATGAGTTATCACCTACATCTCAGGCTACATTATCGTGACACGTTGCTGAAATAACGTTACATGTTTGGAACGATTTCATTCCATGCTGCGTCAGTTACAGGGGCATTTTTGTCTTAAAAAATGAAAACATGTGTGCACAGGGACCTAAGACTGGAAAAAGTCTAGCTAAATGGACCAAAGACCTTAAAAAGTTTTTCCATGGACTGGAGGCTGGAAACATGGACTTATAGGGACCTTTCGCTAATTTCTCCATAAAAAAAACCATATAACAACCCATACCAGTGCCTTTCTCCAAGAGGGATGTGAATAAGATGCAAACAACACAAAACCTATGTACATTTTCTTGATTACCACCGATCAAATCTTGATTAAACTTTTTTTTTTTTTTTTTTTGTAAGTGATAGCATGATTACATATATGCTCCCATGGGGAGGATGCTCATTTTGAGTGGCATCCTTGGTTCAAATTGGGGCCCATCAAATGCATTCCAATTAAAAATGTCACAAATACAATTTGGGGTATTGCCTGATGTGGCCCACCATTGATTAACAGAAACTTGTTCCATGGTTCCATTTCCCGAGTGCAATGATGGCCCATTCAATCTAACGGTACATCTAGTGCTTCACTTAACAAATGATTAAGCAGCTAATTATGATTTATGACCACAGAAGAAATGTGTACACGTGGCATATCCTGACAGGTTTTCACTATTCATCAGGTCCGTCCAAATGACATTCATCCGACTATCTTAGCCTTCACTCCAAAGATTTTACCCATTTTCAATGAAGTACTAGAATATTGAATGCCTGTGAGTTTGTTACACCTGCACCCCTTTGATTGTTGCTGCATTTGAGCTATTAGTTTTCCATGGTGGGCCATCCTGAGCAAAGGTCAGGATCCAATTTGATTCAGGACAAAAGGGGAAAATGACAGTGGGGCTCACCTTGTTAACCTAAACTGCACTCTATGAGTTCGGATATGAGCCTTGCTTTGGAAAAACTCAAGATGTTCAAATTCAATGATCTGCAATTGCATGAGTACTTTGAAAAAGACTTTACCCTTTAGAGAAAACAGGTTTGTTGTGAAATTTACCACCTATAAAAGAAGAAGAAAATATTGTGTAAAGTCATATAAATTTTACTGATAAATTCGACCATAAACATATCTTTCTATAAGGGCACATTTGGTATTCAGTGAGAAAACACGAGAAATCCATAGATTTGGAGATTCTTGACTTCCCCTAAAATAAGGATTCTAGGATTTTATATTTACCTGTGCTTATCCATGTGTATAGTTGAGAAAAATCAATTTTGATACATAATACCATAAAAATAAAAAAATCTCAAATTATAGGCAGGAGTCGGACATGAGATTTCTAAAAAATGAGAATTTTTCACGATTTATAATTATCGAATGTGAGCTCTCTTTGACTTTGTAAAAACCAACAAGGAATTGTTAAAGATTTAAATGCAAACCTAATGTAAGATTCCGAGCAATTTATGGTAACAGGTGAGGAACGTACATATGAGGATTCATCTCTATCCTTTTAGAACAAGAATTACTCCTAATGATTTATATGGTTGAGAATTTCACATTAATGCTGGTGCATTTCAATGCCTATAGTTAGAAAAATTGGTTTTAATGTGCAAATTTGCAAAAGCGAGCATTTAAATTCATATAAAGGAGGTTGGATCTAAAAATCTTTAAAAAAAAAAAAGAGAATTTTCATATATCCTAATCATCGGTTATTTACAATAGCCAAATATAACTTCCCACGGCTGTATGAAAAGATGAAATCTATTCTCCTAAGAATTTAGTTGCTAATCATGACCTAAAATCTTTTAATTATCCTAGTATGAGGACATCATTTATCCTAAGCAGCCTTGCTAAAGTGCCTCACCAATTCATGTGAGTGAAAGCCTCAACTCGAATTCCATCCCCTTTCAAGCAAATTTTTCATTCATATGTTTTGATCCTACTTTCACTGTCAGAAATATTCACCACTATCGATTTGATTTCGAAGGCCTAAAGATCAATGCCCATTGATATTTACAATGTGTGGGCCCCATTTAGTGCTACCAAGTTCCATCAGACGGTCCATATTGGACTTGGACCAGATCTGCTGATGATAACAAAAGTGCCCCCATGCCTTCAAAGTTCGAAGACCTCGAAAGGAGAGTAGTAATAAACAAGCAACCTCGTGGCCGGCCATCGCCAGCCAGACATGCTCACCCCTTCACGATTCACGAGAAAGAAGAGACAGCCCAATGTGGGTCCCACCCCAAAAACCAATAAGCGATCTGTGTGGCCCACCTACCTCAATGCATGTCTCTGCCCGGTTTGAAAATCGGGCATGCTCCCACGGTCAAATGGGTCCCACCACCCCGCACTCACTCACTCGACTCTGCTAATTTACACTACTTTCTCTCTTTCCCCTCTCTCTCTCTCTCTCTCTCTCTCTCATTGTTCATTGCAATGTTTCTGTACTGGTGGATAGCCCTTGCGGCATTTCTCGAAATGCAGAAGCTTGCAATGGCAGGTTTGTCTTTAACTTCTCTAGTGTTTTTTCTCTCTTTCTTTCTGTTGCTTTTAATGCTTGAATAGAGCTAAAAAAGTAGTACTCTTCAACTGTTTATGAATGTTCTTTTCCGAGAAGATCTGCTGCATGATATAATCTGTGCCTTGTTTGGTTTAATGGGTGTTTTGGGGTATGGGTTCTCATTTTTGTGATGGTTTTGTGGTGATTGAGGGGATCCTGGAAATGGGTCTTGTTGGGTTTGCTTGTATGTTACTGTTTCTGAGCTACGATTTTGCTTTCGATGGTGTTTTAGGACATGGGTTTTTATTTTATTTTATTTTGTGATGGTTTTGTGGTGATTTGAGGGGAATCCGGAAGTGGGTTTTGTTGGCTTTGGTTGTATGTTGTTGTTTCTGAACTGGGGTTTTGGTTCGAGCTTCATTCGGTGCTGGGTTTGTTGGGTTTTGCAGGCATTTGGTACTGGGTTCCTTGTTCGAGTTGTGGATTAGTATTGGAAGTTCTTTTGCTTTTGCTTAAGAGTGATTTCTTGGTTATTAGGCTGTAATAGAGCATTTTGAGAAATGACTTGGCATTTCATTGTTCAGCCCCTTCTCTTCACATAGGATGATTTGATGAATGTGAATAGAAGGCAGGAGATAACAGAGTAGAAGAAACATACGGTTGTTGAGACTGGGGGGGATGTGAAGTATAGGAGTTCAGTTGGTGGTGTTTATAGACCCATTGTACAATGCATGACTTTCATTACCCAAACATGAATCTCTTGATCCTTGTTTGTAAGTTGTCTGATAAAAATATGGAAGTGTTGAATCATGTTACTTAATCATTACTATCTGGGGTTGGAAGTTGGAACCGTTTTTTTTTTCTAAACTTGACCATGTTTTGTGTAAATTTATGTACTTAGATGCTCCATACATGTGCGGATAATTATCTCTCTTTCTTTTTTATTTTGTTTTTCAACCATTTCTTTTTATTCCATTGATTTCTCTCTACATGCTGGATTTTACTGGGAGAAAAAGGAAATGAGATGACTTGAGGGGTGATTGGTTTCGATCTTGTCCTAGGCAGACCCTAATACATCCCTAAGACCTTGATTACGTATACACCTTAATTTGTATGCCTTATATAGTATGATTTATTTTTATTAATAGTAACAACATGATCTCATTGGTATAGAGGAAAAGCGAAACAGGAAACATGTGATACAAAGTTCAGCACCCATCCCATTATACGTCTCTTAACCTCCGGATGCGAGCCTTCTCGAACACTGAATAGTTGTTCCATGATACTGAATCTACTAAGCTCCCTTCACGTGGCATCTGAGCACATAATTTGTCGTGAATTCATTTCCATTTTTCATAAATTGGTAAATTCAATATGTAAATAAGCTAGGTGGAGCCATGCCAGGGCCCATGAAAGCCTAGTTTTGATTATCCTCGGTACACTTTTGACTACAGACTAGTTTTTATCACAATTGGCAAGATTTGACTTGAGGATAATTTAAGTACATGCTTCACAAATTTTGACCAAACATAGATGTTATAGGTGTTTGAAACTATGCCTTTATCCCAATTGGGGAAAAGAATCCTAGCTGGTACTTGCTTCTTTGGCTTTCCTAATATGGAAAACTACCTTTCTTAGGAGGTCTACATTACTTTTAATCTAAGTGAAGGTTGTTTAAGTTATCATTTGTGGTAGAGTGAGAAGCTTTGTTAAAAGATTTTTTTTATATGAGAGTTTGTTTAATAGGTTTTACAGGTTTGGCATGCATATGGCACATGCTCATATAGTCCCTCACTCTCTCTTTAACCCATATAGTGGATTCAGCCGTCTTCCTTTCACCAATGCATGGAGCTTTTAGATGTGAACCATGTAAAATCGTTGTGCCTGTGATTTCTTTCCTATTGTTTATGCACTTTTCCACACCACAACAGTAGTAACAATGAACTATGGTGGTTTTTTAGGTGAAAAGTGGCGCACGCTTGGTGAGTGCTTTGGCGTTTCCTATCGAAGTGCGTGCGTGCGTGTTTTTAAAATTTTTACAACCCTTATAATTGCCTCCCACAAATATAGATAACTCGTTTTCATTTGTTGCTAGGGTCTTTTAGAGAATTGCTTTTGAGAAATAAGTCAATAACTCAAAGAAACCTGAGAAAAAAGAGAAGATTTGAGAAATATGAGCCCTTCTAATCTTCTACATCATCTGTTCTCCTCATCATCCTCTTCTAGACTCTGTTGCAACTGACTGTAATAGGCAATCAACTGTCATAGTTGTTTGGATTGTTTCTCTCTGAATCACTTCTTTGTCTCTTCTTCTTGATTGCTACAACCAAGTATTGAACTGGTACAGTTGGCTATAACAAGGTTTGATTTTCTCGCCTTTTTTTGGTGGTTGTGGGGGGAGGGGAAGGCTGGGGCTGGCTCTTAATCGGTTCTCCTTTCCTCTTTCTTCTTCTTCTTTGCTGCTACTGCCAAGCGTGACAGTCCACAATAATAGTTTGATGGCCTGTTACAGCAACATAAAAATTTTTGGGTGTCTTTTCCAACTTCTTTTCTGCTGACTCTTTTTGGATTTTTTTTTTTTGTATAATTTTTCTTAAGCCTAAATATATCCAACTTGTTTCTCACTAGAGAACAACCCAACTTTTTATTAATATTCTTAAAATTTTTACTTCTGTTGGTTTACAGTGGAAGTTGGAACTTTTAGATTCTTAAAAATTTTACTTTTGTTGGTTTACATTGGTAGTTGGGACTTTTACTAATCATTGGAAATTTTGAACTTCTTTTGGTTTGTTTAATAGATTGCTTTATGAAAACCAGTATAGCAGTAGTTGGTACTATGGTCTGTTTTAGTCATACTACATTTGTATTTTGAATAGGCTTATACTTGAAAGATGAAGAATCCAAAATGGGCCAAATGACTTCTATTTAAATAATAATGATGTGACATAGTTATAAAATCTGAAAAAAAAAATAGAGGTTTAAATAGTAAATAATTGCAAAGTAAATGCAATGTTGGAATATTGAGCTGATTAGGGTGACCAAACAAAATGATGGGGCGTTCTTTTAGTGGTAAAAGAAACTTTGTTGCCAATGTAATACCCAAATGTCTTGCTGACACGTCAAGTTTATAACAAAGCTTGTCATGCATGCTCTTTTAACTTTGTTAGTTCCAAAAACCTAGAAACATCTGCTTTCTGTCATTTGAGAGCTGATATCAAATCTTCATATTAGAATCATATTAGAAATGTGTCTCATATTTTTATATCAAGAACCTCATTTCTCTCAAGTTGTTAACTAATACACCCAAAATGCCTAGGCATTAAAGGTGCGACAAACTAAATACTTAACCCCCCTGGGCGGGACATTGCCTGGATTCGAAGCACAAGCCCACACAAGACGTCGCATGGGGCCTTTTTACCCTGTGCACATGTGCCCGCACACATGACGTGGCATGGGACCTTTTTTGCTTTGTGCGGATTCAAACCCAGGACGTGTTGACTTTGAGACCATCTCAAGTTGCTAACTAATACACCAAAAATACGTAGGCGTTAAAGGTGCGGCAAATTAACTATTTCACAATTTCACTCCCATAAATGCTCATCCCTTCATGTATTCCTTTTAAGAACATCTCATACTCTATATCGCTCATCACAATATCAACAATTCGCTGTTATATTTCTATAATCCTGAGATTTTTTCCCTTGTCATTGTTAATCCACCTGCATAGTCTCTCTCTCTCTCTCACACACACACACACATTAAGATCGTAGAATTGAGAAACATCTCTTATTAGTTATGCCTCCCTTTGGCTTCTTGTCATTTCATGAGAAAAGAGCCTTTAAATACCTCCTTCCACCATATTAAGTGCTCGGCCAATGAGGAAGCGAATAATCTTGCCAAAGAGGAAGTTCTTAAAACTGCCTTGACTGTTTCTGTTTAATGTGCTTTTGTTTTTAGCTCTTATTCCGGGGTTATTGCCTACATTTTTGGGGTTTACCCCTTTGCTTTTTGGTTTGGTTGCTCTACCCCAGTTCTTTGAGTTTTTTTTTTTAAAGTCAGTATGTATCTCTTGTACTGTACAGTTCCCTTTGAGCAATGAATACAGTCACTTTTTTCAAAAAAATAAAAGAAAAATCCCCAAATCAGGGTTTTTCAAGTTCCATTGCTGTCATGGTTATCCGCATCACCATCATCATCGAAGACTTACTCCATCCATCTGGCTTTGGCTTTGTGAGGTTTATTTTTCTACTAAAACCTACTTAAAGCCATGTCCTTTGTAAGTCTACATCCTGGCATGTCTTTTCTCACACCTTCATTCTGTTTTTCTATTGACCTTCCCCGACATCCCATCTCCTTGAACTTGTAACACTTGATGCTGTGTATGAGCCTATTCCTAATCTTCTGTACGTCCCTAAACAATCTCAAACAGTATTTGTTTCTCTTCCACTGGGCCGCCTGTGTAGATCACCTCTTATGTCCTCATTCCTAGCATCCTTTCTTGTAGTTCCACACAGCTGTCTCAACATATGCATCTCAGCCACCTCTACTTAAGCTTCTTTTCGTTTCTTCCCTGCCCGGTGCCTAGCATTAAGCTCCATATGGATTTATGCAGTAAATCTCATCATCAAAATGGCAAGCCTAATTCTGCTTAAAAAATAGCATTGAATCAATTGTAGTTTGTCTAAGACAAGGCACTACCAATTTGACTGTTAATTTTTTTGGATCACAAGCCTCAACAAGTATAATATGTTGAGGCACTCATTTCTTTGGTTGTGGATTTGTTAAGTAGTTAGTTTGCTGCACCTTTAATGCCTAGGCATTTTGGGTGTGTTGGTTAGTTTGCTTTGATACCATCTCAGAGTTGCTAACCAACACACCCAAAATGCCTAGGCATTAAATGTAACACCCCACCCCTCACCCATGCATGATATTATCCGCTTTGGCCCACTGGCCTCACGGTTTTGTTTCTGATGGGCCTCAACCCATCAAAAGGCCTCATGCAAGGTAAGGGTATGAGATCTACATATAATCCCAATCACTTTCTTCTCTATAGTCAATGTGGGACTCCGGGGCGTCACATTCCACCCCCCTTAAGGTTGCACGTCCCTGTGCAATAGCCTGCTAGCCCATGTAGCCTGCCAGCCCTCTTGGCCCGCCCACATGGAACCCGCCCACTTGCACTAGACCACGGCAGGGGACGCACACTCGAACTAGTCGAGAGTCGGCTCTGATACCATTTGTAACGCCCCACCCCTTACCAATGCATGATATTGTCCGCTTTGGCCCACTGGTCTCACAGTTTTGTTTTTGATGGGCTTCAACCCATCAAAAGGCCTCATGCAAGGTAAGGGTGTGAGATCTACATATAATCCCAATCACTTTCCTCTCTATAGTCGATGTGGGACTCCGGGGCGTCACATTAAAGGTGTGGCAAACTAACTAATTAACACCCCCTCGGTGCACGGATTTGAACCCGGGACATGCTAGCTCTGATACCATCTCAAGTTGCTAACCAATACACACAAAATGCCTAGGCATGAAAGGTGCGGCAAACTAACTACTTAACAGGATAGTGGTTTAATAATTTAGATCATTAATATGATGGGTCGTATAATCCAAAAGTCCCCTGGATTGAAGATCCTAATTCCCGACCCTTGTATAATGGGCTTACAATTGGTGATATACTAGAGATGAAAGAGAATAAAGAAAGAAAATAATACAGCTGTTGTTCACATTTCTTATAAAGATGGGCATGTATTGAAGTCTGAAGAGTTACAATTGAAAAAGCTTCGTATCATTCTCATTCCATCATGGGGTTTATCAGATCAACAACTGGGATCTCCAAGTCATTCTACTAAGCAAGAATTACACTTCTTAAAATCTGCCCATCTATTCTTGCCACAATCATCTGGGCTTTTTAACATGTGTTTTTTGTATTATCAATACAGTAATGTCACTGATGTTCCTTTTTCTCTTCATGTAGAGTGTCCTCTTGATTTGAGTGGGTCAAACTTCACTTTGGCAGCTTCAATATGCTCTAACCAAGATGATAGAGGAAAATGTTGCCGTTATATTAATGCTTTCATTGCAGTAGCTGTTACTCGTTATGCAAATACGACTGGCAATCTTGGGGTTCCTTCAGAGCTATCTGCAATCTGTCTTAAGTCTGTATCAGAAACCTTAGAACTTTATGGGATTCAACCAAATGCTACAGTTTTCTGTGGGCTAGGGACAAAAATTCCAGTCACTTATGAGTGCAAAGGCCGGACCACTGTTCCAGAAATGCTGCTCTCACCAAATTTTAAAAATGTTACACAAAACTGCAAGGGACCACTTTCATTGGAGGTTAGTTGCAAGAAGTGCCTAAATGCTGGAATTGTATACCTTCATCATCTTGTAGGAGCAGATGGTAACATGACATTGAGTACTTGCCGAGATGCAACTTTTGTTTCAATTGCAAGCCAAGGTGACAATGTATCGGCCTTTGACATGGCAAGCTGTTTCTTTGGGGTTCAAGGGCTCAGTATATTTCCAGGTACAACTGTTAGGACTTGAGGGCTCCAATCTGTACTAAAATCTTCATATGTTAAGCATGTAATAACTAGTTTTGTTTTCTGCTGTGACAATCCATCCGTTTTCGGAGGCCATAACTTCTTTCTTAAACACCACTGATGTTAGGATATGCTAGGATTTGTGGTTCCTTTTTTTCACTGGATTTGTGTTGGTCTAAGTGTCAAAAGTGCAAATTGATAAATTTTCATGTCAGTCTGTTATAAATGAATTGAATGGATTCAAACGATTGATATATATATTTTTATTTGTTTTGCACATGCAGTGATAAACTCGGAGCCATCTTCACCGTTGCTTGCACCTAAGCCTTCTGTAGGTCCAATGTCTGCTGCAAGTCCTGGTCATGGCCTAGTAGTAATACCTCTAAAGGAACACCGAAATCCCTATCACCTGACTTTAGTTCCAGGTATTGGTATTGCTGTTACGGGTGCGGCTGTTCTGCTGTTGGTAGTCTTGATACTTCTCATTCGAAGGAAAAGCAGAGAACTGAAAGGTTCTGAGTCTGATAGTCCAAATGGGACTTCTTGGAAATCCTTCCCTCAGCCAAACCGAAAATCTCAGGAAGGTCCGTCGTTGTGGTCTATTTCAAATAATTTTTTTAAAGATCTTGATAATTGAGGGTTTTGCCAGATCAAGCCAGTTGGCACCTCTATCTAATGTAAGCAGTCTTATTGGGAATGGTTATGCAGGTCCGTCATCTATGTTCCGAAGGTTCAGCTATAAGGAAACAAAGAAGGCTACGGGCAACTTCGGCACCGTCATAGGAAGGGGCGGATTTGGAACTGTTTACAAGGCTCAATTCAAGGATGGGTTTGTGGCAGCTGTGAAACGGATGAACAAAGTTTCAGAGCAAGGAGAGGATGAGTTTTGCCGAGAGATGGAGCTTCTTGGGAGGCTGCACCATCGTCATCTTGTTTCTCTCAGAGGTTTCTGTGTTGAGAAACACGAGAGGTAGTTTCCATTTTCTATTGCTTTGTGATCTTAAGTGGCCTGCGGCCTGCCTAATTTTGCTGTCTTCCGTTGCTGTCAGGTTTCTAATGTATGAATACATGGAAAATGGAAGCTTAAAGGATCATCTCCACTGTAATCTTCCCATCTCAATTTTTTGTTTCTATTTGCTTAATTTTTAAAGCTCTATGTGCTAGTCTAATGGTAATTACCATTCTTTTCCTCCCTGTGCAGCTCCAGGGAAGACTCCATTAGGTTGGCAGACCAGAATTCAAATCGCCATAGATGTGGCCAATGCTTTGGTAATCCACAAAGAAATGCAACGGTCTTGCCAGCTTAACCATGATTTTGAGAGTTTTTTTTCCTCTCTTTCTTTCATTTTTTTCTTCTTCTTGTAATTGGGATTTCAAGAGAGATCTTCATGGCATACTTAGCAAGGCTCCATTCCTAGGGCGGGTGGTACGACCCAAATTCCACGTTCGCGATGTGAGGGCGCTAGTAGGACATCCGATGATCGCTTTCTCACTGATTGCCTTCTTCTTCCCTGGATTTCCAGCCACCAAACTCTCTCTAGGATATCTTTCTCTCAAAAGGAGAAGAGAATAGAATGCCAACATAAGGGTCATTGGTTTGTTATATACACACTGGAGTCATTATTCTTCTCAAACTACTCTTAGAATCCTATGCAAATTGAACATATAGTCCTACTAGTATAAGGCACGCAGGGCTCTCAATTGGAGTTTAGATACAACTCCTAAATCATCTTAATACCAAACTCACATGGGACTCTTTCAATAAAATAAACAATATTTGAGGGTCCCACCTGGGCCATACTAATAATGCTAATCCTGGGCCCAGGTGACTCAGGATATTACAGCGGGCATAACTATAAAAATGCCCTGATTGAATGTTACCACTAATCACGTTGGCCTCCTACGGTTAATTTGGAATGCAGGTCAAAGCAGTTTGTCTTTTATCCGTGTGGCTCACCTAATTAGCAGGCTAGCCTATTTCTAGGCCAAGTCATGTACATGATGGGGAACATACAACACCTGTTGGGTTTCTTGGATCTCATATGGTCTAAAGCTTACACACGCCCCCACATGTATTTTGGTTCATGGGGCTCCAAGTCCATTATCATTCTCATCATGAGGACAAATTTTAAAATTTTAATTGAATTATTTGTTTATGGGTGGGGCCATAAAAGCTCAATATCATAGAACAGTGGAAGGGCTCTTCTTCTTCTGACGACGATGATGATGAAGGTGGACAATTGAATCAATGTGACTCTATCCGAAATCATGATTTAATTAACAATTATATGTTCTATTGTGCCTTGAGCACTCAAACAAGATGAACCTCTTCTCTTCTGGAATTCCCTTTTCCTTCTAATACCTCATTGATGTTTCTGTACACAGGAGTACCTCCATTTCTATTGTGATCCTCCTCTCTGTCACAGAGACATAAAGTCAAGCAACATTCTTCTGGATGAGAATTTCGTTGCCAAGGTAGAAACTTTATCCTTTAAAGCTGCTTTTCAATCTGGAACTTGATCCGAGTATTATTTTGATAACTTTTACCTTTATTTTTCATAGCTTGCAGACTTTGGCCTTGCACATGCTTCAAGAAGTGGTTCCATTAGCTTTGAACCGGTCAACACAGATATCAGAGGAACTCCAGGTTACTGATTCTTGACCCCACATGCACTATTATAGTTAGTAGCTCCAAAGTGACACTCTAACCCATTAATGTCTCACAGGTTACATGGATCCTGAATATGTGGTGACTCAGGAGCTGACAGAGAAAAGTGATGTATACAGTTATGGTGTGCTGTTGCTGGAGTTGGTGACAGGGAGGCGTGCAATACAAGAAAGCAGAAATCTGGTGGAATGGTCTCAGAAATTCATGGTGATGGATTCTAGGCTGCCTGAATTGGTTGACCCTGCAATCACGGGCTCTTTTGACTTGGAACAGCTTCAAACAGTGGTGAGGATTGTAAGGTGGTGCACCCAGAGAGAAGGACGAGCAAGGCCTTCAATTAAACAAGTTCTTAGGCTTCTTTATGAAGATTGGATCCAGTGTACACTGGCTTTGTACAGGCTGTGGAAGATGAGGACGAAGGGACCGATTGCGGGGGAAGGTCTAATAGGGGGAAGGTGCAAGGGAGTGATGTGATCTTTCACAGTGGGGATGCTAGGTGTCTTCAGTCCTCCTCGAGTACATCCAGATCTTACTGCAGCAGGAGTTTTTTACTCGAGACGGGTTCACCACAATCCCCTCCTGGCATTTTCTCCAGTTGAATGCAGTAGGTCCCTCTGTTTCTTCTTACAACACTTATAAGGATCACGAGATCTCAAGAGATGCAGTTGGAATATGGGCCCTCATTGTTTCTCCTTAAGCCACTTTCAAGTATCACCAGCTCTCACGAGTTGTAATTGGATTATGGGACAGTTCACAGTTTCCATGTATAGGTTCGAGCTGTATCTGATATACAGGTATGTATGCCGTTCAAATTCAAAGAGTAATGAGCGAAAATTTCCAATTTGTTAAGAACCATCGCTTAAAATGGTGAGGAATGCCATGTGCCTTTTCATGTCCTTGCTTCACCTTTTTGCAGTTTTGTATGGAAAATTATAAATAGTTTATTTCCTGGTTTGCAATTCTGTCAGTGCTCAATGGTGTGTTCGGATTTGGCCGCAACAGAGCAACAAGTGGTTTGAAATCTTTGGCACCAAGGAAATTGGAGACACAGATGCGATACTGTTTTTCTGCTAGTTCTCTCTCAAATCACTGTATGCAGAGATCATGATTGTTGGTTTTGGAGGTGGACAACAATATCCAAACCTAATGTGATTCCAATTTCCATGCAAGCCAAATGCACGGTGGGACAGATGATCATCCTGTTCTGTGAAAACATTCGAACCCATTAAATTCAAACAAATATAACTTGTCTATTTTTCAAGTGTTGGACTGTTTGTTAATTTCTCCACTGGTGGGATTGTGTCGTTGAGGCTCTATGTTTGTCATATACAGTAGTATGAATCCTAAAAGCCTAAACTTCCACAGAAACAAGAATCATTGTGTCCTAGCCTAGAAGTGTGCGAATAGAGAATGTTTTCAATAGGTTCGAGGGTGTCAAATCGATGTCTGTCACCCATAAATAGCCACTACAGGGCTTGACACAACATGATTTTGTTCATCAACCAACTGAGGTAACCATATGCCACAGGGCTCTTACTCCATACTTCTTTTTCAATCTCTATTTTTACTACAAACCCTTGCCTCTGGTACTTGCTGCTGAATGTGAGAGAATCAGGCTCTGTTCGAATTCTCATTCCTGTAGGTACCTCTGGAACTGACCGGTAAATGACATTGTCACTTCCCACATTAGTCACAATTCTACTGAAAGTCTTTGTGGTTGGAAAGCCAGTCGTGTTGGAGAAGAAGGCAATGAAAGAAGGGTAGTTGAGTTTGTAAGGGATGCTACTACAGTTCCATTGAGATCGTCTGATAACAGCCTCCATTTGTGTCTTGCTGTAGCCAAGGCCGCAAAGGAACTCTATATAGTCTTGAAAGTCTGCATCATAGACAAGCCCTGGGTCCATGGCTCTATTAGGATTGATTTGGCCAGCGCCAAACACTAAAGGCGTGGTAGGCAGCCCAGTCCACTTATCTCTGATGGTCGCATTAGTGTTGTCTAAGATGCCGCAGTAGTCATGATCGCAGAACGGATGGCTGCTGGGCTGTCACGCCCCGAGCCCGAGATTTCACACATCCCGAGGCGCGACACACGCCCGCGTGGAAATTCGAGTAAACTCATTGACTCTAGGTCCCCACGTACGGAATTTACCCACAGGATATCACGTGTGAGGTTTATATTTCTCAATATACCTATATAAATCTGTCAAATAGATATCCAATTTACATACCACAATCATCAAGATATAGAGCATAAGGGTCCATGAGCATAGATTTAAGATTCAAGTTTAAGAGATAGAAAGAGAAGAAGTAAGTTAATTAAGTTTACAATCCCAAAACTAACAAGTTTATAAGCTACTACAAAATATGTGACAATCCTAGCCACGGTCAGTGGGTCATTTAAACGTCCATTTCTCATCATACGGATGTCTAGAAGACATCATCAGGAGTCCACTCTGCTACGTTCTGGAGAGATTCCTCTTCCTCAAGGATCTCCGGGGGAGTGGCGTCGACATATTCACCTGTAACGCCAAGTTTAGCACCATTAGACTAAGCTAAGCAAGACAAACATATACAGTCCATATAACATGTATCAAATGAATAGTCAGACAGGTATAAATCATAAGAGATCAAGGAATAATCACTAGGCATATCAGTGCATGAATTTAGCATGAGACATACGAGTCATAGATAACAGATAAATATATTAACAGTACTAGTTGGCACATCCACATAAGCTATGTTCTCTCAAGTTAATCATATAACATGAAATAAAATGAGAGCAGGATATCAGGACAGAACAGGGCGGTGCTACAGGAGACAGAGGTACCCAGAATTCTCCATCGTAGACCTAGGGTGCCGGTAAACCCTCAGAATATATTCCCATCTGCAGAGGGCCAGAAGTTTACTAAACCCGCACTTAGCCGGGTCCGACTTAGATAGGGTCGAAGCTAAGTGGTGCCGACTCATAGAGTGCAATATACCAACAACAGAGCAGGTGCAGGACAGTGTAAATCAGATACAGGACATATACATGACATATCATATAGGTAACAAATCGGAACTTACTGAAATATACTGAACAAAGCCAGAAATAAATGTAGCATGACACATGTGTAACAGAAAATACATAACTGGACAGAAGCATGATCAAGTCATACTAGAATACTGGAAACGGAATGCAATGCATGTACATACAGATCATATACGGAGTCAAGATGGAAATCAAGCCAAGCCTACGGTCTTGGGAACACGTGTGGTCTTCACCGTCCAACTCAGGGTAGTATTAAGAGTTCGACATTATCGGGCTACGAGGACCCCTTGGCGTTACATAATTTGGATGTCGAATCCCTTAATAGAACACATTTGGCACGGTTACAATCCGAAGAACACAATGCCCCTTTTGTGGTTACGATTGCTCAACCCATATCCACAATTCAACAAACCATCGGTCATGATAAAAGTTCAGGGTGCACATCCTACAGGTCCATCTATCAGGCCAATCAACTAGAACAAGCTACGGTCCAATGTCCGGCTCCTGGAAACGTCCATTTGTCACAATTATGCAAAATCCAACATATAATCTTTTCCAAGGCTCAAATCAAATAAAATCACTTTTTGTTGGGTTCTACACATCATGAGCTTTCCAACGGTATGTAGATCTCCAAAAACGGACTTACGGTTGAAAAGTTATGGTCATTGGAAAATCTGCATACTGCAGGTATCAGGTTCGCTTGAGCGCCCAGATGTTCGCTCGAGCGGACCCCAGACAGAGAGCTGTTCGCTCGACCGGACCAAGAGTTCGCTCGAGCGAACTCTCCCAGAGAGCCCTTCGCTCGAGCGTTCACTCACGCTCACTCGAGCGAACTGTCAAATCCTGGGTTCCGAAAATCTGAAACTTCTTGATTTCTCTCAAGCCATTCAAGGCATTTCATCAGGTTTTAAAACACTACCAATAGGTATCTTTGAGCTTCCAAAATGCTCATCAAAACCATCAATAAACCCATATACATTAACAAAAGAAATCACCCACAAAAATCCATTTTTGAGCAAGAAGAAGGGTATCTAAGCAAGATTGCATATATTCATGAATCAAACAAGAAATCATGCATACAAATGTATAAGTTTAGCTTGCCTTGGTGCTTGGAGCTAACTCTCACACTCCAAATCTTTTCTAATCAAGAATCCCCAAAATGCAAGCTCAAATGCCCTAAAATGGTGAAAATGAAAATGAATGAAATGAATGAGGAAGAAGATGATGCATACATGATTTGTAGCTTTCCAAGATGAAGGAAATCAAATGGAAATGCTCAGTGAAGAAAGAGCTTACCAAAAGCGAGAAAAAAGAAAGATGAGTGGATGCTTGAGCTTGGAAGATGTTGTCTTGGTGGAGAAGATGAAGTGGTGGCTAGCTTCTACTCATGCTAGGAGTTTTGGTTGATTGCTTGAGATGAGGAAGGAAGAAATGGAGAAGAAGAGTAGAGATGAACTCTCAGCTGGAAATGAAGGAAGAAGAAGAAGAGAATAGCTAAAAATGGGTTTTATCCCAACTTATCCCAGCACTTGCATGCAAGTCCACAAAAGGAATGAAATTTCAAATAAGGGCCTGGGTAAAATGAATGGGCTGGGAATGGGCCTAAATGGATCCGAATTTGATGGGTCAAGACATGAAAGTTGAGGCCCATAAAATGCTCTATGCAATGCATTAAAAACCCAAAAACTTTTAAATACACACAAAACTCAAAAACACTCCAAAAGTCATAATCTACCTAGTAAATGGTCAAACCCCACTAATTCTACCTAATCAAGTCCAATCAAAATCAAAACATCCATTAAGCAATTAATCTAAATTAATTAACTCTAAAACGAGATTAAGGCGGGTCGGGGTGTTACATCCTCCCCTATTTAGGACATTTGGTCCTCCAAATGTAAATCGTACCTCGGTCAAGAGATGAGGATATTTCCTCATTACTTGCTCCTCTAACTCCCACGTAGCTTCTTCCGGACCATGGTGCTCCCACAAGATCTTCACCCAACGAATCGTCCGGGTACGCAACACTGTCTCCTTGACATCGATCACTTGCAAAGGCTTCTCATCGTAGGTTGCATCTGCTCGAATCTCCAAAGGCTCATACTCAATGACGTGCGACGCGTCCGGAACATACTTCCTCAACATAGCCACATGGAAAACATCATGCACTGCTGCAAGGTTAGGAGGTAATATCAATCTGTAGGCCAAGTCTCCAACTCTGCTGCGAATCTCAAATGGTCCGATGTACCTTGGTGACAACTTGCCTTTCTGTCCGAACCGAATGGTGCCCTTCATCGGTGAAACTTTGAGGAACACCTTATCTCCCACTTGAAACTCAAGATCTCTACGCCGGTGATCCGCATAACTCTTCTGCCTACTCTGGGCTGTCTTCAATCGATCATATGCAAGTTTGACCTTTGCACTAGTCTCACCAATAATGGTTGGTCCATGAAAGCTTCTGACTCCGACTTCCTCCCAACAGACCGGTGATCTGCACCTCCTACCATAAAGAGCTTCAAACGGTGCCATTCCGATACTCGCGTGAAAGCTGTTGTTGTACGCGAACTCGCACAAAGCTAAATCTCGATCCCATTCTATCTTGTAGTCCAAAACACACGCTCTGAGCATGTCTTCAAGAGTCTGGATCGTCCTCTCTGATTGTCCATCAGTCTGCGGGTGGTATGCCGTGCTGAAAGTCAACTGAGTGCCCATAGCTTGCTGAAATGAAGTCCAAAATCTTGAGATAAATCGACTATCTCTGTCTGACACAATCGAAGCTGGAATCCCATGCAATCGAACAATCTCCTTGATAAACATATCCGCCATCGTATGCATCTTGGTTCCTGTCTTGAAAGGCACAAAGTGTGCAGACTTAGTCAATCTGTCTACGATCACCCAAATAGCATTGTGGTGTCTCGAAGTCTCTGGTAGTCCTGACACAAAATCCATTGTAATGTGTTCCCACTTCCACTTGGGTCTCTTCAATGGCTTCAAAAGTCCTGGAGGCTTTCTATGTTCTGCTTTGATCTTCTGGCATGTCAAACATCTCGAAATAAATCCAGCAATCTCTCTCGTCATATTGTTCCACCAAAATCGACCCCGTAAATTCTGGTACATCTTAGTACTACCGGGATGCATAGAGTACCGCGCATGATGCGCCTCTGCCAAAATCTGATCCTTAAGATCTCCAACATTAGGCACACACAACCTATCCCGGAAATACAAAACACCATCTTCAAGTCTGAAATCTGGCTTATCTGCAATCTTGTCTCTAATCCTGGCCAACTCGGGATCCTGAAATTGGCTATCCTTAATCTGCTGAATCAACTGCGGTTCTGAAACTGACATGGCTGCCAACATAACCTTCTCAGTGACCAGTTCTATCTCAACATCTAAATCTCTGAAAGTCTCAACTAAGTCCCATTCTCCGACCAAACTGGCCAAAATGCCTGACTTCCGGCTCAATGCATCTGCCACTACATTTCCTTTGCCCGGAAAATACCGAATCGGAAAGTCATAATCAGCCATCAACTCTAGCCAACGACGTTGCTTTTGATTCAAATCTTGCTGCGAGAAGAGGTACTGCAAACTCCTATGATCAGAATGAACTTCAAACCTCTCTCCATAAAGATAATGCCTCCAAAGTTTCAAGGCAAAAACTACCGCCGCTAACTCCAAGTCATGCGTGGCATAGTTCTTCTCATGTTCTCTTAGCTGCCTAGATCCATAAGCTACTACCTTGCCATTCTGCATCAAAACACTTCCTAAGCCAACCTTTGAAGCATCAGTATAGATCACAAATCCTCCGCTCTCGGTCGGTAAAGTCAACACTGGGGCTGTAGTGAGCTTCTCCTTAAGCAACTGAAAATTAGCTTCACATTCTGGAGTCCAAACAAAAGCGGTATTCTTCCTAGTCAATTTGGTCAACGGAGCTGAAATCTTAGCAAATCCTTCAACAAATCTCCGATAGTATCCAGCCAATCCTAGAAAACTTCTGACTTCTGCTACATTCCTCGGGCTTTGCCAATTCACTACTGCTTCTACCTTAGCTGGGTCAACTGCCAAACCTTCTTTAGAGATTATGTGCCCGAGAAAAGCTATTTGCTCCAACCAAAATTCACATTTATCTAACTTCGCATATAATTGATTGTCTTTCAACAATTGCAATGAAGTCCTCAGATGCTCTACATGCTCTTCCTTAGACTTAGAATACACCAAGATATCATCAATAAAAACAACCGTAAATTGATCCAAATATGGGGCAAAGATTCTATTCATCAAAGACATGAAAACTCCCGGAGCATTCGTTAATCCAAAAGGCATAACTAGGAATTCATAATGTCCATATCTCGTCCGGAAAGCTGTCTTAGCCACATCTTGCTCTCTAATCCTCAACTGATGATAACCGGACCTAAGATCAATCTTCGAAAAATGAGCTGCACCTTGTAATTGATCAAATAGTTCATCAATCCTAGGCAGTGGATATTTGTTCTTTATAGTCACTTGATTAAGCTGCCTATAATCAATACATAACCTTAAGGTGCCATCTTTCTTCTTCACAAATAGAACTGGAGCTCCCCAAGGAGAAACACTAGGGCGAATAAAACCTTTATCAAGCAATTCTTCCAATTGAATCTTCAATTCTCTCAGCTCTGTAGGTGCCATCCTGTAAGGTGCTCTAGAGATTGGGGCTGTCCCCGGCACTAACTCAATAGTAAAATCTATCTCCCTAATAGGTGGCAAACCAGGCACTTCATCCGGAAAGACATCCGGGAACTCACAAGCTACTGGGATATCTTCTAACTGCTTAGGCTGCTTATCTTCTGAAATAAAAGCTATGAATCCTTCACAACCACTATGGATTAGTCTCTCTGCCTTAAGAGCTGAAATTATTCTGGCATCTAATCTCTTCTTGGATCCTTCAAAGATAACTCCTGCACTAGACTCATCTAACCTGAGGGTCACAGTCTTGTGGAAACAATCCATACAAGCACGATACTTCGCTAGCCAATCCATTCCTAGAATAACATCAAAATCATGCATAGCTAGGACTATCAAATCTGCTGGCATCACCAAATCACCTATCTGCACTCTACACTGTGGGTAAAACAAATCACAAACTACCCTCCTGCCTACCGGAGTAACAATCGCAAGTACAACCTGCAACTGCTCGGGTCTACCTCCGATCGTCATAGCAAAGTGCGGTGCAATGAAAGAGTGTGTGGATCCAGGATCAAACAAAACTCTAGCTTCATGATCACAAACAAACAGCTTACCTTCTACAACTGTATCTGCAGCTTCAGCTTCTTCATTGGTCATGGCATAAACACGTCCCGTTGCATTCGGACGCTGCTGTGGCTGCTGCCTTTGTTGCCCTTGCCTCTGTTGAACTGGGCCTTGTTGCCTAGGCCTCTGCTGGCCTTGTAATTGTCTCTGCTGCTGTTGTTGAGGTGGCCTCTGAGCTCCAGGCAAAGCCTGTCTGATTGGTTGAGCTTGAATGGGTGGACGGGCTGGTTGCTGATGTTGTTGCTGCTGCTGTCCTCTAGCCCCATCACCTACAGGGCGTGGACAATCCTTGACCGCATGATCTGAAGAGCCACATCGGTAGCAAAGACCAAGAATCCTCCTGCACTGACTCGATTCGTGGGCCTTGCCACAATGAATACGAGACACTGGCCTTGCTTGAGAACTGCTCCCTTGCTTGAATTTCTTGCCCTGGGTTTGCTGTGGCGAACTCTTGCCAGAAGGAGTGAAGTAACGCTTAGGCTCATTTAGAATAATGTTCTGCTGTTGTTGCTCCGCAGAATACGCCCTCTCAACCGCATCGTCGAAAGTAGTAGGTCTCTGAAACATAATAACATCACGCTGAATAGAAGGCCTCAATCCCTCAATGAACCGTTCCACTTTCTTAGCTTCAGTGTCAACACATTCCGGAGCAAAGCGCGAAAGACGAGTAAACTCATGGATATACTCAGCTACAGTCATCAATTCTTGCTTCAAGTTCTAAAATTCTGCCTTCTTCTGTCTCGTGATATGAGCTGGAATAAATTTCTTCCGAAACTGTGCCTCAAACGTGGTCCAAGCAACTTCATCTGCTATCGTTCTGTAAGGAGTACGAACACTCTTCCACCATGTGTCTGCAACATCTCGAAACATGGAAGCTGCCAAGGCTACCTTCTGCCTACCCGTACACTCCATAGTCTCAAAGACATTCTCAGTGTGCACAATCCATTCGTCTGCAGTCAAAGGATCTTCCAATCCGGTGAACTCTATTGATCCACGCTTCCTCAACTTCTCATAGAGTGAGTTAGGGTCTTGCTCCCTAGGCTAGACCTGCCTATTCATCATATTCATGATCTGCTCATTCTGCCTCACTAGCTGCGCAGACATAGCTTGCAAGATATCTCTCAATCCACCATCATTAACTGGAGGCGGTGGAGGTGGAGGAGGTGGCAAATCTTCTCCCTCCACGCGGTCGTTTCCCACACCTTGAAGGTCAACGAAGACTGTGGCATCAGGATCCTGACTGCTGCTAGAGTTATTTCGGGGATTGGTAGCCCGACGAGGTGGCATTTTCTGTAAAATAATTGGGTTAGCACAAACACTTAACAACCCTAGAAAATCCAAAAGAATTGATACACCCAAACGTCCTATCGTATCCTCACATCGTGCCCTAAAGTTCTAAGTATTTTAAATACTCTTAGAACAACATATGCTCTGATACCAACTTACGTATGTCACGCCCCGAGCCCGAGATTTCACACATCCCGAGGCGCGACACACGCCCGCGTGGAAATTCGAGTCAAACTCATTGACTCTAGGTCCCCACGTACGGAATTTATCCATTGGATATCACGTGTGAGGTTTATATTTCTCAATATACCTGTATAAATCTGTCAAATAGATATCCAATTTACATACCACAATCATCAAGATATAGAGCATAAGGGTCCATGAGCATAGATTTAAGATTCAAGTTTAAGAGATAGAAAGAGAAGAAGTAAGTTAATTAAGTTTACAATCCCAAAACTAACAAGTTTATAAGCTACTACAAAATATGTGACAATCCTAGCCACGGTCAGTGGGTCATTTAAACGTCCATTTCTCATCATACGGATGTCTAGAAGACATCATCAGGAGTCCACTCTGCTACGTTCTGGAGAGATTCCTCTTCCTCAAGGATCTCCGGGGGAGTGGCGTCGACATATTCACCTGTAACGCCAAGTTTAGCACCATTAGACTAAGCTAAGCAAGACAAACATATACAGTCCATATAACATGTATCAAATGAATAGTCAGACAGGTATAAATCATAAGAGATCAAGGAATAATCACTAGGCATATCAGTGCATGAATTTAGCATGAGACATACGAGTCATAGATAACAGATAAATATATTAACAGTACTAGTTGGCACATCCACATAAGCTATGTTCTCTCAAGTTAATCATATAACATGAAATAAAATGAGAGCAGGATATCATGACAGAACAGGGCGGTGCTACTAGGAGACAGAGGTACCCAGAATTCTCCATCGTAGACCTAGGGTGCCGGTAAACCCTCAGAATATATTCCCATCTGCAGAGGGCCAGAAGTTTACTAAACCCGCACTTAGCCGGGTCCGACTTAGATAGGGTCGAAGCTAAGTGGTGCCGACTCATAGAGTGCAATATACCAACAACAGAGCAGGTGCAGGACAGTGTAAATCAGATACAGGACATATACATGACATATCATATAGGTAACAAATCGGAACTTACTGAAATATACTGAACAAAGCCAGAAATAAATGTAGCATGACACATGTGTAACAGAAAATACATAACTGGACAGAAGCATGATCAAGTCATACTAGAATACTGGAAACGGAATGCAATGCATGTACATACAGATCATATACGGAGTCAAGATGGAAATCAAGCCAAGCCTACGGTCTTGGGAACACGTGTGGTCTTCACCGTCCAACTCAGGGTAGTATTAAGAGTTCGACATTATCGGGCTACGAGGACCCCTTGGCGTTACATAATTTGGATGTCGAATCCCTTAATAGAACACATTTGGCACGGTTACAATCCGAAGAACACAATGCCCCTTTTGTGGTTACGATTGCTCAACCCATATCCACAATTCAACAAACCATCGGTCATGATAAAAGTTCAGGGTGCACATCCTACAGGTCCATCTATCAGGCCAATCAACTAGAACAAGCTACGGTCCAATGTCCGGCTCCTGGAAACGTCCATTTGTCACAATTATGTAAAATCCAACATATAATCTTTTCCAAGGCTCAAATCAAATAAAATCACTTTTTGTTGGGTTCTACACATCATGAGCTTTCCAACGGTATGTAGATCTCCAAAAACGGACTTACGGTTGAAAAGTTATGGTCATTGGAAAATCTGCATACTGCAGGTATCAGGTTCGCTTGAGCGCCCAGATGTTCGCTCGAGCGGACCCCAGACAGAGAGCTGTTCGCTCGACCGGACCAAGAGTTCGCTCGAGCGAACTCTCCCAGAGAGCCCTTCGCTCGAGCGTTCACTCACGCTCGCTCGAGCGAACTGTCAAATCCTGGGTTCCGAAAATCTGAAACTTCTTGATTTCTCTCAAGCCATTCAAGGCATTTCATCAGGTTTTAAAACACTACCAATAGGTATCTTTGAGCTTCCAAAATGCTCATCAAAACCATCAATAAACCCATATACATTAACAAAAGAAATCACCCACAAAAATCCATTTTTGAGCAAGAAGAAGGGTATCTAAGCAAGATTGCATATATTCATGAATCAAACAAGAAATCATGCATACAAATGTATAAGTTTAGCTTGCCTTGGTGCCTTGAGCTAACTCTCACACTCCAAATCTTTTCTAATCAAGAATCCCCAAAATGCAAGCTCAAATGCCCTAAAATGGTGAAAATGAAAATGAATGAAATGAATGAGGAAGAAGATGATGCATACATGATTTGTAGCTTTCCAAGATGAAGGAAATCAAATGGAAATGCTCAGTGAAGAAAGAGCTTACCAAAAGCGAGAAGAAAGAAAGATGAGTGGATGCTTGAGCTTGGAAGATGTTGTCTTGGTGGAGAAGATGAAGTGGTGGCTAGCTTCTACTCATGCTAGGAGTTTTGGTTGATTGCTTGGGATGAGGAAGGAAGAAATGGAGAAGAAGAGTAGAGAGGAACTCTCAGCTGGAAATGAAGGAAGAAGAAGAAGAGAATAGCTAAAAATGGGTTTTATCCCAACTTATCCCAGCACTTGCATGCAAGTCCACAAAAAGGAATGAAATTTCAAATAGGGGCCTGGGTTAAATGAATGGGCTGGGAATGGGCCTAAATGGATCCGAATTTGATGGGTCAAGACATGAAAGTTGAGGCCCATAAAATGCTCTATGCAATGCATTAAAAACCCAAAAATTTTTAAATACACACAAAATCCAAAAACACTCCAAAAGTCATAATCTACCTAGTAAATGGTCAAACCCCACTAATTCTACCTAATCAAGTCCAATCAAAATCAAAACATCCATTAAGCAATTAATCTAAATTAATTAACTCTAAAACGAGATTAAGGCGGGTCGGGGTGTTACATGGGCTCCGGTCCTTATGGATGGCTCTCAGTAAGGCTGCAACCGCAGCAACATGGGGTGCTGCCATTGATGTACCTGACAACAGCGCATAATCCGTCACCAAGTAGTTTGAGCCCGTTCTACCAATTGGCCGGACAGGGCTCCATGCTGCTAGGACATCCTTTCCTGGATCAATTATGTCCGATTTTAGGACACCTGGAGTAATTGGGTCGGGCCCTCTAGAAGAGAAAGATGCCACCTGAGGCGCGGGATTGAATTGTAGCTTCATAATTTTGAACTTCAACTCCCTCACTGTTGCATTATCTGTTTCCAAAGCATATTGCTTCAATGGAGCTGTGGCGTCATCACTTTTTATGAGCAATCCAGGGAAGATGAAGTCTGATTTAAAGAGAAACAACGGATCGCGTGTGTCTGAGAAGATGAAGATACCAGCTGTCTGATTTAAAGAGAAACAATATATCGCGTGTCTGAGAAGATGAAGATACCAGCTTTTGCATTGGTCCTATCCACCTCTCTCATTTTCTCATAGATATCACTTCTGTTGCCAATGTCAGATAGAGCCACTTTTCCAGCGACCTCACTCTGATTCAAAGACAATGAGTTACATGATACTTTCCTTGCATCACCTTTTCCATAAAACTAGAGTGCATTGGCAATGTAAATGCTCTCAGGGTAGTAGGATTTTCCTTCTAGAGATACACTGTTTCCAAGTGTCACTCTTTCCAAGAAAGCCCGATCAATGGTACTTGCACCAACTGTTGTGATCCAGGGTGCACCTTTGTGGGTTGGATTCACCGCTTCTCCATCATTCCCTGCAGCGCAGGCAACAAAAATGCCTTTTTCAATTGCTGAAAGCGCGCCCATGGCAATGACGTCGCTGTAGTATGGTGATTGCTTAAAACCCAATGATATGGCGATTGCTTAAAACCCAATGATAAGGACATGATGTCTACTCCATCAGTGATGGCTTGGTCCATTGCTGCAGGCACATCTGTTGCTGCAATATCTTTGGTCTCAGCATGCTAAACCACTTTGTACATGGCGACCCGTGCACCTGAAGCTACTCCTTTTGGCTGTACCCTCTGCATATCCATAGTAGTCGGTACCAGAAACATAAGCTCCAGCTGCGGTGGACGAGGCGTGTGTGCCATGTCCAAATGAGTCTCTCGGTGAGTCATAGTCGATGGTAGCTGATATGTTTTCACCAGCAGCTTTTAGTCCTTTGCTGAAGGATCTAGCGCCAATGAACTTCCTGTTGCAAAGTGAAGAATTGAAATCTGCCTCGGCCGTTGAAGCTCTCACTCTCTGGCCAAATTCCTATGTCCAGTACTGCGCTTTTTCTGCGCATCACTGGGCCCACCACCTTTTGTTTTGTGGTCTGAGGATTCTTCAGGCTAAGTCTGGGCCTGGGCTCTGATACCACTTGTTAGGACAGTGGACCACTAATAAACTCCACATTGATATGATATTGTCCACTTTGGGCCTAATCCCTCATGGATTTGTTCTTGGGTCAGCCAAAAGGCCTCATACCAATGGAGTACTTAGTCCAACTTATATGCCCATGATCTTTCCCAATTCTAGCCGATGTGGGACTTTTGGTTGCACATCCCCAACACATACCTTGGTGGTGGGTGGTGAAGAGCTTTCCAAAGGACTAACTGTATGTAGATCGATCGGCTGACAGTTTTTCCAGCTTAGAGAGCTGAGTAGCAGTCAGGTTGGCACTGAAGCCATGCATGACTTGGATGTAAGAGTAAAGCAGCATTGCTTAAGGGTTGTCTGATGTGGCTTGGGTTGATGATAAGGATGACAGGATTGACTGGTGCCACGAGTCATGTGTGGAGAATGGCTCAGGCTTCTGTGAGTGGTCCATGTGGATGATGTACGTCTGGTGTTTGCCTGATGCCAGTGTGGCAGTGGGGGACCCATTAGTATTAATGACCACGCCAGTAGGTTGCGGAAGATGAAATTTGTTGGCCCTTTCTTCCTTGCCATTCTTGTGAGAGGAGAGTGAAAAATAAGGGTAGCATAGAGGAATTCTTATAGAGATTGTTAGTCAAAGATGGCGATTCATCCTATGTGTCTGCACTGTTTTTGTTCTGTAATCTTATAGAATGGATTTTGTGTTTGTTTGAGAGGATGTTTGTTGTTTACTTAAAAAGACAGAAGGGATCTAATTGCAGTCTCTTTACTGAAGCTGTTTAGTGGATTGTTCGGTTCGACCATCTAGCAGCTATTTTTTCCTTCAAAGGTCAAGATCAATAGAGTTTTTTTTTTTCTTGGTCTGTCAAGTCATGTTTCATCCAGACCTGAGAGGGGCACAACAATGTGATTCGATTAGCACTTAGAGGCGCTACAATGGGGTTCGATGAACACTTAGATGTGTTTGGTAAACACCGCAGAAGAGGACATCAGAAATCTGTTTTTCCACCGTCCCAGATAGGAAATCCGGATACTCTCTATCACGGAAATCGGGCACTTTCATATGCCGATTCCGAGCCGCCCCAAACATCAATGATGTAGGCGCCGGAAAATTCGGCACCTTATCTCCTTCCCTTACTACGGTAAACCCTCCTGCATAAATGCCCCCTTACGGCCTGTTTATTTGCATAGAATACATGGGAGTTCATACTTCATATTGTAAGTGGTTAAAAATAAAGATTGAAGGTAAATATGTGAAAATGACCATCAAATAATTTTTTTTTAATGGGAAGTGAATCAAGGGTAGATGGGAAATCATCTAGTAAAGAATCCTAATCCTTTTTTAAATGATTTCTCCATAAAATTTTATTAAAGGCAAAGTGGTAAAAGGTCCCGGTGGGTCAGTCCATGGTATACTCGAATTCAGTTAATCAACAAATATTATGCTCCCAAACACAGAACTGAAAGACCCAATTGGACTCATACTTAGAGAGTTTATCTGATAATCATTTAATACTATTTTATATATATATATATATATTTCCATATATATATATTTTATATAGGCCAAGGCTCCCCTAAGCTCGAGCTTAGGGAGAAAATTTCGTAAGCTCGTGCTTGTGGGGCTCACCTTTGCTCCATCCAAATGGACCAAACACATGACCCCTTTAAATTGTATATGTCCACCAACTTTCGGTAAGATCCGAATTTACTGGACCGTTGGATTGACTATATATATCAATCCGAATGGATTGATGATTATTAAACTCTTGGGCCCATATGGAGATGATAAAAATTACGGTTGAGGCTGATTTTTTACAGGGAGGAAGATCCTAGGGAGCCCTTGAAATCCCCTCCGCCCCCATCCCCGTGTGGGTCCCTAAGTGGGCCCCACCACACACTTGAGCTTACTTTATCATAAGCTTGAGCTTAGGGGAGCCTTGCTCATTTATATATGGGAGGTGCTCCTATATATATATATATAATCTTTTAAGGTGTAATGCTAATAGTTTTAATAGTATGGACAAGTTATATGTATATATTATTTAACATTGTTATTTACACTAAATACACATAATTTTTTTTTAGGAATTCTCGGGCTGCTATAAAGGATGTACACTTGCTTATCATCATGTTTGAATCCACCAATATCAATCATTACAAAGAGTAGAGACTATCAGGTGCTAAGTGCCATCCATCTACACAAGAGTGTAGAACTTTTGAAATTATTACAACGAGGTGAAGACAAGGGCATCCCTAGCTCCAAAGGATCCACGTAAACTAGAAGGCTGGCTAAAGACCTTGCAAATTGACTTCAGCTAGTCTTGATGATTTTGATGAATGAAGCCACACCTTACTCCTGACTTTTGCAATCAGAGTATATATTACATGCAATTAATGTTGTAGTATTATAAATCCTTCATTCTCCTTGATACCTCCCACTCTAGGTTTTCCAATTTATTAGGTGTAAATTGTGTAATTAGTGTTGTAGCATTATAATCCCTTCTTTCCCCCTACAACCCTCTTCTCTAGGCGTTCCAGTTTCTTTACAATCATGCATCTAAAATCTAGGGTTATCTGATTCGATCTTCTCTTATAGATCTGAAATTCTCTCTGATCAACAAAGAGATTGACCCGATCAACAAACTTTGTCCAAATTGTGATGGCTCAGATGACCCACTTCTCGGATAATGTTATCAGTCCCCAATCCCATTCTCTGCCTTATGAATTCAACATGATTTTGTCAGTCATATTCTACAATTAGAAGGCCTGGCTATACAGGTGCATCCCATTGCATTTTGCATGGAAAAAATTATAAATAGATTATTTTCATTTCTTTTGTACTTTATATCGTGTTTGGATTTTGGAAGTAACAGAGCAGCAGTAGCTTGAAACCTTTGGCACTAAGGAACTGGAGACACAGATGCCATACTGTTTTTGTGCTTGTTCTCCCTAAAATCACTGAATGTGGCAATCATCATTATTGCTTTAGCAGTGTAAATGTAATTGTGGACAGCAATATCCAAACCTAACGTAACTCCAATTTCCATGCCTTTCCAAATGCACAGTGGGACAGCTGATTACCCCATCTGCTAAAACATTTCAACCCGTTAAATTCAAACTAATATAACATGTCATCTTCTAGTGTTGGGACTGTTCGTTAATTTCTTGATCGGTGGGATTGTCACTGAGGCTCTATGTTTGTTGTATACAATAATTTGAATCCTAAAAGCCTAAGCTTCCACAGAAACAAGAATCCCTGTTACCAGGTCTAGAAGTTTGCAGATAGATAATGTTTTCAATAGGTTGGAGGGTGTCAAATTGATGTCGCCCACCCATAAATAACCACTACAGGACTTGATACAACATGATTTTGGTCATCAACCCACTTGAGGTAATCATATAATACAGGCCTCTCATTCCAGGCTTCTTTGTCAGTCTCTACATTTACTACAAAACCTTGCTTTCGGTACTTGCTGATGAATGTGAGAGTATCTGGCACTGTTGGAATTCTCATTCCGTAGGTACTCTGGAACTGCCCAGTACATGATGTTGTCACTTTCCACATTAGTCATAATTCTACTGAAAGTCCTTGTGGTCGGAAATCCAGTCGTATTGGAGAAGAAGGGAATGAAAGAAGGGTAGTTGAGTTCGTAAGGGATGCTACTACAGTTCCATTGAAATCGTATGATAACAGCCTCCATTTATGTCTTGTTGTAGCCAAGGGCTGCGAAGGAACTTAATATAGTCGTAGATGGGCCCTGGTTCCATGGCTTTGTTAGGATTGATGTGGCCGGCTCCAAATTCTAAAGGTGTGGTAGGCAGCCCGGTCCACTCATCTCTGACTGTTGAATTAGAGTTGTCAACAGTTGTTGCAATATTCATGATTGCAGAACGGATGGCTGTTGGGCTCCAGTCCTTATGGACGGCTCTCAGCAAAGCCGCAACCCAGCAACATGGGGTGATGCCATTGATGTACCCAATAGTAGTGCATAATCCGTCACTAAGTAGTCTGAGCCTCTGCTAGCAAAGGGCTGGTTGGGGATCCATGCTTCCAGAACATCCTCTCCTGGTGCAATTACATCCGGTTTTAGGACACTTGGGGTAATTGGATCTGGCCCTACAGAGGAGAAAAATGCCACTTGAGGAGCTGGTTTGAATCGCAGCTTTGTGATTTTGAACTTCATCTCCCCTACTGTTGCATTAACTGTTTGAGGCATATTGCTTCAATGAAGCTGCGGTGTCGTCACTTTTATGACCAAGCTAGGGAAGTTGAAGTCTGATTGTCACGTCCCCAAAATACAACCAGGGAAAAACGTGAAAAATAAGAATAAATATTTAATTTCCTGTGTTTAATGCAACACAAGCTCCCAAATATGGACCCACAAAAATTTCGAAACATGGTGAGTCATAATAAAACATTTGCGGAAGCATTAAATCAATTGGTATCAATATTAAAAAATCAAACCAACACATAACTAGTTGAATATTTAAGGTTAAAGTTTCCAAAATATCTTAAACAAAATAACTAAATAAAATTAGGTTCGTTATGAATAGTTTGCTACTAAAATAGTCTCTATGATAAAAGTCACTCCGGCACAGACTCAGACGGCTCTTTGGCCATCATCGGCTCTCCACTCGGGTTCGTCAACTGGCTCAAACGCTAGAAACGTTTGACCCTCCACCGTCTCCTTGGCAGGGTAGGGATTCGTACCTATGCACCAATAAACAAAGTAAACAGCAAGCACAAAAGCATAATTCATAAATAAAACACAAGAACAAAGTGAGTAATGACAGGTAATGATCATAAGAGAATAACAATGTGTCGATGACGAAAAGAACGAATATCCTAAATCTAATCTACACAATAGAGCAATACAATAATCACACAGAAGCAATGCCACTGTTTTGGGTGGTCGGCCCTAACTGTAAAGCGGGAAAACCCGTACGAAGGCCGGCGGTCATAAACCGGTTCGTAATCGTAGGCCGGATAAACCGGTTCGAAATTCGGATATTACAGTGTCTGTACACATCGGTGATCAGCCGTCCAATTACAACTGCAGTCGTTCGAATATGACCCAATCAATATTATACATATATATACATATCATAATGGAATAGACCTAATGATCTTGTAAAGCTCTGACACAGAAATCTAAGTCAAAGTAAAGGGCTGGCTGCACAATAATCCACAATCGAATACCAATCAAATCATTCGAATAAACTTCTACAATATCTCAATCAAATACCAAGCCACATCACGGTCCATATCCAATCCACATAGGGTATGCTGCTAATAGACCAACATCAATCACAATCGTATATGGAAACCCGAAGGTCAAGGAATAATCACAAGTCAATCCTAAGGTCAAACATAAGGTCTCGTACCCAACAACCACATGAATCTCTATTAGATAAAGATCAACACATCCTTTCTCAATCAATGGTGCATAGACCCAATTAAGGGTTTTCCAATAGAGATGGGTTGAGCTCGAATCCACTAGGATTTCCCCGAGGTCATACCAGGTACTAAACCCCACGTTAGTATATACCGTATGCCCGGACGGTATTTACTTGGTCCAAAGATCAAATTAATAAAGTACAAAACTACAATTTAACACTTTAAAACCAAAGATATCATTTAATATTTAATTTATAGATAATAATTATAAATAACAATCTTAGTTTATAATTTTAGAAAACTTAGGGTCTCATCTTAGTGTATTACCAAAAATATAAATCTTAAGAGTCCAATGGATTCATTAAAGACTAAGGGTCTTTTTCTAAATTCTAGAAACTTAAAGAAGGGCATGGTAATACTTTGATAGCATTAAATGCTTGTCACATGGGTGAAACTCCTTCCAAAACATGTCCCAGGTCAATCATAGTCTTAATTCTAACCCCATATGACACTATGTGATGTCACCTTCCCACCTTATTTTTTCCAAACCGTGGCCAGTCATCCACCACGCACAAAATTCCCACACTTTTTCCATGCACCCATAGACCACCGAACTGTCCATCATCTTCCTCTTACCAATCGTTCTGTACAGAACATTTAAAACAACGACAACTGAGATATGGAGGCTGCTGGAATCGTGGGCCTCACCGATCAAAACCAAGATCAGGCTCTACCATCATGGTCGCCCTAGCCCCCTCTACTAGATCTATGGTCCCGATTTCCATTGGTGATTCACCTGGGCCCCACAGTCTACAAAAAATGGAAATCCCTCTTTCTTGTTCACAATCATCATGCCCCTTTTTGGTCTTTGGATGGTGGACCAAACGGGGTCCACCTCACACGGGTCCGTCATCCCTATGGTCGCCCGTGGTTCCTCATCTGGATCCACGGATCAGATCGATCATCAGTGGGGTCCCACAGTAAATACACAGTAACAGTCCCCAAACTGCCTGTGTCCGGCGACTGTTGCTGGTTCTCCTTGGTTCTCAACGGATAGCCTCTCACAGATCTCCATAATCATAGAAATAAAAAGAAAAAGAGTTTTGAAATCTAAACATAGGTGGGCGGTGATCAACATAAAATCGGAATAGTAATGAGAAAATCAATCGAATTACCAATAAAATTATCACATGAAAGGACATACAAACGGGTTTCTATATGGATCCACACACGAATCAACGAGGAACATCAGCATTAAATCTATAAATTATGATTAGGTACTTGTCTGAGATTAGTGGTTGATGGAGACGGTCTAGAATCTCTATTGCCAAAGCCCAAGGTGCAATCTCAGAGAAAAATTGGAAGAGAGAAATAAAAGGTGTGGTGTATAAATAGAAAATAGAAATAGGAATTGTAATCTGACTTAAAGTCTAAAAATAATAGAGTTTCTTTTCTAAGAAGATAGAAGTTTGGATTAGAAAAGAATTATACCACTAAATTGGGCCTGGGTTAACTATGGGTTAGGACACCTATCCAACAAGCCTAACTCACCAAACCTAAGCCTAACGTGGTCCCCACTTAGACTAATCGCGTATTTAATTAATATACAATCAATTATATAATAATTAAATAATATAATATAATATATATATATAAAATATCAAAACGTCACACTGATGGATCGAGAGACAGGGCATAGCGTGTGTCCAAGAAGAAGTAGATACCGGCTTTTGCATTGCTTCTATTAACCCCTAACATTTGACCATAGATAGTACTTATGTTGCTTGTTCACATAGAACCACTTTTTCATTGACCTCGCTCTCATTAAAAAACAATGAGTTACATGTTGCTTTCCCTGCATCTCCTTTGCCGTAGAACAATGGTGCAGTAAATGCTCTCGGGATAGTAGGATTTCCCTTCCAGTGATACTCCGTTTCCCAGTGTCACTATTTGCTAAAAAAGCCCGGTTGATGGTCCCTGCACCAACTGTCATGATCCAGGGTGCACCATTGTAGGTTGAGTCCATCATTTCTCCTTCATTCCCTGCAGTACAGGTAATAAAAATGCCCTTTTCAATGGCTGAAAGCGCGTCCATGGCAATAAAATCATTGTGGTATGGTTTTTGGTCAAAGCCCAGTGATAAGAAGATGTCTACTCTATCAGCGATTGCACTTGTACCCTCCTCATTGTTGAAGATGCTTGAACCAAACCAGAAGCACTCTAGATAGGTTATAGAAGCATACAAGAGAGAGTGAAGATGCAAGAGAATTCGTCTCGATTGTATTGACAAAAGATACATTTATAACATTGTAGCCTAAATTAGTGGATCTGATTACATGATTACAAACACAATTAAGTAAACTAATATCTATCTAATCTAATCTAAAGACTACTCATACATGGGCTGACCCAATACATGGGTTGCTGACCCACCCTGTTGGCCTGTTTCTTTACACCCCCTCTCAAGCTTTGGATGGGAGAATGTGACCATCGAGAGCTAAGGGTGAGCAAAAACCGAACCGACCGATTTACCAAACCGAATCATAGCCGAAATTTAATCTCGGTTCGGTTATTTCGGGTAATTCGGTTCAGTTCGGGTAAATTTCCTGGCAAGTTCGGTTATATAATTTTAGTTCAGTTAATGATCTTATTTAACCAATTAACCGAAGTATATGTAATTTTATTTTGAATATTTTTATTACCCATTACCCAGCCCACTAAATATTTTTAGACTTGTTAGTTGGAGTGTTGTTTATGGTTATTGTCTATTTGTGTAATTGAGTTTAATGTATTTTCAAGCACTTCTATGATATATCATTTATGGATAATGGATTTATGGGCCAATTATTAAGCCCAATTTCACAAATGAAATGTATATAATATAGCAATCAAGTTCTAAATTTTCAAAAACTTGGGCAATTATTAAGTCCAACAAAATGCATCACATTAACCGAACCGACCGAAAACCGAACCTAAATAGTTCGGTTCGGCTCGGTTCGGTTAAAAGTTTTACAAAATAAAAAATCGGTTCAGTTCGGTTAATACATTAAAGTGGTCAAAAAATCGGTTTGGTCAAAAATTCTTAAAATAACCGACCGATTAACTGATTGCTCACCCCTATCGAGAGCTTAGAAACTAGTTTAAAAAAATGAGAGGTGGAGTGGCTCTTTGTGAAAAAATCTGTTATCTGAGTAGCTAATGAAACCTGAAAGAGCTTTATTGTACTACTCCGAACATGTTGCCGAATGAAATGACAGCCAACTTCAAGATGTTTGGATTGTTCATGGAAGACATCATTTGTTGCCAGTTTCTGTGCACTTTCACTGTCTATAAAGAGAGGGGTAGATTTATGAAACTAGAACTCCTAAATCCCAAGTAACCAGGGAAGCCAAATAATTTCAGCAGTGGTGTGAGATACAACTCAATATTCAGCTTCAGTGGAAGAGCATGAGACAACTTCTTGTTTCTTGCTTTTCCAAGATATGAGAGAGGAGCCAAGAAAAATGGAAAAGCCTGTTGTAGAGCGCCGATCATTGACATCTCTTGCCCAGTCGGAATAAGAATAGCCATGCAGAGTAATATTTTTTATTGGAGGAGAGAAGGAGGGCACGGTTGGTCCTTGTAAGTATCTCAGGATGCGCAGTACAGTAGCCCAGTGAGTATGAGTTAGTCGTGCAACAAATTGGCTTACCACATGTACCGCAAATGCAATATCCGGTCCGGTAATCGTAAGATAAACCAAGTTGCCAATCACCTCACGATAACGAGTTGGATCAGAAAGTAGATCTCCATCAGTAGTTCGGAGCTTCAGATTATGTTCAATTGGAGTAGAGACTGGCTTAAGATCTGTGAGTCCAGCTCGTTGGAGAACTTCGTTGCAGTATTTCGTTTGGGATAAAAGATATCCTTTGGGAGAGTAGGCAACCTCAATGCCCAGAAAGTACCGCAAATTACCTAAGTTTTCATCTCAAACTGGTGATGAAGAAAACGCTTCAAGGATAAAATACCAGGGGCATCATTGCCAGTAATAATCATATTATCGACATAGAGTAACAACATCCAGATCGCGAATAGCGCGTGAAGAGAGCGGAGTCATGGGCACTCTGAGAAAAACCAATACTGATAATACTGATGCTAAACCGTTCAAACCAAGCACAAGGGGCTTGTTTGAGTCCATATAAAGCGCGTTTGAGACGACACACAGAATGAGGAGGTCTCACAACGCCTGGAGGAGGATGCATATAGATCTCTTCTTGAAGGAATCCATTCAAAAATGTATTCTTGACATCAAGCTGATAGAGGGGCCAACGTCTAATAGCGGCAACATAGATAAAGGTATGGACAATTGTCATCTTAGCAACCGGAGCAAAAGTCTCCTCATAATCTACCCCATATTCTTATGTGTAGCCTTTTGCAACCAAGCGAGCCTTGTAACGATCAACAGAACCATCAAATTTGGTCTTGAGTGCCGTATCCACGAAAGGCAGTAGTGACTGATGTAATAATTGACCGCGAACATGTCCAAAATCAAGGCGAAGGGCCATAAGAAACTGAACTAGGCGAGTTTGCTGCCTATAGACTTCAAAGGTATGAGCATCATCAGTTGTTTTAAAAGTGGATTCCATTAGAGCCTGTTGATCCCATAAGGCAGTCATTGTGATGAAGAAATCATGAATAGAGTCATTTTCTTGGTTTGCATTTTTGATTTCCCATTCTAACTGATATCGACTAGCAGCATTAGACTGAGTATACAATCTGGCTAAATAATCCCAAGCAGCCTTAGGATAATTGAATTTAGCTAATTGATTTCCAATAGATGGATTAACCGAATTGGCAATCCAAGAATTTATTTTTCCGACGGAAGCTTCTCATTCCTCAAAAGTAGCATCCTTACTATCTGGTGTAAGGATCTGCTGAGCAACGTATTTCCACACTTTTTGACCTTTTAGGAAACTTTGCATTAGGTGGGACCAAGAAGAATAATTGGTGCCATCAAATTTGATAGTAATACCCGATACAGTTCGCTCAGAAGACATTTGGAACAAACCAAATTGATCATAGATTGTTTAGAATCAAGTTAGATCTATAATCCAACCATAGAAACAGTACCTAGATATGAAATACCAGTAAATGAGGTCCGGCTGACCTTGGATTGAAGCAAAGATCACAAAACTTAATTTGAGATGAGAAGTAGTGAGAAATGCTGCAAGTAGAATGACTGTTTTCAATTCAGAATGAAAATAGAAAAAAAAATAACAGTGACTGGGCGTCCAAAAATTCTGTGCTAGAATGACAAGAACTTCTCACAGAGTGATTTGTACACTAATCAGTATTCCAAGTTATCATCCAGATGGATTTTCGACCCTATTGGAAGAAGAACCTTAATCCAATCGCTGGATGTGATTCTGATGAGAAAACAAAAAAACTGTCTTGAAAACTGTCGATCTAGAAAAATGGGTAAATCACTGACCTGTGATGAAGCTGATAAATCTTGAAAAAATGTTTAAAAAACCAAGGATAAATGGGCGACCTTGGTGGTGCTGCTTGCTAGTGTGATCGCTTATCTGAGATGGGGCCCACCGTTGATCAGATTGACAGAACAGTCACAGACAAACAAGTTTGTTTCGAAACTCCTCATATGCTGGGGTGGACAGACTATCAGAGCTCGGATACCATGTTGAAGATGCTTGAACCAAGCCAGAAGCACTCTAGATAGGTTACAAAAGCATACAAGAGAGAGTGAAGATGCAAGAGAATTCGTCTCGATAGTATTGATGAAAGATATATTTATAACACTATAGCCTAAATTAATGGATCTAATTACATGACTATAGGCACAATTAAGTAAACTAATATCTATCTAATCTAATAACAACTCATACATGACTGACCCAATACATGTGATGGGTCAGGCCCAAATGACCCAGTCCGTGATAAACCTAGGTCCAAATCCACGAAGTGACCAAGTCAAGGCAGCCACGTCGCTTCGGAGGCAGCCACGTCGCTTCGGAAGTAGTCTCGCTTTTATCAGGTCCTGCGGAGAATATCTCACCTGCCTCATCTAGCGCGAGGGCAGTTCGAAGGCTCCATTCAAGCAGGGCAAACATTGCTAAAGAGTCGTCCTTATCTGTTAGGAGAGGACTATAAATCGAGGAGCCCCACCAGCACTTGGGGGGCAATTGATATCTTTCCATTTTTCTACTCTTGTATTCTCCTAGCCTGTAATGCCTACTCATTGGAGAAGTAAAATACCACATGCAACCTCTGCCTTTCTGAAGTGGACGTAGGTCATTTTGACCGAACCACTATAATCCCTTCTCTCTCCTCTTTAATTATTGAATTATTGCATTTAGTATTTATTACTCGACCGGTGGTGTCCAAAACCAATTTTGGCATCATTAGTTTGGCGCCGTCTGTGGGATTAAAAAAAAATCAAATACTTTTGAAATTATGGTGATCAGCACGAGATCGGCGAGATGGAAGGATAATCCCATTCAAGATGGGCACCCAATAGGCCCAGCCCCTTCCGGGCGTCCAGGCCCTTCCAGGCGCCCAGACTCCCCCAGGCGGGGAGAGGATGTTCCTCCACCGAATGATCCTGCCCCAAATGCTCATGCTCCCACTCCTCAACAAATGATGGAGACTATGCAGCAGCTGGTGACTCAAAACCAGCAGATCTTACAACTCATGCTCACGGGGCAAGGAGGAGCACAGTTTGGTGGAGTACCGCAGGAAGTACCACTCCCGAGGCATCCAATTGCTCCACGACGGGGAGCACCTCACCTGGGCGCCCATCCCCATGGCGCCCGTAGAGGAGCACACCACCTGGGCGCCCATCCCCATGGCGCCCAGGGTAGAGGAGCACACCACCTGGGCGCCCATCCCCATGGCGCCCAGGGCCGGGGAGCACACTTGGGCGTCCATCCCCTTGGCGCCCAGGATCCCTCTGCTGGAGCTCCCCAAGTCGCCCCGCACGGGATACTCTTGGTCGATCCTCAAGGTCGCGCCCATTACGAAGTTCCTCCACCTCCCGGTGGATCCCAGCTTGGAGGACCCCCATCTCCAGGTGGAGCGAATCATGGAGGACTTCCACCTCCTCCCTCTATTTCTAATGGGGAGGATCCTCATTTCCAAGAGGGTGGAAGTGAGAATCATAGCATGGAAGATGGGAGTTATTTCCCTGGTCCGTCCAGGGAGCCCCACAATGGCTGGGAGGAAAAAAATCAGAGAAATGCAGAATCAACTGGGCGATGTCTTCAATGCCATGAAGACGCAGGCACCGGACACATTGGATTACCTAGTCGGGCGAACGGAGACACCATTCAAGCCCGACGTGGTGAACTACCCGCTTCCTTGGAGGTTCAAAATGCCATCCATGGAGACCTTTGATGGAACGAAGGATCCATTGGACCACCTAGAGACTTACAAAATAAAAATGCAGCTGCATAATATCCCTGACGAGATTATGTGCAGGGCATTTCCAACCACACTGAAGGGTTCTGCCCGGCAGTGGTTTGCCAATCTCGCCCCAGCCTCCATCACCACCTTTGGGGAATTGAGTAAGTATTTCGTGTCACACTTTATTGGAGGGCGCCGCCACCAGAAGCCTGCCACACACCTGCTCAGCATAAAGCAGGACAAAAACGAGAGCCTCAGGAGCTACCTCACTCGTTTTAACGAGGAGGTACTTCAAGTCGAAGAACCCGACGACAAGGTGTCCATGACAGCCTTCCTCGGAGGTCTCTGCTCATCGAGCTTCCTTTTCTCAGTGATGAAACGCCCGCCAAAAAGCATGCCGGAGCTACTAGCAAAGGCTCAGAAGTATATAAATGCTGAAAATACCACAAGGGCCAGGCGAGGGGAGTCCTCCAGAGCAGTCGACAACGGGAAGGGGCGAGATAGAGAGGAAAGGAATGATACAAGCAACAAGCGAAGCAGGACAGAGAGGCTACCTGTCAAAGACCGACTCGGTCCTGCTACGCAGAGAGACCGATAAGCATTCACTCCTCGCAATGCAGCGGTTGAACACATTACCAGGGAACGCGGAACTGTTGAAAAGGTATTACCAGTAATACCGTAAGAGAGTCAAAGTAGTGAGGGTTTGAGGGCTTGATTTTTTCAACTTTGTTAAAAAAAAAAGTCCCTTACCCTCTAATCACTCTCAAAGTTGTCCTCGGCATCACCATCATCATCGACATCATTAGAGCTGCCACTATAATCATCAAGCACCTTAGTCGGCATGAAGCCTAAGAGGTCAATATCTGGGAAAGCAGTTCTCTCATGTACCGCCCCAATCACTGTCTCCACAATGGTCTCTCTGAGCATCACCCCTTCACGGGTCTGTACAAGCTCGGCCTCATTGAGCGAAGCCCTTTCGCGGGTCTTCAGAAGCTCACCTCATTTGAGCGAAGCCCTCTCGCGGGTCTTCAGAAGCTCACCTCATTGAGCGAAGCCCTCTCGCGGGTCTTCAGAAGCTCACCTCATTGAGCGAAGCCCTCTCGCGGGTCTTCAGAAGCTCACCTCATTTGAGCGAAGCCCTCTCGCGGGTCTTCAGAAGCTCACCTCATTGAGCGAAGCCCTCTCGCGGGTCTTCAGAAGCTCAGCCTCACTGAGCAAAGCCCTCTCGCAGGTCTTCACAAGCTCAGCTTCACTGAGCGAAGCCCTCTCAAGGTCCTTCATAAGCTCAGCCTCTGCCTTGGCTGCCCTCTCTTAGGCTGCTAAGAGTTCGGTCTCAAGCCTGGTCGCCCTCTCGCGGGCCGCCGAAAGATCAACCTCGGAAGCCCTTCTAGCTAGGGCAACCCTCTCCTTAGCCTGAGAAGCTCTCTTATTTTCCGCACTCGCTGCTGCAGCCTAGGATCTGGAGCATTCTTTCTAGCAAGTTGCGGGCTCATCTTCTTCTTCTGGGATGACCCATCAGAAGTTACCGAGGGGCAGAGTCCAGATACTCGGAGTTGGAATTTACATATGCTAAGGGGGAGACAAATGAGCCTACCAATTTGTAGGATGCCAAAAGTTTCCAAAACTTTATATCATGCGCTTCGCAGAGGGGGTCCAGGGTTGTCCCCCGGCGGGGGTCGAGCTGCCCGGTCAGCTTGCGGGGGCCCAGGGGGCAGCGCCCCCGAAACAAAAATATCAAAACAGATTTGAAATAGAAACTGTCTTGCCGTACCAGGGGACTCCCTCCTTAGTCCTGGGCGCCCAAACCACTCTTCCCCAGAGCCGTGGGTGACCAGGGGACTCCCTCCTCAGTCCTGGGCGCCCAACCACTCTTCCCCAAGCGTTCCAAGGCCCTGGGTGCCCAGGGGACTCCCTCCTCAGTCCTGGGCGCCCAAACCACTCTTCCCCGGGCGTTCCAAGGCCCTGGGCGCCCAGGGGACTCCCTCCTCAGTCCTGGGCGCCCAAACCACTCTTCCCCAGGCGTTCCAAGGCCCCCTGGGCGCCCAACCTCTTCTGGGCGCCCAGGGGACTTCCTCCTCAGTCATGGGCGCCCCAAAGTAAGAACCCTTGGGCGCACAAGCATGTTCCTGGAGCCCAGGGGGACCTCCCCATCAGGCCTGGGCGCCCAAGCATTCCTCCCCGGACGCCCAAGGAACCTCCTCCTCAGGTGCTCGAGGGACCTCTTCACCGGGCGCCAAAGACCCCCTGCACGTCCAGCCTCATCTAGGTGATCAGATTCTCTCACCACGAATGCTAAAAATTCTTGGAAGGGAGGAGAGACCTGGATATTCGAAATGTCACCCTTCAAAGCTTTCTTTGGGCACGGGGCATTAAGGGGTAAATGATGGGTCAGGCCTAAATGACCCAGTCCGTGATAAACCCAGGTCCAAATCCACGAAGTGACCAAGTCAAGGCAGCCACGTCGCTTCGAAAGTAGTCCCGCTTTTACCAGGTCCTGCGGAGAATATCTCACCTGCCTCGTCCCGCGCGAGGGCAGTTCGAAGGCTCCATTCAAGCAGGGCAAACGTTGCTGAAGAGTCGTCCCCATCTGTTAGGGGAGGACAATAAATCGAGGAGCCCCACCAACACTTGGGGGGCAATTGATATCTTTTCATTTTTCTACTCTTGTATTCTCCTAGTCTGTAATCCCTACTCATTAGAGAAGTAAAATACCACAAGCAACCTCTGCCTTTCTGAAGTGGACGTAGGTCATTTTGATCGAACCACTATAATCCCTTCTCTCTCATCTTTAATTATTGAATTATTGCATTTAGCATTTATTACTCGATCGGTGTGTCCGAAACCGATTTTGGCATCATCAACATGAGTTGCTGACCCATCTTGTCGTCCTACTTGTCGTCCTATTTCTTTACACGCATATCCAAAGTAGTCGGCACTGGGAACATAAGCTCCAGCTGCAGTGGATGCGGTGTGTGTCATGTCCAAATGAATCTCTCGGTGAGTCGTATTCCCCGGTACCTATGTTTCTACCAGCAGCTTTTAGTCCTTTGTTATCGGATTTTGCCCCATTGAGCTGCCGGTTGCAAAGTGAAGGATTGAACTCTGTTCCATTCTTGCACAATCCGTTCCATCTCTCCGGCACTGGCGATATGCCCCGGTCATTGAAACTCACTCCCTGGCCAAATTCCTATGTCGATTATCTCAATTATTACATCTTGGCCATAGGAGCCGGCAGGCCATATCCCAGCATCATGTCTCAGGCCTACGTACCTTGGTGTGTGGGTGGCAAAGAGATTGCCAAAGGACTCTCGATATGTAGCTCGATGGGCTGACATTTTTTTGCAGCTCAGAGAGCTGAGTAGCAGTCAGGCTAGCGCTAAAGCCATGCATGACATGCCTGTAAGAGTAGGGCAGCATTGCTTAGGGTTGTCTGACGAGGCTTGGGTTGATGACAGGGATGACAGGATGGACTGGTTGCATGAGTCATGGGTGGAGAATGGCTCGGGTTTCTGTGAGTGGTCCATGTGGATTATGTACGTCTGGTGTTCGCCTGATGCCAGTGGGGAAGTGGGGCACCTCATTAGCGATAGTGACCACACAACTAGGTGGTGTAAGATGAAATCTGTTGGCCCCTTCATCCTTGCCTTTCTTGTGAAATGGGCGTGTGGAGAATAAGGATATACTAGAGCGGGCTTCTTATAGAGACTGTTTAGTCAAAGACGGTCCTATATGCTTGTGATGAGTCAGGTCCACGTGGCCCAGTCCGTGATGAGCCAATGCTTAAATTTATGGAGATACGTTTAGTCCAATGAGGTCTAGGCCCAAATCTACAAGGTCTGACCTTATCAAGCCAACCCCCGTCGCCTCGAAAATAGTCAACCTTTATCCCGCTTTTACCAAGTTCTACAGAGAATATCCCAACTACCTCGTCCATCGAGGACAGTTCGAAGGCTCCATCGCAGTAGAGTAAATGTTGCTGTAAAGTCGTCCCCATCTATTAGGGGAAGACTATAAATAGAAGAGCCCCACCAGCACTTGAGGGGCATGAAATATTTTCCCTTCCACACTCCTCTCTTCTTTCCTTCCTAGCTTGTAATATCTGCACACTTGAGATATATAATATCTGGCGACGTCTGTCCTTTTGAAGTAGACGTAGGTCACACTGACCGAACCACTATAATCTCTCTCTTCTTTAATTACCTCATTAATTATTTATTACTTGACCGGTGTTGTCCGATGTGAATTTAGGCATCATCAGCTTCAGGGCCGGCTTGAGACAACTTGAGGCCTAAAGCGAAAATCTTAAAAGAGGCATTTTCTATTTTGTAATATTATTATAAATATTTTATTTAAAATCTATTTTTCTCGTTTTTTGTGATGCAAAATTACTAATCGGTGTTGGCCACAAAGATTATAGAACCTAAAAAAAAGACAGATTATATTTGTGTTAGTGAGCAATGATTAACATATATGAGAAATATTCAAGTGAGAACTAGTTCTCACCTATTATATGAGAACTTTTTTGTTGGGGCCCAACTAGCAACCCACCCAAACCTAGTAACTGATAGGGAACTCCTGATAGTCACATATCTCAAGGATCGACACACATCCGAATGGATTGAACCGTTGGATCGAGGGTTGAATATTTTTTTGAATATAAAGCCATTAAACTTGTGGGTCACGGATGAAGGGGTTAGGGGCATGGGTTTGGGTCAAACTTGATACTTAGGGTGGTCTCACAAAGATCTTTCCATCCCCCCTGGTCCCATCCCCAAATGGGGCCCACAATTGGGCCCTACAAAAAAGTTCTCATATAATATGTGAGAACTAGTTCTCACCTGAATATTACCCAACATATATTATCAAAACTATATTATAAAAATAAGTATCACATAAGAACAAAAAGAAGAGGAGAAAAATAATATATAAAATGCAAATCTTTTGGCTTCAATCAGAACAAAACAACTTCCTTTTGGAGTCCAAGTTGCAGTGATAGAAGGAGAATAAAGTCTGGAGAAAAAAAAACCTCTTGAATTGAAGGGATTCAATAAGAACACAAAGAAGATTGTTCTCTTTGGATTGCAAGCAGATGCAGAAAAAATCTATAAAGAGGAAGAATTTTAGAACTCAAAATGAATTCATTACTTGTTGTAATTGCAATGTTTTCTTTTTTATGTTTTTAATGGCTACAAGCGTTTGGAATGTGAAAATGTATAAACCCTCATGAAGGAGTAGTTCGTTGGATTTTTTTGGGATGTGGAACTCTCTACAACTTTTCTCTTATTTTGGAATGTGAAAAGTTTAATTCTTTTGGAATCTGAACAGTTTAAAATGGGGCCTTTTTTTTGGGATTTGTTATGAGGCCTTTTGGAATGTCAATATTTAAAATGGGGTCTTAATTTTTGGGATTTGTTATGAGACCTTTTGGAATGTCAACACTTTAAAGCTTTATTTTGTGGGATTTGTTATGAGGCCTTCTTTTTTGGGAGAAACAAGCTAACTTTATTGTTTTTTTTTTTTTTTTTTTGGAAGTTGAGAACATTGGGGGCCTAAAGCAAGGGCTTTTATTGTCTTATGCTTAAGCCGGCCCTGATCAGCTTGCACTGTTTTTGTGCTGTAATCCTACACAGTGCATATTCTTTTTGTTTGAGAGGATGTGTGTTGTTTACCAAAGGACAAACGGGATTTAATTGCAGTACTCTCCACTGAAGCTGTTTCGAATATTGTTCTGTTGGCCATTTGGCAACTATTTTTGGTCCTGACCTGGTGTTTTGCATTTTCATTATCCTTTTTTTTTTTTTTTTTGTCCTAGATATACCTATATGCATCTCATTACTCATAGCATACCAGTTAATATTGTTATTCACACTGTATATGTAATTTTTAATCTCATAGCATACCATGCATCAATAGATGTCTGGAACTGTTTTAATATGATGAAACGGTGGTAGCAGAAAATGAAGTAAAGAATCCATAGATTTTGAGGAATCAATGAAATTTTTGGCATGTACTCTTGCTTATCATTTTTAAATCCATCGATCATTACAAAGAGTCTAGAGACAATATGAGGTGCTAAGTCCCGTCCATCTACCCAAGACAGGAACTTTGGAAATTACAAAGAGGTGAAGACAAGCCCTTCCCTAGCTCCAAATGAATCCACCTAAACTAGAATGCCGGCCAAAGACCTTGCAAATTGACTGCAGCTAGTGTTGAAGCTTTTAATGAATGAAGCCACACTTTTCCCATGACTGTTGCAATCATAGTATATATTGAGTGTAATTAGTGTTGTAGAATTATTATCCCTTCATTTCCCTTTATACCCCTCTCTAGACCTTCCAATTTATTTACTGTCACGCATCTAAAAAGTAGGTTTAGTTGATTCTATCTTATATTTTAGATGATCTGAAATTCTCTGATCAACTATGAGATCAACCCAATCAACAAACTCTGTACAAGAGCCCCGTAGGTGAAAATCTCACATTAATGAATATATCAGATCTCTCTCTGTTGTTTTTTCAAAAGTTAAATTACAAGGCCCACACAAAAGCAGGGTATGTAGGATGTTTCTGCGGCCCACTGGTCCCACAAAATTCAAGGGTAGGGGGTGGGGTTGTGAATTTTCCATTTATAAGAAGTTAGATTCATTGGACATTGCTGGCTACTTGAACCAAGGATTTAGAATGTGTAGCATAAATAAACACTTTACGCTACCAATTTTGACTCACTATTCGTGCATATATATCCAGTCGAATGGCCTAAAGATGGGGCTCAGCCCCTGCCTCTTAGTAATAATGGACAAGGTCTTTTCATTTTAGATGTGTAAGTGTGTACCTATCAAATTGGGCCTTCAGGTATACATCTGCCTATGGGACTACAAACAATCCCATTCTCATCCCACAGGCCAAAGCATGCAAACTAAACCCAACGAAAAGCAGGTTGGCTCACCCACTTGTAACTATAGTCACTAATGGAATCACTATTAATTTTGCAAATAACAGGTCAAATATCTGTGCCCCTGTTCAACCTTGACTCGGTTTTGGTCCTGTAATCTGTCATGACCCAGAGACTGGTGGAATATGGGTCAGCCTGGTCCTGTAGATGAGGCCCAAGACAGGGATGGCAAATGGGTCGAGTCAGGTCTAATTGTGTCTCCCTGACATGAGGATTCTCCGTATAGACGCCCAAGTCATTTATTAAATCGGGTCAGTCGACCCTAACCTGGGCTAGAATTGCATCAATTAGACCTAACCCACCTAACCTGCTTAAGTTTGCTTCATGGTAGTAGATGCTTTGCCCAAGTCTAGCCGCCAGATAATCAAAAAGAAAAAAAAAAAAAAAAGCCTAGCCGAGCCGCAAGCATTTAAATTTCAGGTCATGGGCATGAGTCCAGCCTGTGAGTGTCTGACCTATTTAATTCAGGCAGGCACAAGCCTGATTAATGACTCAAACCTTGTCATATATTCTAGTGAATCTATGCATTATTTGGACACCCATTCATGTTTCTTTGGATTAAAAGTTTAAAACAGATTCAGTGGAAACTGCTAGATGATTATATATAAGTTGGAAATTCAATGGTTTAATTAGTCCAATGTTGTGAAAATCTGATCATGTTCTTCTTGACTCTACTGAGCAAAGGTTCATGTCCTGTATCTTGTATGGTGAATTCAGTGTGACAGTATAAAGCCAATATCTGAGGATGGAGAAAAGAAAAGAAAAGAAATTACAAGAAGAAGATTTCTTTGGTGTTTAAACTTAGGTGTTGGCTCCGCACTATTAATTCATTTATATAGACATACACAAGTAGTTCCAATCTCCCATCAATCCTCTCCTTGACTCAAGCCACTGAATCTTTTCTGCAGCTGCTCTGTTGGATCTATTGCTCAAAAAGATTAAATCAGAGTCAGAACCTTAATCCAACTACTTCTGTTTCAGCCATTTCAACTGAGCTCCAGCAGCCAGCACAATGTCCCTCAAGCCCAGTCTATCTTACTCTGTTCTCCACTTCCCTCCCCTGTTGTTTCAGATAGCATGGTTTCAGTCCTGACTTCACAGTAGATGGTTGTAGGGAGTCTCTGTCTGCATTCGCTTTTGCAGTTGTTGGAAAGTTTTCTGGCAAAAGGCGGAGCCTGGAATGGGTTGAACAATCCATCAAACAGCGTTGGAGCTTAGCTTAGCCAGGCTGAACAATCTCTCTCTCTCTCTCTCTCTCTCTCTCTCTCTCTCTCTTCGTTATGTCTAGGACTAGGTGTAAGGGGTGGATCTGATCACGACCCTCCACCGAGGATTGGCGGGGCCCAGAGCCCCGGGCCTATTGTGTACACTTCAGGGTGTGTAGGACCCATCCGTGCGTTTGTCCCAGGGAGGGGCAGTCTCACGTCCCCAGGGGCCTCCCCAGGTTTCGAGCCCGAGACCTCTCGTATAAGAGGCGGTCTGGGAGAAACCCAGTACCACCTCTCCCTGGGACAAACGCACGGATGGGTCCTACACACCCTGAAGTGTACACAATAGGCCCGGGGCTCTGGGCCCCGCCTATCCTCGGTGGGGGTCGTGATCAGATCCATCCTTACACTAGGAATCTGGAAACTATGTAACTTGTTAGCTAAGATTTGTTAAATTAAATTATTTATTTTTTGATGAGAAGGGGTTGGCGCCACTATTTATTGCAGATTTTGTTTCATCTGAAACCGTCCATCAAATGTAATGGACTGATGGCTTCACTATTCAATACATTGGAAAGTGTCAAATTGATGTCTACCACCCATAAATAGCCACTACAGGGCTTGATACAACATGATTTTGGTCATCAACCCACTTGAGGAAACCATATACCACGGGACTATCACTCCAGGCTTCTTTGTCAATCTCTACATTTAGTACAAAGCCTTGCTTCTGGTTCTTGCTGCTGAATGTGAGGGACTGAGGCTCTGTCCACATTCTCATTCCTATGGAGACCTCTGCAACTGCTCGGTAAACGACACTGTCACTTCCCACATTAGTCACAGCCCTACTGAAGTTCTTTTTGGCCGGAAAGCCAGTCGTGTTGGAGAAGAAGGCAATGAAAGAAGGGTAATTGAGTTCACGAGGAATGCTACTACAGTTCCATTGAGATCGTCTTAAAACAGCCCCCATCTGTGTACTGTTGTAGCCAAGGCCACAAAGGAACTCTATATAGTCTTGGAAGTCCGCATCATAGACGAGCCCTGGGTCCATGGCTTTGTTAGGATTGATTTGGCCAGCGCCGAACACTAAAGGTGTGGTAGGCAGCCCGGTCCACTCATCTTTGATGGCTGACTTGGTGTTGTCTACAATTGTTGCAGTGGTCATGATCGCCGAACGGATGGCTGCTGGGCTCCAGTCCTTATGGATGGCTCTCAGCAAGGCTGCAACCCCAGCTACATGGGGTGCTGCCATTGATGTACCTGACAGTAGCGCATAATCTGTCACCAAGCTGTCTGAACCCCTTCTAGCAGGGGGGTTGTTGGGGATCCATGCTGCGAGAACATCCTTTCCGGGAGCAACTATGTCCGGTTTTAGGACACCTGGGGTAATTGGGTCTGGCCCTCTAGAAGAGAAAAATGCCACCTGAGGCGCTGGTTTGAATCGCAACTTAGTAATTTCAAACTTCATCTCCCTCACTGTTGCATTAACCGTTTCCGAGGCATATTGCTTCAATGAAGCGGTGGTGTCATCACTTTTTATGATCAGGCTGGGGAAGTTGAAGTCTGATGGAAAGAGAAACAAGGAATCGTGTGGGTCCGAGAAGATGAAGATACCAGCTTCCGCATTGCTTCTAAAAACCTCGTGCATTTGCATATAGATATCACTATCGTTGCTAGTATCACATAGAACCACTTTTCCAGCAACCTCGCTCTCATTCAAAGACAATGGGTTACATATCACTTTCTCTGCGTCACCTTTGCCATAGAACAATGGTGCATTGGCAATGTAAATTCTCTCGGGGTAGTAGGACTGTCCTTCCAGAAATACACCATTTCCGAGTGTAGCACTTGCCAAGAAAGCACGGTCAACCGTGCCTGCACCAACTGTGGTTATCCAGGGTGCACCATTGTGGGTTGTATTCAGATCTTCTCCATCATTCCCCGCAGCACAGGTAACAAAAATGCCTTTCTCAAGGGCTGAGAGCGAGCCCATGCCAATAACATCGCTGTAATATGGTGTTTGCTCAAAGCCCAGTGATAAGGACATGATGTCTACTCCATCGGCGATCGCTTGGTCCATTCCTGCAAGCACATCTGTTGCTGCGCTTTCGTCTGTATCGCCATGCCATATCACCTTGTACATGGCCAATCGTGCACCTGGAGCTACTCCTTTGGCTGTACCCTTCGCATATCCAAAGTAGTCTGCACCGGAAACATAAGCACCAGCAGCAGTGGACGAGGTGTGTGTGCCATGTCCAAAAGAGTCTCTCGGTGAGTCGTAATCAATGGCAGCTATGTTTCTGCCCGCAGCTTTTAGTCCTTTGCTGAAGGATCTAGCGCCAATGAGCTTGCGGTTGCATAGTGAAGGGCTGAACTCAGTTCCATTCTCACATGTTCCCTTCCATCTCTCCGGCACCGGTGACATGCCCCGGTCCTTGAAGCTCTCACTCTCTGGCCAAATTCCTGTGTCTATTATCCCAATTATCACATCTTGGCCATATGAGGCCGCGGGCCATATGCCACTCTCATGTCTCAGGCCTAGGAACCTTGGTGTATGGGTGGTGAAGAGCTTGCCAAAGGACTCGTGATATGTAGCGCGATGAGCTGGCAGTTTTTCCAGCTCAGAAAGCTGAGAGGTAGTAAGGCTGGCACTGAAGCCATGCATGACATGGCTGTATGAGTAGAGCAGCATCGCTTCTGCTTCTTCCTCTGATGTGGCTTGGGTGGATGACAGAGATGACAGGATGGACCGGTGCCACAATTCAGGTGTGGAGAATGAGTGTGGTTTGTGTGAATGGTCCATGTGGATGATGTACGTCTGCCGTTCGCCCAATGCCAGCATGGCAGTGGGGTACCCCATTAGTACTATTGACCATACCAGTAGGATGTGTAAGATGGAATTTGTTCGGCCTTTCATCTTTGCCATTCACATGAAAGGAGAGTGAAAAGTAAGGATGCTATAGAGGACTTTTTATAGAGTTTGTTAGTCAAAGATGGCGATTTATCCGATACATTTTGTGCTGTTTCTATGCTTTAATCTTAAAGAAATGGATTTTCTCTTGTTCGAGAGGGATGTTTGTTGTTTTCCCAAATGAACAGAACGGATCTTATTGTAATATTCTCTCCTAAATCTGTTTGGCAGATCGTTCTATTTTTCCATGGAAGGATCACAATCCAAAGTCAGCTATTGTGTATACAAGTGGGTGGTATATATGCACATAGAAATTCTCACAATACATCTTGTCCCCTGAATCTTTCTAAAGGTCCATATTACTACTTGAACTTTAAAAAGATACAGGAGTACAGTTCTTGGGGAATTTGCATGGTCAATCAAAGAGAGTAATTTTCAGATAAGTGAAAATGGGCCCATGTTGGTGGGGAAAGTGAATGTGAAGAGCTGAGATTGATCATTGGGAGGTCTAGGTGTGTCCCACAGCCACAAGCCCGATATGTCCCATTGTTCATGGCTTTGGGTACGAAGGAACCTGGATATAGGGCTAACAGAAAATGACAAGAATCCATAGCAGTGAATAAATTAATGAACTTTGACAAGTACTTGCGGATCTTCATGTTTAAATCCACCAACATTGGTCATTACAAAAAGTCTGTAGATACAATTTAAGTCCTACCATCGTTGTTTCTTCCATCATAGTCATTTTTTCATGAAGACTATGAAGACGAACAACTTTGACAATATCAGGTGCCTGTTGATCCCATCTACAAGATAGGACTTAGGAAATCACAGAGGTGAAGACAAACCCTTCTCCAGCTGCAAAAAGGATCCACATAAACTAGAAGGCCTGTTGAAGACCTCGCAAATCAACATAATCAACATGAAGTAAATTGACTGGAGCTTACACATGACTGATGCAAGCATTGTATATTTTAGGTGTAATTAGTGTTTTAGTATATTATAATCCCTTCATTCCCCTTGTCTTGATACCCTCTTTAGGCTTTTCAATTTATTTACACTCAAGCATCTAAAAGTTTGGGTCAGTTGATTTGATCCTAGCTTATAAGATCATCTGGAATTCTTTCTGATCAACGAAGAGAACGACCAGATCAACAAGCTTTGTCCAAATTGAGCCCAATCAAGAGCATCACAATATCATGTTATCCTTCCCACTGACTGGATCGAATCACACTACTAAATCAAAGCCTTGCCACAACTATATAGGGGTAGGCTACATGAATTCTTTTTCTCCATTCCAATTTGGGTAGAACTACAATACAGCGGCTCTGCGTTATAGTATGGTGCAGCACCCTTCTTTAAATCCATGGTGGGCCCACCTATTTCAGGTTCTTATTGATAAATGGGTCCGGATCTTGATCTATACAAGTTTTGACCCATGGACCCGGGACACAACCTATGAGTGTTTAATGTTGTAAATCGTAATATTTTTAGGTTTAATCTTAGAGGTATTAGATGTAGTAGACTTGATGCACTGTTATAAGTTGAATGATATCATTTATTTTAAGCAAAAAAAGAAAAAAAGAAAAAGAAGTCAAAACCAACCAGTTTTGGAACTAGCTCCCCGTCCTCAAGTTCGGATTGGTTTGAGAACCAAATCTAGTCCTTTTTTTAGGACCTCCTTCTTAACCACCAAAGAAGTCAAGAAATGACAATCATCAACGTTCGACACTACCAAGAGTGATTCATTCTAGAGTAGCACGAATCCAAACAGGGCCCAAAAGCTATTTTTTCCATCATTGGATTGGGTTTGGGGAAGAGAGGAAGTAGGAAGAAGATGAGGAAAACTGTTTCTTTCTGTCTGCCCAGGGTCGATATTGACTATCAACACTTAAAAATGAAGGTCGACATCGATAATCGAAAAAAGTAGTATAAGAAAAATTGGGCTTTTGGGCGAATTGCCCTATTTGGTACATGTTTAGATAATTTGTCTGATTCGGTCCAATGGCCACATTAAGTGTGATTTTTTTTTATATAAAACCCTCTTTTTTTAATAGTAACAATGCATATGTGGGTTTATAAAATTTCAAGAAATACAAGGATTTACAAATATCTTGAAATCAGAATTGCTCAACTTTGATTATGAGTAACATCTTATTTAATAGATTCATCACCATCACCATCATGGAAGCCTTGTCCTAACTATGTTGGGCCAACTACATGAATTCTGTTTCTCCATTTCAACTTATCCCGAGCTAAATCCTCAAATAATTGCACTTCTTCAAATCTAATTTTACTACCTCTATCTACGTCCGGCCTCTTTAGCCTACTATTTTCCCTTGGTGGGTCGTCAACCTGCATAACCAAACATTTTCTTGCCAGAGCTGTTGCCAAATTAAGGACATATCAAAATCATCTCAATCGGATTTCTCTAATTTGATATCTTATTGATGCTACCCCTAAATGCTCTCTAAAATAATTATTTCTAATTTTATCCTAACTAATTTTACCACACATCCACCTCAATGTTCTCATCTCTACATCCATTTTATGAAAATGTTGCTTCTTGATTGACCAACATTCTACTTTATAGGTTATAACCGGTCTACTTGTTGTCCTATTAACTTCTCCTTCAATATTGTTGGCATTCGTCGGTCAACACTCCTAAAGTAAGTCTACACTCAAACCATCCAGCTTTTATTCTATGTTCAACATCTTTATCAATCTCCTCATCCTTACTAATTATCGAGCCAAGGTAATTAAATGAATATTTTTGTGGTATCTCTTAGGCTTCAATTTTTATAATAGTTTCAACTCATTATATATGCCCACTGAAGTCGCAATCTATATATTGCCATTCTGCAGTTTATTTTAAAGTCTTTGGATTCTAAAGCCAACCATTATCTTCAAGTTTTACTTTCACATCATCCCGTGATTCATCCACCAACAAGATATCATTTGTAACAATATACACCAAGGCACCTCATTTCGAATATCAGTAGGTAACTCATTTATAATCAATACATATATATATATATATATATATAAAGAGCTTATGGTTGACCCATGATGCAAACATATGGTTAATGAAAATCACATGCATGTCTCTCCACATGTATTTCTTATATTAATTGATAAGATATTAACTAATTTAACTTAACGTAGTTCTTCTCTCTTTATTATCAAAAAGTTAAATGAAAAAACATAAATTTTTATATATAATAATTTTGATTTGTAATTTTGACAAAAAATCATAATTTCGATTTGTAATTAATCTCAGAATGAAAAATACTATATCCCAAAATGCCAATTTTTGCCAGAATCACTTGCCATTATATTTTATTTAATTTCCTCTATTTAGTCTATATTGATAGGAAAAGTATTTTTTTTTAATTTAAAGTTATTTTTATTTTTAACATTTGAATAGATCTGCATTTTTAAAATGATAATAATATATCTAAGAATTTATAAATTATCTAAAGAAGATAAGACTTTATATATGTTTGAAAGTTGGAACTAATCGACTGTGACTTTTTGTAAAGTCTAAATTAAGGCTTTAGTAACCCCAGTCTTGTAGTACCGCAAGAGTTACTCTCACAAGGGCATCTCCCATTTATAAATTAAGATTTGATATGTAGTTTTTATTTTTTGGTAAATCTTTTATATTTAGTTAATATGATTTTAGTTATGCTTTTTTTTTTCTTTCCTTTAGTTTTAAATTTTGATGTGGAATCTTTAAAATGAGAAATACAATATATATGTATTAAATATTTTTTTTTATATTTGTGAATTTTACAAGAAAAATCCCCTTAGGCTTTTTTTTAAAGGTTTATAAATTCTTTTCTTGAATTAAACTTTAAGGCTGTGAAATCAAGACCTAGGAAATACTGGTGGGACCGATTTTTTGGCTCCCCCTTCTCTGATGTGCCTATCTAGATTGAGATTATTAATATTGGTTTACACATGAATCGAACATTATTTTCTAAATTCATATACTACAAGTAGAAGGCATGGCTCTGCAGGTGCATTCCATTTCAGTTTTCTATGGAAAATTGTAAATAGTTTATTTCTTAGTTTGTAATTGTGTTAGTACTTTATGGTGTTTGAACTTTGGATGTAACAGAGCAGCAAGTGGTTTGAAACCTTTGGCACTAATTCTGTTTTTCTGCTTTCTCTCCCTCGAATCTCTACATATGGCAATCGGCATTGTTGTTTTAGGGGTGTAAATGTCCTAAATTGATACCAGTTTCCATGCCTGTACAAATGCACAGTGAGACAGATGATTACTCTGTTCTGCTAAAATCAATCGAACCTATTAAATTCAAAACTAATATAATATAACCTGTCCTGAGGATTTATTTTTTACAGAAACAAGAATCACTGTCTCCAAGTCAAGAAGTTTTGGAATAGAGAATGTTTTCAATAGGTTAGAGGGTATCAAATCAATGTCTGTCACCCAGAAATAGCCACTACAGGGCTTGATACAACATGATTTTGGTCATCAACCCACTTGAGGTAACCATATGCCACTGGGCTCTCACTCCACGCTTCTTTGTCCATCTCTACATTTACCACAAAGCCTTGCTTCTGGTGCTTGGTGCTGAATGTGAGAGAATCAGGCTCTGTTCGAATTCTCATTCCTCTAGGGACCTCTGGAACTGCTCGGTAAATGGCAGTGTCACTTCCCACATTAGTCACAACCCTACTGAAATTCTTTGCGGTCGGAAAGCCAGTCGTGTTGGAGAAGAAGGCGATGAAAGAAGGGTAGTTTAGTTCTTGAGGAATGCTACTACAGTTCCATTGAGATCGTCTGATAACAGCCTCCATTTGTGTCCTGTTGTAGCCAAGGCCGCAAAGGAACTCTATATAGTCTTGGAAGTCCACATCATAGACGAGCCCCGGGTCCATGGCTTTGTTAGGATTGATGTGGCCGGCTCCAAATGCTAAAGGCGTGGCAGGCAGCCCGGTCCACTGATCTCTAATGGTTGAATTAGTGTTGTCCACGGTTGTTGCAGTGGTCATGATCGCCGAACGGATGGCTGCTGGACTCCAGTCCTCATGGATGGCTCTTAGCAAGGCTGCAACCCCAGCAACATGGGGTGCTGACATTGATGTACCCGACAATAGTGCATAATCCGTCACCAAGTAGTCTGAGCCCCTGTTAGCAAAGGGCTGGTTGGGGTTCCATGCTGCCAGAACATCATCTCCTGGTGCAACTACATCCGGTTTTAGGACACCTGGGGTAATTGGATCTGGCCCTTTGGAAGAGAAAAATGCCACTTGAGGCGCTGGTTTGAACCGCAGCTTCGTGATTTTGAACTTCATCTCCCTTACTGTTGCATTAACTGTTTCTGAGGCATATTGCTTCAATGAATCCGCGGCGCCGTCACTTTTCAGGAGAAGGCTAGGGATGTTGAAATCTGATGGATCGAGAAACAAGGCATTAACTGTGTCCGAAAAGATGAAGATACCAGCTTCCGCATTGCTCCTATTAACCTCTATCATTTGCTCATAGGTATTACTCGTGTTACTACCGTCACATAGAACCACTTTCCCTGCGACTTCGCTTTCTTTTAATGACAATGAGTTACATGCCGCTTTCCCTGCATCACCGTTGCCATGGAACAGTGGTGCATCAGCAATGTAAATGCTCTCGGGGTAGTAGGATTTTCCTTCTAGCGTTACACCATTTCCAAACGTTACTCCTGCCAAGAAATCCCGGTCGACTGTACCTGCACCAACTGTCATGATCCAGGGTGCACCATTGTAGGTTGAATTCTTCACTCCGTCATTCCCTGCAGCACAAGTAACAAAAATGCCTTTCTCAATAGCTGAAAGCGCACCCATGGCAATGAAATCACTGTAGTATGGTGTTTGGTCAAAGCCCAGTGACAAGGACATGATGTCTACTCCATCAGCGATCGCTTGGTCCATTCCTGCAAGCACATCTGTCGCTGCACTTGCTTCGGTCTCGGTAGCCCAGAGCACCTTGTACATGGCAACTCGAGCACCTGGAGCTACTCCTTTGGCTGTACCCTCTGCATATCCAAAGTAGTCGGCACCGGGGACATAAGCACCAGCTGCAGTGGATGAGGTGTGTGTGCCATGTCCAGACGAGTCTCTTGGTGAGTCGTATTCACCAGTAACTAGGTTTCTACCAGCAGCTTTTAGTCCTTTGCTGAAGGATCTTGCGCCAATGAGCTTCCGGTTGCAGAGTGAAGGACTAAACTCTGTACCATTCTCACATGCTCCCTTCCATCTCTCTGGCACTGGTGACATCCCCCGGTCGTTAAAGCTCTCACTCTCTGGCCAGATTCCTGTGTCGATGATCCCAATTATCACATCTTGGCCATATGAGGCCGCAGGCCATATGCCAGTGTCATGTCTCAGGCCGAGATACCTTGGTGTATGAGTTGTGAAGAGCTTGCCAAAGGACTCGCGGGATGTAGTGCGATGAGCTGGCAGTTTTTCCAACTCAGAGAGCTGAGTCGTAGTCAAGCTGGCACTAAAGCCATGCATGACATGGCTGTAGGAGTAGAGCAGCATTGCTTCTGATTCATCCTCTGATGTGGCTTGTGTGGATGACAAGGATGACAGTATGGATCGGTGCCATGAGTCATGGGTGGAGAATGGCTCAGGTTTTTGGGTGTGGTCCATGTGGATGATGTATGTCTGGCGTTCACCCGATGCCAGCGTGGCAGTGGGGCACGCCATTAGTACTAGTGAACACACCAGTAGTTGGTGTAACATGAAATTTTTTGGGCCTTTCATTCTTAACATTCACAAGAAAGGAGAGTGAAGAAACAAGAATAGTAGAGAGCACTTCTTACAGAGATTGTAATGTCAAAGACGGCGATCTATCCTATACGTTTGCACTATTTTAGTGCTGTAATCTTATAGACTGTTTGTTGTTTACCAAAAGACACAAGGGATCCAGTTGGAGCGCACTGAAGCTGTCTAGTGGATTGTTATGTTTCAGCATCTTGCAACTATTTTACCTTTCATAAGGTCAAGATCCATAGTTTGTGTACAGGAATTACGAAATGTATTGATAGATGTATGTACCCTAGAGATTTTCATAAAAAGAAAAAGAACACATCTTCTACACTGAATCTTTCTAAGATTAATACTTGAGTTTTTAAAGAAATCAAACAAGACATGAATAAGACATGCATGGAAATAAATGCATATTATAAATGTATTTATGGAGACTTTATTTATAAGTTCTTACATCAGCTTTGCATTTAAATAGGAAATTAACTTAAAACGATGCATGCTGCTTCAGGTCCAAATCCTATATAAGATCCATATTGCTTTAGTATAATTGGATTAAAAATGCTTTATTCAGATAGTTTGGATACTCGGATAATGGAATACTTATTTGCAATGCATAGCCCACAAGACAGAGGATTTCACATGTGAACCATAGAAGATGTCAAGGAACTGTTTTAATGTGATGGTGAAATCATCCCAGCAGAAAATGATGCATAGAACCCATAGATTGTGAGGAATCAATGAAATTTGTCGCGTGTACACTTGCTTATCATCATGTTTAAATGCTCCAATATCGATCATTACAAAGAAGCCCAGCGACAAAATCACGTGCCGAATCCGATCCATCTACACGAGAAGACAGCCCCTTTCCCATCTAGAAGAAGGATCCATATATATTTAGAAGGCCGGCGAAAGACCTTGCAGACCAATACAATGCAAATTGACTGTTTCTGGTCTCGATGTTTTTTTATGAACGAAGCCAGCTTTACCCATGATTGTGAAATCATAGTAAATATTAGGTGTAATTAGTGTGGTAGTATATATTATACTCCCTTCATATCCATTGAAACGCATCTCTAGGCTTTCCAATTAATATACTATCAAGCTTCTAAAAGCTAGGGTCAGTTGATTCTGTTTTATCATGTAGATGGTCTGAAATAACATTGACCCAATCCAAAATTTCACTTTCATGAATATATTAGGTACAAAGTTAAATTGCAAGGCCCATTTAAAAGCAGGGTATGTAGCATGTTGCAGCAACCCTCTGGCTTCACAAGTTCAAGGGACAAGGGTTGGGGGTGTGAATTATCCATTTACAGGAAGTCAACTTTATTGGACATCGCCACTTAATCCAAGGGTCCAAAGGTGTGACATAAATAACAATTCTCCACCACCCACTTTGACTTATTACTTGAGCATCATTGGCCTGATAATAAGGCTCAGGCCCTGTCTCTTAGTAATAAAAGAGAAGCCCCTTAGTTACCAGGACAACAAACGATCTCATTCTCATCACATGGACTATAGACTGCGAACTGAATCCAGTGAAAAGTAGGTTGGCTCGCCCACTTGTAACTATAGGTACTGACATAATCACAATTATTTTTGTAACCCAGAGGCGGCTGACAAACGGGTTGATTGGGTCTAAATGGGTCTCCCTGGCTCAGGTAGAGTCCCAAGGGATGGCAAATAGGTCTAGTCGGGTCAAAATGTGCCACCAATACCATGACATGAGGGTTCTGTCAATAGAGGCCCAAGTCATTTATTAAGCGGGTTAGTCAACCCTAACCTGGCCGATAAAAAATATAAAAGAATAAGAGGTTGACCCAGATGGAAATCTATGATTAATGGAAACTCACATGTCTCTCCATTTGTCGATCTCATGTTAATAGATAAGATATTAACTAATTTAACTTAACACAATTCTTCTCTCTTTATTATCCCAAAGTTAAATGAAAAATCATAAATTTCTATATAAATTAATTTTGATTTGTAACTTTTATAGAAAAAAAATCATAATTTTGATTTGTAATTATTTTAAGAATGAAAAATAGTATATGCATGCCAAACACAAGATGCAAATTTTTGCCAGAATCATTTGCCATTATATTTTATTTAATTTCCTATATTCATTCTATATTGATATGAAAGGTGTTTTATTTTTTGACATTTGAATAGATCTGTATTTTTAAAATGATAATAATACATTTAAGAATTTATAAATTCCTCGAAGAAAATAAGACTTTATATATATTTGAAAGTTTGAACTAATCAACAATGCTTTTTTGTAAAGTCCTAATCAAGGCTTAAGTAGGAATCAGGTTATCTTATGACAATTCTTATCCTCTTTTCTTCCTAAAAAATATATAAAAAATGAAAATATTTATAATTTCAGACTTGATATATAGTTTTTTTTTGTTAATTTTATATATGTAGTTAGTATGATTTTAGTTATGTTTTTTTTTACTTTCCTTTAGTTTTAAAATTTGATGAAACATCTTTAAAATGATAAAAAATATATATATTATTTTTTTTAATACTCAAGAGTTTTACAATTAAAATCCCCTAAGGCTTTGTGAGGACCGAAATGGTCCTTAAACTTCAATATCGACAAAAAGGGTCGTAAATGAGGGCATCCCAACTTTTGTATATAGGTGAAATAGAAGAATGAACGACGAAATCCCTGCTAATATAGATAATCTACGATAACGCCGCTAAGCAAAATAATAATAATAAAATGATCAATAATATCCCCGTGTCGGGCTTTTTTGGTTGATATCCAAGTTTGAGGTGTTTTTTTTAGAGGGCCTCTAAATATACAACGATTTTATCCCTTTACACACGAATTCTATCCACAGTCAGTATAAAAACTTTAAAATTCTGGTTGCTTTCCACACACTCAAACATACATAAAATAGCTCTATCCCCTTTCTCTCTACACACAATTTACCTCCACCATTTGGAGCCTTCCTTACCATCGGTGAAAACCACCCTCCTCATTTTCTTCTTATTCCTCTCTATCTGTCATATGGTGAGTGTAGTCAAGATCATCATCTTCTTCGTCTCCTTCTCCTCTATCTATTTTTCCAGCCATCCATCCATCTATCAATACCATTCTCTCTTGCCCCTCCCCCCCTTTCAATCAAGTAATGTTTGCTACATTTTCTCCATTTGTTGTTCATCTCTGATTGCGTATTTGAGCTTCGTAATAGATAGGGTCATCATAGACTATGATATGCCATGTCTAATTTGGATTTTAGCATTTACAACCAGTCCACAATAAAACCCACAGCAAACTCGTTGTCGATTACAAATTAAAGAAAAATGAGAGAAAAGAATGATATGTTCAGCCCTATGTGGCTAAACATGAGCTTTTTGTTCAGCCAGATACGGCTGAATAGAATTGATATGTTCAGCTATAAGAGGCTATGGCTGAACATAAACTGCTGAATAAAATTGATATATTCAGCTATAAGAGGCTGAATATTAGTAGTTTGTTTTGCACTGAAAGTCCGAACGTTTCGCGGCAACAAAAATTAAAAAAAGGCTTTACAAGCTTCGAGAAATGGAGGAAATAAAAATAAACAACACAACAACTCATCTTCTCACTGATGTTATGTTCGGAAATTACATTTTGCTTATTAGTTTGCTCATCCTCCATTAGACGAAAAAATGATTTGAAGAGTGATGCTTCACTAAGAAGTAATATGTTGGACAATGGTGGGATATGAAGGGAGAGTAGAATGTGATAATTGGAGAGATGACGATGTGAAGGGAAGAATGAGATTGGAGGAAAAAGGGAACGAGAGTGAAGGGATGAATGGGATCGTGGAATGAGAGGAACGAGAGTAATGAGAATGGAATGATGAAAGTAAAATGGGACTGTGTGCAAAAAAAAAAAATTAGAGGTTCGGGTGTGATAGGTGATTTTTCTTTTTGGTTGTTTCATATAGGGGAATAAATGTAATAATTTAAAAAAAAAAATTCTGTGTGTAAAAGACAAAAATCGTTGTGTATTTAAAATCCCTCTTTTTTTTATCCCTACCAAATCTAAGGGGATTTTCCAAAACATCCTCATTCAAATCCTAAATTTAAAATGTACGTATTTTTATCATCGAGTAGCTGTTCATCTCTCTCCCTCGCACCTCAGGTATCTCTCGCTGTCTCTCTCGATCAAAACGAACCTAATCCGAAACACTAAATCTCTAATCCCCAAATCCGTATACCCGAACCATAATCCTCAATTCCTAAACCATAAACCCTAATCCTCAAATCTCTAATCTCTACATCCATTCCCGAATCCCTTAATCCCTAATTCCTGAACTCTAAACCCAATCTCCAATCCCTAACCGTTTCCAGCTTAATCCCTAAACCCAATGCTAGAATGATTTGCATGAATTGAATGTCAGAATGTGTGGGTTCAATCTTGATGTATTAAATGTTGATATACGGATTGAATTTCAGAAAAATTGCATGGAATGAATGTTGATGTATGGACCGAATGTTGATACATTTGTACCATTTGTTACTGTTGAGCTTAGGTTGGATGCCTAATTTCAGAAATTTTGATTCCAATAGTTTGTATTAGTGCTACTGAATAGCATAGGTTGGATTGCTAATACTCTGCAGTTGTAGTGGTTTGGTGTTGTCTCTCATATATATACAATCCTTTTTATTTCCTGATGATGACGATCACATTTATATATATATATATATATCCCTTTTATTTTCTCAAATTTATGATTGTTTAACCTTTTGTTCATGAATGTTGGAGAGTTTGGTTGTTTTCAAGAATTCTTTACTGATTTTATGCTAGATTTATTCTTGTTTAAGGCGATCTGTTTGTCTCGGTATTTTTAAAGATTAAACGATGATGGATTAATTGATTTGATTAAATGAAATGTTTTTTAATGAACTGTTGTTAGATAGTTAATTTAATTTTTTTTTTCATGTATTATATCATGATGTGGTTGGTGGTGTTTGTACTTTGTATTTTGGAAAGTGTGAAAAGATGGAATCAAATGGACCTCGACAGCTAAATCATTTATTCCAAAAGTAGATTTGGTTGAAACACCAAAATTAGAAATGTTTTTTTTTTCTCTAAGATAGAAAAATAAACTCTCAACTTTTATAATACTTATGTGAAAGCTAGGGGTTATAAACATGTTTTATGGAAGTTTTTATTTATAAGTATTTACATTTGAAACTTCACATTTAAGCATGAAACCAAACATACTACTTAAGGCCTGAAATTTTGGTTCTGAACTTTTCTTCGAAGAAAACATGATACCTGAACCCATTCGCACTAACTTTTTGGTGTTTTGCATTATTGTTACCGAAATTTTAATGTTTTTTTAATCTTCTATCCCAGTTATGCCCATATCAATATTGTATCATACTCATCCAATTCCTTCTCAAGCATTATTGTTCTTAGGTCAGCTTTTTAAAACGAGATTAGCGGTAGAGTTTGCGATGCTCTATGGCCTTATGCAATATAAAAGGAGTTTGGAATTTTACCATACACAAAAAATGTCCAATGGACACTGCAAGTTGTCCGATAAGGCCATGAAATGAAGGCTTAGTGGTAAAGGATCCAGGGAAATGTTCTCCTACGAGCAACTGCATCAGCCCATAATCTGGCATTAGGCCTAATTTTTCATTCGTTGAACCTTCAATCACCATTTGATTGAACCTACACTCACCTTGATTTGGCAATTTATAAGATATCATTAAACTTTAAGGCTGTGAAATCAAGACCTACGAAAATCTGATGGGACTGATTTTTTGGCTTCCCCTTCTCTATAAGGAGACCTGGCCATCTGCCCTCTCCTATTGATAGCCATTCATCTAAGTAGACCCCATAAACTGGACGGAGTAAATGCAATATGCAGTTTGCACATGAGAAATTCTTCATACACTAAATACACACTGGTTTTAGGATTACATAGGCTCCTATAGAGCATGTACACTTGTGACGTGTTTGTCATGATGTTTAAATCCACCAATATCATCACAAACAGTCTAGAAGAGAGACATTATCCGGAGCTGAGTCCTCCATCCATCTACACAAGACAAGCACTTTGGAAATTACAAAGAGGGGAAGACAAGCCCTTCCCCAGCTCCAAAAGGATCCACATAAACTAGAAGGCCCTTGCAAATTGACTACAGTTAAGTCTTGATGTTTTTCATTAATGAAACCACACATTGCCTATGACTTCTGCTATCATCGTGTATATTAGGTGTAATTAGTGTTGTAGTATATATTATAATCCCTTCATTCCCCTTGATATCACCACTCTAGGCTTTCCAATTTATTTACTATCAAGCATCTGAAAGCTGGGGTTAGTTGATTCATTCCTATTTTATAGATGATCTGAAATTCTATCTGGTCAACTACGAGATTGACCCGGTCAACGAACTTTGTCCAAATTGGGCCCAATCAACGACATCAGCGATTTCAAGTTATCCTTTCCACATACTGGATCAAATCACACCAATGATCTGAGTTCTACATGCTGCATTGCTCACCAGGGCCCATTATTTCTATCTAGTCATAATGGCCCAGATGGCCCAGATGGCCCACTTCTCTGATGATGTCATCAGTCCCCATTCTCTGCCTCTTGAATCGAACATTATTTTCTAAAGTCATGTTCTACAAGTAGAAGGCATGGCTCGGCAGGTGCATTCCATTTCATTTTTCTATGGAAAATTGTAAATAGTTTATTTCTTAGTTTGTAATCGTGTTAGTACTTATGGTGTTTGAATTTTGGATGTAACAGAGCAGCAAGTGGTTTGAAAACTTTGGCACCAATTCAGTTTTTCTGCTCTCTCTCCCTCAAATCTATACATATGGCAATCAGCATTGTTGTTTTAGGGGTGTAAATGTCCTAAATTGATTCCAGTTTCCATGCCTGTCCAAATGCACAGTGAGACAGATGATTACTCCGTTCTGCTAAAATCAATCGAACCCATTAAATTCAAAACTAATATAATTCCAGGATTTTCTTTCTTTTTTTGTTTTTTTTTGTTTCTTATATATAGTAATTTGAACCCTGAGAGCCTATACTTCCCCACGGAAACAAGAATCAGTGTCTCCAAGTCAAGAGGTTTTGGAATAGAGAATGTTTTCAATAGGTTCGAGCATATCAAATCAATGTCTGTCACCCAGAAATAGCCACTACAGGGCTTGATACAACATGATTTTGGTCATCAACCCACTTGAGGTAACCATACGCCACTGGGCTCTCACTCCACGCTTCTTTGTCCATCTCTACATTTACCACAAAGCCTTGCTTCTGGTGCTTGGTGCTGAATGTGAGAGAATCAGGCTCTGTTCGAATTCTCATTCCTCTAGGGGCCTCTGGAACTGCTCGATAAATGGCAGTGTCACTTCCCACATTAGTCACAACCCTACTGAAATTCTTTGCGGTCGGAGAGCCAGTCGTGTTGGAGAAGAAGGCAATGAAAGAAGGGTAGTTTAGTTCTTGAGGAATGCTACTACAGTTCCATTGAGATCGTCTGATAACAGCCTCCATTTGTGTCCTGTTGTAGCCAAGGCCGCAAAGGAACTCTATATAGTCTTGGAAGTCCACATCATAGACGAGCCCCGGGTCCATGGCTTTGTTAGGATTGATGTGGCCGGCTCCAAATGCTACAGGCGTGGCAGGCAGCCCGGTCCACTGATCTCTAATGGTTGAATTAGTGTTGTCCACGGTTGTTGCAGTGGTCATGATCGCCGAACGGATGGCTGCTGGACTCCAGTCCTTATGGATGGCTCTTAGCAAGGCTGCAACCCCAGCAACATGGGGTGCTGACATTGATGTACCCGACAATAGTGCATAATCCGTCACCAAGTAGTCTGAGCCCCTGCTAGCAAAGGGCTGGTTGGGGATCCATGCTGCCAGAACATCCTCTCCTGGTGCAATTACATCCGGTTTTAGGACACTTGGGTTAACTGGATCTGGCCCTATAGAGGAGAAAAATGCCACCTGAGGTGCTGGTTTGAACCGCAGCTTCGTGATTTTGAACTTCATCTCCCTTACTGTTGCATTAACTGATTCTGAGGCATATTGCTTCAATGGAGCGGTGGCGCCATCACTTTTCAGGAGAACGCTAGGGATGTTGAAATCTGATGGATCGATAACCAATGTATTACGTGTGTCCGAGAAGATGAAGATACCGGCTTCCGCATTGCTCCTATTAACCTCTCGCATTTGCTCATAGGTATTACTCGTGTTGCTAGTGTCACATAGAACCACTTTCCCTGCGACTTCGCTTTCATTTAATGACAATGAGTTACATGCCGCTTTCCCTGCATCACCTTTGCCATAGAACAGCGGTGCATCAGCAATGTAAATGCTCTCGGGGTAGTAGGATTTTCCTTCTAGCGATACACCGTTTCCAAATGTTACTCTTGCCAAGAAATCCCGGTCGACTGTACCTGCACCAACTGTCATGATCCAAGGTGCACCATTGTAGGTGGAATTCTTCACTCCGTCATTCCCTGCTGCACAAGTAACAAAAATGCCGTTCTCAATGGCTGAAAGCGCACCCATGGCAATGAAATCACTGTAGTATGGTGTTTGGTCAAAGCCCAGTGACAAGGACATGATGTCTACTCCATCAGCGATCGCTTGGTCCATTCCTGCAAGCACATCTGTCGCTGCACTTGCTTCGGTCTCGGTAGCCCAGAGCACCTTGTACATGGCAACTCGAGCACCTGGAGCTACTCCTTTTGCTGTACCCTCTGCATATCCAAAGTAGTCGGCACCGGGGACATAAGCACCAGCTGCAGTGGATGAGGTGTGTGTGCCATGTCCAGACGAGTCTCTTGGTGAGTCGTATTCACCAGTAACTAGGTTTCTACCAGCAGCTTTTAGTCCTTTGCTGAAGGATCTTGCGCCAATGAGCTTCCGGTTGCAGAGTGAAGGACTGAACTCTGTACCATTCTCACATGCTCCCCTCCATCTCTCTGGCACTGGTGACATCCCCCGGTCGTTAAAACTCTCACTCTCCGGCCAGATTCCTGTGTCGATGATCCCAATTATCACATCTTGGCCATATGAGGCCGCAGGCCATATGCCAGTGTCATGTCTCAGGCCGAGATACCTTAGTGTATGAGTTGTGAAGAGCTTGCCAAAGGACTCGCGGTATGTAGCGCGATGAGCTGGCAGTTTTTCCAACTCAGAGAGCTGAGTGGTAGTCAAGGTCGCACTAAAGCCATGGATGACATGGCTGTAGGAGTAGAGCAGCATTGCTTCTGATTCATCCTCTGATGTGGCTTGTGTGGATGACAAGGATGACAGTATGGATCGGTGCCATGAGTCGTGGGTGGAGAATGGCTCAGGTTTATGGGTGTGGTCCATGTGGATGATGTATGTCTGGCGTTCACCCGATGCCAGCGTCGCAGTGGGGCACCCCATTAGTACTAGTGAACACACCACTAGTTGGTGTAACATGAAATTTGTTGGGCCTTTCATTCTGAACATTCACAGGAAAGGAGAGTGAAGAACAAGAATAGTAGAGAGCACTTCTTATAGAGATTAATTGTTATGTCAAACACGGCGATCTATCCTATACGTTTGCACTATTTTAGTGCTGTAATCTCATAGACTGTTTGTTGTTTACCAAAAGACGCAAGGGATCCGGTTGGAGCGCACTGAAGCTGTTTAGTGGATTGTTATGTTTCAGCATCTTGCAACTATTTTACCTTACATAAGGTCAAGATCCATAGTTTGTGTACAGGAATTACGAAATGTATTTTTACCGGGTCTCCCCTCAAATGATCATCCATCCGTCTGCTTCATCGAGAAGAGCCAACTCGAGAGCCTCACCACGGATCCACCAATCGTGAGTACTGCGCTTTTCCTGCGCATCACTAGGCCCACCACCTTTTGTTTGGCAATCTGAGGATTCTCCGGGCTAAGTCTTGGCCTGGGCTCTGATACCACTTTGTTGTGATCTAAGGCCTACAATGAAGAGATCAATCATGCACAAGTAGAACCCAGAGATTACGCGGTTCGGCTTTTGGCCTACGTCCACGGGAAGACGGGAGAAATCACTAGGCAATCAGAATAGAGGTGTACATCCTAGAGACTCTGAGTCTCTATTTATAATATCAGCCCCAAACCCTATTACACCCAAACCCTACTTCTAATCACAGTATAACTTAGGCAATACAGGGGCCCGGTTAACCAAGACTTGTTAACTTCTATTGAGCCATACAAATTAACAAATCTCCACCTTGGCGAACATTGAAGCTGATCATCATGCACAAAATATGTCTCACCGTCTCCACCTGCCCCTGAGGGCACTCAGGTACTGATTACATTGATCAAGTCCAAGCAATGCTTGAACTTGACTGCTGAAATAGTCTTGGTCATCATGTCTGCTGGATTCTCCGCCGTAGCAATCTTAGTCATTGCAATAGCACCCTCAGCGATGACATATCGAATAAAGTGTGCCCTAACATCAATGTGTTTGGTCTTTTCATGATACTTAGGATTGTGTGTCAGATCAATCGCACTCTGACTGTCACAGAAAACAGTAGTCAGCTTCTGTTCCAATCCCAGATCTTCAACCAAGCCTGTCAGCCAAATAGCTTCCTTTACTGCCTCTGTAGCTGCCATATATTCTGCTTCAGTGGTAGACAAGACAGCTTTGGATTGCAATGCTGCCTTCCAACTAATGGCACCGCTAGCAAAAGTGAAGACATAGCCTGTCAAGGACCTTCTTCTATCTAAATCTCCAGCAAAATCTGAATCAACATATCCAATAACACTTCCAGAAGTGTTGTTGCTCCTGTCATACACTATTCCAACATTAGTAGTACCTTTCAAGTAACGGAGTATCCATTTGACTGCCTGCCAATGGGCCTTCCCGGGGTTATCCATGTATCTGCTAACTACACTAACCACATGAGAAATATCTGGCCTCGTGCAAACCATGGCATACATGATACTCCCAACTGCACTAGCATAAGGAACACGAGACATGTGCTCCACCTCTTCCTCAGTTTGTGGTGACAAAACAGCGGAAAGTTTGAAATGGGCTGCCAATGGAGTGTTCACAGGTTTCGAACTTTGCATACCAAAGCGTTTCAAAACCTTCTCAAGGTACCCCTTTTGTGACAAAGACAATTTGCCCGCTTTCCGGTCCCTTCGAATCTCCATTCCAAGAATTTTCTTCGCTGCACCTAAGTCCTTCATCTCAAATTCACCATCTAACTGAGCCTTTAATCTGTTGATCTCAGACATGTCCTTTGCAGCAATTAACATGTCATCAACATATTACAGCAAATAGACATACGAGCCATTTGAGTGCTTCTTATGATAGACACAACTGTCATATGCACTCCTGCAATAACCTTTTCCAACCATAAAGGTATCAAAACGCTTATACCACTGCCTAGGCGACTGCTTCAGGCCATACAATGATTTCTTCAACAAACATACGTGGTCTTCCTTTCCATGAATCTCAAACCCCTCCGGTTGATGTATATAAATCTGTTCATCTAGCTCGCCATGTAAAAACGCAGTCTTGACATCAAGCTGTTCCAGCTCTAAATTCAATTCAGCAACCATAGCAAGTAGCATCCGGATAGAACTATGCTTCACCACAGGAGAGAACACTTCATTAAAGTCAACACCCTCCCTCTGAGTATAGCCTTTTGCAACCAGTCGTGCTTTAAACCTAGCATCTTCCACCCCTGGAGTTCCTTCCTTTTTCTGAAAGACCCATTTGCAACCAACAATCTTTTGGCCTTTCGGAGGTTTCACCAGCTCCCAAGTTTGATTCTTGTGAAGAGATTCAATCTCCTCACCCATGGCTACAGCCCATCTTGCTGATTCTTTGCTAGTGACGGCATCCCGATATGTAACCGGCTCTGACTTAATACTATCAGCTGTATTAAGAGCGTAGGCAACAATATCTTCATACCCGTATCTCTGAGGTTGCTTAATCTGCCTCCTTTCTCTGTCCTTGGTAAGCATGTAATTATTTGGAACTGCAGTTTCCTCGTTTGAGCTTTGCATCTCCTCTACATCCTGTCAAACTGGGACATCTGCTTGTACCTTATCCTGCACGTTTTCTGAAGCTTCCTTCTCAAGCTCCACCTGTTTACTGACACCGTTTTTTTTTTCTACCCTTTTACTGACATCATTTTCATTTCCAGTATCATGGCACTCCTTTGGTTTCAACATAGTAGACTCATCAAAGGTCACATCTCTGCTTATAATGCATTTGGGAGATTTCCCATCGAGGCACCACAGCCTATATCCTTTCACACCATCTGCATATCCTAGAAATATGCACTTTCTTGCCCTTAGTTCAAGCTTTCCATCATTCACATGAGCATAGGCAGGACAACCAAATATCCGCAAGTTGGTGTAATCAGCAGGAGATCCAGACCATACCTCCATAGGAGTTTTACATTCTATAGTTGTTGATGGAGACCGGTTAATTAGATAACAAGCTGTGTTAACAGCTTCCGCCCATAACTTCCTAAGTAACCCTGCATTGGAGAGAATGCACCGGGTCTTTTCTAGAATAGTCATGTTCATCTGTTCTGCAACTCCGTTCTGTTGCGGTGTATTTCTGACTGTACGGTGTCTCACAATCCCTTCATTCTTGCAGAACTCATTAAAAGCACTATTACAGAATTCCAAGCCATTGTCAGTTCTCAAGCGCTTGATTTGTTTACCTCTCTGCTTCTCAATTATAGCCTTCCATTGCTTGAATTGTGCAAATGCTTCATGTTTGTGCTTTAAGATATAGGCCCAGACTTTCCGAGAATAGTCATCAATGAAAGTCGACATGTATAAACCACCTCCAAGAGACGGAACACGAGAGGGACCCCAAAGATCAGAGTGGATGTAATCCAAAGTACCTTTGGTCCGATGAATAGCTGTCCTGAACTTGACCCTACACTGCTTTCCGAAGACACAATGCTCACAAAAGTCCAGCTTTCCTGTTTTCTGACCACACAGCAAACCCTGTTTAGTCAACTCATCCATACCCCTCTCACTCATATGCCCAAGTCGCATATGCCATAAATTGGTAGTTTCTGAATCTAAATCTGTGGACGACACAGCAGCAGCACCTGTAATTGTACTACCTTGAAGAAAGTAAAGGCCATTCTGCTTCAGTCCCTTCATCACTACAAGAGCACCCTTCGAAATTCTCATAACTCCACCTCCAGCTTTGTAGGTACAACTGTTGGAGTCAAGCGTACCCAAGGAAATCAGATTTTTTTTCAGCTCTGGAATATGCCTGACATCTGACAAAGTTCTCACAATACCGTCATACATCTTAATTTTAATTGCACCTATCCCAACGACCTTACAGGCTGCATCATTTCCTATAAGCACTTTACCACCATCAATATATTGATAATTGGTAAACCAATCTCTATAAGGACACATATGATAGGAACACCCGGAATCAAGAATCCACTCAGCAGCTGAGCTACCAACAGTAACCGAACTTCTGCACCATCAGAATCTGCAACTTCTGTTGCTACTCCGGCAATTTCTCCAGAATCAGATTTCTCCTTCCCTTTACGCTCTGGACAATCTTTTCTAAAATGCCCTTCCTTGTGACATTTGAAGCACTTTAATTTTCTAGTTTTGATTTTGACCTAGATCGGCCTCTTGTATTCTGCTTTTTCTTCTCTGTTCTACCACGCGCTACCAAACCCTCACCAGATTTATCAGTGTTTTCAGTTGCAACCTTTTTCTTCAACTCCTTAGAGTTCAAGGCTGACTCAACATCTTCTTTAGAAAGAGTTTCTCTACCATACATCATGGTATCAACAAAGTTCTCATACGAGGGTGGCAAAGAGCATAGCAACATGATAGCTTGGTCCTCATCATCAATTTGAACATCGATGTTTTCAAGATCCATAACAGCTTTCATAAAAGAATCAATGTGAGTTGAAACAGACGTACATTCCTGCATTTGTAAGGTGAACAATCGCTTTTTTAGATACAAGCGATTCGTGAGAGACTTCGTGATGTACAAGTTTTCCAACTTCTGCCATATGCCAGCAGCAGTTGTCTCATGAGCAACCTTTCGCAGTATACCATCGCTCAGAAATAGCAGAATCTGACCGTACGCCTTCTCCAGCAACTCATCCTTCTCATCATCTGATAGTCTGTCAAACAAAGCATTATTTCCCTTCAAAGCTTTCTGTAACCCATTCTGAACCAGCAAAGCATGCATCTTCAAACGCCATAGACTGAAGTCATTGTTTCCGTCGAATTTCTCAATCTCGAACTTAGCAGCCATTCAGCGAATCTTTTACTATATCTGCGTAGATCTCCTCGAAACGAGTCCGTAGGTTCAAACGGATCTCAGATCGGACTCCGGATCATCAAGATATCGCGAAAAACAATTTCAGCCGTCGATCGATCCAATCTGCCTTTGACCGTACCGTGCTGACGTGTTGCTAACGTCAGCGAATGGCTACAGCGCCTTTCTGCTGTCGTTCTGGGCTCTGCTGCAAACGGGTCGGGCTGACCTGGACTGGACCCAACCCGGAATGGGTTCTTCTTCCTCAAGCTTCTGGTTCTGTAACCAGAAACACGCACAGCGCAGTGGCGCTTCTTCTCAGGTGACGCGATTGAGCAGGACCGGCGACAGGATGCGGAGCTCGGCGATGGCTCCGGCGACGACGTGCTGTCCTTGGCGACGATGTGGGGCCCAGCAAAGAATCAGCGAAAACCAAATAGCGTCTTCTGCCTCTCTGTTTTAGACGCAGGTTCTAGATGAACAGGATGCTTCCGGCGATCTTATTCTCCGGCGTGGCAGCAGCGACAGTCCTCAGGCGAAGAGACGATGACCGTGGCTCCGGAAATTGAGCGACGGAGAACAGTCCGTGGCTCCAGCGATCTTCTTCTTCAACGATAGTGACCCACCAATGATCCTTTGATCGTCGCACGATCCGCGGTCCTTTCGAGATCCGATTCAACGGATCTCCTCTGATCACGCAAAACAAATCGCTCTAATACCAGTTTGTTATGACATGTGGATCACCACAAACTCCACATTGATATGATATTGTCCACTTTGGGCCTAAGCCCTCATGGATTGGTTCTTGGGTTCTACCCAAAAGGCCTCATATCAATGGAGTACTTAGTCCAACTGATATGCCTATGATCTTTCCCAATTCTAGCCGATGTGGGACTTTGGTTGCACATCCCCAACAATCCTCCCCTCAAACAAAGGACCATATCTCTTTGGATGTTTTTACCGGGCCTCCCCTCAAACGATCATCCATCCGTCCGCTCCATCGAGAAGAGCCAACTCGAGAGCCTCACCACGGATCCACCAATCGTGAGTACTGCGCTTTTCCTGCGCATCACTAGGCCCACCACCTTTTGTTTGGCAATCTGAGGATTTTCCGGGCTAAGTCTGTGCCTGGGCTCTGATACCACTTTGTTGTGATCTAAGGCCTACAATGAAGAGATCAATCATGCACAAGTAGAACACAGAGATTACGTGGTTCGGCTTTTGGCCTACGTCCACGGGAAGACGGGAGAAATCACTAGGCAATCAGAATAGGGTTGTACATCCTAGAGACTCTGAGTCTCTATTTATAATATCAGCCCCAAACCCTATTACACCCAAACCCTACTTCTAATCACAGTATAACTTAGGCAATACAGGGGCCCGGTTAACCAAGACTTGTTAACTTCTATTGAGCCATACAAATTAACAGATAGATGCATGTATGTACCCCTGAGATTTTCATAAAAAGAAAAAAAAAAAACGCATCTTCTACACTGAATCTTTCTAAGATTAATACTTGAATTTTTAAAGAAATCAAACAAGACATGAATAAGACATGCATGCAAATAAATGCATATTATAAATCTATTTTATGGAGATTATTTTTATAAGTTCTTATATCTGGAATTGAGCTTTGCATTTAAATATGAAACTTAAAACGATGCATGCTGCTTCAGGTCCAAATCCTATATAAGATGCATATTGCTTTAGTATAATTGGATTAAAAATGCTTTATTCAGATACTTTGGATACTCGGATAATGGAATAATTATTTGCAATGCATAACCCACAAGACAGGATTTCACATGTGAACCATAGAAGATGTCGAGGAACTGTTTTAATGTGATGGTGAAATCATCCCAGCAGAAAATGATGCATAGAACCCATAGATTGTGAGGAATCAATGAAATTTGTCGCGTGTACACTTGCTTTATCTTCATGTTTAAATCCACCAATATCGATCATTACAAAGAAGCCTAGCGACAAAATCACGTGCCGAGTCCCATCCATCTAGACAAGAGTAGCCGTTTGGAAATTACGTACAAAGAGGTGAAGACAACCCCTTTCCCATCTAGAAGAAGGATCCATATATATTTAGAAGGCCGGCCAAAGACCTTGCAGACCAATACAATGCAAATTGACTGTTTCTAGTCTTGATGTTTTTTATGAATGAAGCCAGCTTTACCCATGATTGTGAAATCATAGTATGTATCAGGTGTAATTAGTGTGGTAGTATTATATTCCCTTCATATCCATTGAAACGCATCTCTAGGCTTTCCAATTAATATACTATCAAGCTTCTAAAAGCTAGGGTTAGTTGATTCTGTTTTATCATGTAGATGGTCTGAAATAACGTTGACCCAATCAACAAACTTTTGTGCAGGATCCCCATTTGTGAAAATTTCACTTTCATGAATGTATTAGGTACAAAGTTAAATTGCAAGGCCCATTTAAAAGCAGGGTATGTAGGATGTTGCAGCAGCCCACTGGCTTCACAAGTTCAAGGGGCAAGGGGGTGTGGGTTGTGAATTATCCATTTACAGGAAGTCAACTTTATTGGACATCGCCACTTAATCCAAGGGGTCCAAAGGTGTGGCATAAATAACAATTCTCCACCACCCATTTTGACTTATTACTGGAGCACATATCCGTCCATTGGCCAGATAATAAGGCTCGGGCCCTGTCTCTAAGTAATAAAAGAGAAGCTAAGTAATAAAAGAGAAGGCCAGTTCATTTTAGATGTGTCGATGTAAATGTCATCATCCAGTGCGGTCCCGTTGAAGTAGGGTCTTGGGGTCTAGATTGGAGACAGACCTAACCTTGGATAGTTTTGTATAAAGTGGTTGCTCGCAGGTTTCAAACATGCGTTATCACACATGGCAGCCGAGACTTTTACCATTGAACCATGAGGAACCTATCTAATTGAACCTTCGGCATACATTGGCCTAGGCTTAGGCCCTTAGTTATCAGGGCAATAAACAATCCCGTTCTCATCACATGGACGATAGAATGCGAACTAAATCCAGTGAAAAGCAGATTGGCTTTTGTAACTATAGGCACTGACAGAATCATAATTAATTTTGCTACCCAGTGACGGGTGACAAACGGGTTCATTGGGTCTAAATGAGTCCCCTGGTTCAGGTAAGAGGCCCAAGATAGGGATGGCAAATAGGTCGAGCCGGGTCAAAATGCGACACCATGACATGAGGGTTCTGTCAATAGAGGCCCAAGTCATTTATTAAGCGGGTCCTGCCCTACAGACGTAAGCCTCATTAATTTTTAAAATCTTGTTGTATGTTAACTAGAATTTATGCATTATTTGGCCAGAATGACGATAAAAATTGTGATTAGAGTATTAGTAAACACCAGCAAGATCCCAATTAGTGCCAACAGCACGTACAAATATTATTTATATCATATTATAATATAATATTATTTTATTTATTAGGTGTTTTTAAATATAGAAGAAATACAGGTTAGAAGATCAGCCCTAACAGGACTCAAATTACTTCATGTTAGGTTACCTTAATGTGAATGGCCCACATATATTCCGGGTCGGATAAAAAATGCAGATCACATCAAATTTTGCCGTCCACACCCAAACACAGCTAACATGTCATTGTAGAATGTTATCCAATGATGTGAACCAACCCCACATGTTGGTGCATCTAATCAAACCATCCATATTTTGGGTCCCACTGCTCAACGGCTTAGCCCCAATCAGATGGCTCGTCGAATCCTAGCCTCTGGCTTATGATCATTTGTCCTTTGAATTTGGCATCTCCATTGTCATCATTTCAACTGTCCGTTTGATTGCTGCAAATTATACACTCCCACCCACTTCTTTTAGTTGTATGGTTTTGGGTTATGTCCCTATGCACTGTGGGACCCACAACATGAACCATTTTGAATTACCCATGTGCATTAGTGTTGATAATCATACTCTGTTGGAGCATCACATGATTGATTCCATTGCAAGTAAACGTTCTGTTTTAATTCATTGGCCCCATTGATTTCACCCGTTTATTCACATCCGTGAATGATGAGACTCATTGTGCCTTTTATAGTGTCCTTTGATTCAACCCGTGCATTGATTTGGATTGAGATAAGTCCCTTATAATATTGAAATATATATAATATATTGGCGTTGTAGATGTTGAGAGAACATCGTGATTTAATTGGAATAAAGCAATAAAAATCATAAAAATTTTAGAGGTTTTTACTGAAAAAATCCCGAAATATAGTCATTTATTTCAAAAGGTCCTCACAAATTGTGTAGCACTAATGGGGTCCTCTCGTAAATTTTTAATAATTTTTTATACTTTTTTTTATGAGCAACGAATGGGTGACGCTAGCGTTGCTTGTCAGAACATCTCCTATCGTCGTCTTCTTCCTCTCCTCCTCCTGTTTCTCTATATGGGATTTGCAAAGAGGAAACATTGGATTGTGCAATTAATATGTACATATGCATCATTCTTGTGTTGGTCATCTGACCATTGGATTGGTGTTATATATTAGTTATTGTCTATTAATTACAAGTTGTACAGAATCAACAACTAGGATAACATATATGTGCAATCAATTTTCAACCATTTTGCCCTGTACTACAGTGCAGCCAATTTTTGTTTCCTGTTAGTATATACAAAAAGGGCTCATCAAATTGAATCGAGACAGGGTAGAGAGGAATATAAAGGTCAGAGTTTCAGTCTGATGCCATGTTAATCGGAGCCATTCAAAAGAACAAAGAGAACCCAATGAAAATGAGGCAAGTCCAGAACACTAATCAGACCCACTGCAATCTCCCCTTGTACTCAACATTTTGATGAATGTTTCCAGGAGTTACCATCTGATCTCTTACTTTCACTGGTCGGGTGCTGTACTTCACTTGGAACTTCGGCATTGGTCTATGATCATCTTGTCGTGAAGTTTCAGGCAAAATTTAGCTCATCAAGGAACTCATCAGCAACATCCTCATCTTCGTCCACTCTAACCCGCTTTGCATGCCACTTCAAACCCTGATTATAGATACGATTTGAAAAGAGTTAAAGTCATACCAACAAATCATTTTACAACAAGAAGATAAGCTTCAAAGTTCAATTAATTGGACAAATGGAATTTGTTACACAAGTAACACAAGAATGATGCGTATGTACATATTAATTGCACAATTCAATGTTTCCTCTTTGTAAATCTCATATGGAGAAATAGGAGGAGAAGAAGAAGAAAATATTATGAGATGTTCTGACGAGCGATGATGACGCTATCGTCACTCATAAAAAAGTATAAAAAAATATAAAAAATTGACGAAATGACCTCATTAGTTCTACACAATTTGCGAGGACCTTTCGGAATAAATGGTTATATTTCGGGATTTTTCCAATAAAATCTTCAAAACTCTACAACAATCAATTTCAAATAATAGTCTTTTAGTTTTTCCATTTTAATTAAATAACATCTTGATTTCTTTCACGGTATTTTTTTATAATATCTGAAAAAAAAACTAATATTCAGACACTTTCTCAAGATGATGGCTTAAAGAAGGATATTTTTGGCTCTAATTGTAGCGTGTTTAGACCCAACAAGCAACCGATATTTATGGCTTTGATCATAGCTCTTTTAGACCCAACAAGCAACCATGTTATGAATCATTAGATCTCTTTTTTAAGAAAAGGCAATTAATCTTGAAAGGCTAAGTTTCATTAATACGTACAAGTTACATTTCCCATCTGAAAAAAGAAAAGGAAGAAGAAAATAAAAAATCCATCAATGTAGTACTTATGCCATAAAGATGTTAATGAAGTACAACCCTTGGATTTGCTACTTTTATCCCCTTCTCATTCCTCAGTTTTATAAGAAAAGTTGTAGGTCCCATATTAGTCCTACATAAAAACAGCTACAAGAAAGGAAAGAAGAGAAAGATAATGAGTAAGACCAATAACTTTGAAAGCTGAGAATGAGATAGCCACTAATCCTAGGAAAGGCAAAGGAAGAAAGAAGACAAAAGCCACAAGTAAATAGAAGAAAGAGGTAATATTATATAAAGTGGAATGCAGGTGGTCTTTGCAAAATGATCATCTTTCTCTATCACAATGTAATTTATAAGATTCCACCAAGTTATCACTGTCAGTTATGGGACTGATGGAAAGTGGAAACAAGCAATGAACAAGGAATTCCCGTGTCATGTTTCGATGATTCTGATGGGACCGCACTCCTGTGCAAGCATGGATGGGTTCAGACTTCAGAGGTTTAAATGATATCTCTAAAAACTATCTGTGTTTTTAACATAATAATAATAATAACTATCCGTGTGCAGAAGAAGGAACCGAGGGGGGTGATCATCTGAAGATGGGAGGTATGGCTTTGAGGGCCACATATATATTGCCCCCACATGCTAACATATAGGCCATGGAATCAAAAGTTCTGATACAAACCAGTAAAATTTTGTTCTTGTTAAATATTAAATAGATTACTGTATCTCTTAAATTGGAGTTTTATTCTATCCTATTGCCCCATTATCTTCATATCTGACCTCACGTCTTATCTTGGATTGGAAAAGATAAAGTTAGCATGGTGAGCTCACATCCATATCTTGTGTGGAGAAGGATGGGTCTACCCTCCTTACCACCTGCTGGCTGCTAGGCATAATATCTAGCTAGGAAAGAAAGCGGGTCGAGTTTGTAGTGTACACCCGCTGTGCCAAAATTATTGATGGGTGAAATCTTTAAAATCATCAGCGTCACAGTTATCACCAAAATTATAAATTATTGACATCGAGCCATTTTGGATGTACGGTAAATTGGAATATGATGAGGTGAAGCATCAAATTAAGAGATAATAAAATATAAGGTATTATAATGGTATTTTATTTTTAATTGTTTGGTATGAAATTTTTTTGACTTTTTGTATAAAAAAGTGGAGTTTTTTTTTTTTTTTTTTTTTTTTGTCTTTTAGTGGAGAAATGAGATTGCTTTTTTTACTTTTTAAAAAATTCGGAGAAAATTTTAAAATTATGTACTTTTGATACGATCCCTTGTCATTTCTTCTCTGGGTTCACTTTATTTTACTTTAACTAATTAATTGCCAAACAAGCCTACAGTTTCTTTATTGTCACCTATGCAAGTCAAATCCTTCGATACTTACTTCTTCAAATCTATCATTATTACTTCTATTCATATCTTCTCTTGGCGTACCTTTTATCGTAAGTGGGCCATCAACGTTGCTTTCAGTGACATTAGAAGAAAATAGTTGTGTTTATTCCCCTTTTCTTTTCCCACAAGAAAGGTGTCAAATAAATATAGAAAAAGTGACAAACCACAAAAATTAATCAATTTCATTTTCGCAACTTTTCATTTGAGTTCGACAAATCAGCCGTAATTCTACACATAAAAGAGAAGGGCATAACATAAGTGCAGCAACCCTACTTTTTTGTGGACTAAGATGACAAAGATAAACATGGCAAGGCTGTGCTCTGATGATGCAAAACAGATGAGAAGGTGTGAAGATTGATGCATGGTGTTGACATGTGAAAAAAGGTTTGGGTGAATCAAACCCGTGACGTCATTGATCATATATACTTGATTAGTTCATTGGGTCAATGATCATAAAGATTACATCCAGATTTGATTTGGTTGATCCAAGCATACTAATTATGTGGGGATTTTTTCAAAGATATCGAGATTATATTAGTTTCAGTAATGAAACCAGCTAATCATGTGTCGACCTCGGCCACGGTACCAGGACGCCAACCGAGATCAAGGTCACTCTTGAATGACTGAAGGCACCATAACCTGGCATCGGTCACGCATCTCGGCAATAGTGCCAGATGGCTAGCCGAGACAGACACTGACAGTCGAACTTCTACGGAAGCTCAACCACGTCATGGGACGTGTGATAAGACAATGGAATACGCAAGTAGGGCTGATAAGCCATCTTGCCACCCATAGACCCTGACATTTCGGCTTCCGCAGCTCCCAAGGCGCCAGAGTAGGGCCCGACGGGACAAGATGAGCTATGATGGGACTGTTATTTAATGAAGAATGGGCTGATGAGGTTACGTCTCGGGGGCCACCCTCCATAGTCGGTTCCATCTTCTATAAATAGAGGACCCAATTCCAAATATAAGGTACGTGCTGTACATAACTTGCAACACATATAACATACAACCCCTTAACTATTGATCTTCATTTTACTGCTTAGTACTGAACTAACTTAGGCATTGGAGAGCCTTGCGCTGACTACAGTTAGGGTCTTCTGACTTGTTATCTCCCTTCCCTGCAGGTTCCAGACATCTCTCTACCTTCAAAGAGGCCAAATCTCATTCTAATCCACCATATCAAGTCCCTGAATTTTTATGCACTTACACTAATCACCTTCTTTGCTTGGAGTCGACTCTGGAGTGCCACACAATTTCTTGAGACATGGAGTAGACTAAATGCCATGATCTTGTTGGAACAGTGGTGGAAAATAGGAAGTGGAGAAAACACGGAGGAAAAAGTGGAGTGCCGCGTGCATCCTCGATCATGGTTCTTTTCACTTGTGGGATGGAGATTGAGGTGGGTATGGGTTGGACTTGGACTCTGAATTTCTGGTAAGCAACAATCAGAATTTCTGTATGGACATTGTTATAGATTCAATATTGGTGCTCACCTTTCCAAAATCTAAACGATATAAGTTACTGGTTCTGTCTCATCTTGTTCTACAGCTCACTCCTGGAAACATGATACAGCTCTTATCCAAGTGAGCTCCTTCAGTCCTCCATTTTTCCCCTGCAAACAGGGTGTTTTTACATTGCGCCACCCCCCCCCCCCCCCCCCCCCCCCCCCCCCCCCCCCCCCCCCCCCCCCCCCCACCCCAACCAAACAAAAAAAACAAAAAACAAAAAGAAAAAAAATTCATAGTGGCCCCTCCAAGGCATCTTTCTTGGTTCTAACCCATTGTCCTGGACTAAGCCCACACAATCAATTTATTAATTTGTTAATCTAACAACTCTGAAGTAAAAAGGGTGAAACCCAACCCTGAATTACTGGGTCCAGTTCTCTTGCTAGTAATGGGTTCCTAAGATGCCATCCGGATATGATGATTGAAATGGCACCCACTAATTGCGGGAATCCTTAAAAGCCCAAGTTCACACATAAGACAAGGTCAAGGTCCAGATGATTTAAAATACAATATATTATATATGATCAGTCATTTTAAAATCACTTTAAAAACCTCCACGGTCTTCTTTAATCAGGATTCTCATAGGCGACACCTCATTTTGTAAAGACTAACTATATAAATCCACCAGCAGGGCCCACCTCTAAAACCAAAATTGCTCAAAATCACTGTCCTCCTGTGCATGGACTCTGTACTGCTCCCCCACGTCGTGTGTTCGAAACAAACTTAACCCCCAGTTCGGGAGAATACCAAGGGATACCGTCATTAAAAAAAAAAAAACCACTAATTTTGTTCACAAATGAATGGCCTACCATTCACCCATCACAGTCAATTTTGTTCAAGCAAAAAAACACGGAAAAGCAGTTATTATCAATGGTTTGGATTTCCGATGTGACATCACTGTTTAAAGTTTGGTAGTATCTACCAACAGCAGACATGCAAAGAAAAAAGTCTAAATAAATATAAATAATTTATCTTAAGTGTTTATAAAAATGGAAAATATATAACATTGTGCAGAAACTACAATTCCTTTCACATCCAGAATCTAAACTGGGGTTCTCTTAACAATATTTAATAATTGAATAGACCCCAATGGGATACCAACCACAAAGTGGTGGTGCCAATTCAAATGGGATTGGCCCCCTCTTTTATCCAGTTCAATTACACCGAACAGTATTATTTGGACTTTTGATCCTCCCCACATCCCAAGATCTCTTGCACCATTATAAATGCATAGTATGTGCAGTCACAACCTTGCCATGGCCTCCAACTCCATGGCATCTCCAACACCAAGGCCCCTCTATGTCTGGTTCTTGATTGCCACTGTCCATTTCAGCTCCATATCAGCTCAAATGACCACATATATTGTCCACATGGATTTAACTGCCATGCCCAAGGCCTTCTCCGACCACCGGAGCTGGTATAAAGCCACCCTCTCTGCCATCAAAGGCGGCACCCCTAACCTTATTTACACATATGATAACGTTATGCATGGATTCAGCGCGCGCCTATCACCGTCTCAGCTGGGCGTGCTCCAGAAGTCCTTTGGATATGTATCCTCCTATAGAGACAGACCTGTGAAAATGGACACTACCCACACTTCTGAGTTCCTCCACCTTGAGGCCGACTCCGGCGCCTGGGCGGCGTCCAATTCAGGTAAAGGTGTGATAGTTGGGGTGATCGACACGGGAGTTTGGCCAGAGAGCAAGAGTTTTGGAGATGATGGTATGATGCCTGCGCCGGAGAGGTGGAGAGGGATTTGTGAGGAAGGCACCATGTTCAATTCATCCAATTGCAATAAGAAACTCATCGGCGCGCGCTTCTTCAACAAAGGACTCCAAGCCAGCAATCCCAATATCACATTCAGTGTCAATTCTGCCCGTGACACAGATGGACATGGGACACACACATCATCAACCGCCGCAGGGGGGTATGCTGAAGGCGCATCCTACTTTGGATATGCCCCAGGAACTGCCAGAGGGATGGCACCACGGGCACATGTAGCCATGTACAAGGTCCTGTGGGATGAAGGGAGCTCCACGGCGGACATTCTCGCCGGAATAGACCAAGCAATCGCCGACGGTGTCGACGTCATATCCATATCATTAGGCTTGGATGGGGTTCCCTTATACAGTGATCCAGTTGCCATAGCCTCCTATGCGGCGATGGAGAAGGGAATTTTCATGGCTTCATCGGCAGGGAACGAGGGGCCATTGTTGGGGACCTTACATAATGGTATTCCTTGGGTACTAACCGTTGGCGCAAGCACCGTGGATCGCGAATTCTCCGCAGTTATCACTCTAGGCAATGGAAATTCAGTCACTGGCCCATCTTTATACCTAACCAATTCATCTTTGAGCCAAGTGCCACTAGTTTTTCTAGGGGGGTGTAACAATACAAGGCTACTGAAGGATGTTGGTTACAAAATTGTGGTGTGTGAAGACAACAACCATTTAGATGATCAAATAGATAGTGTTTCTTCTTCCAAGGTAGCTGGAGGGCTTTTCATATCAAACACCACCACGCTAGAATTCTACATACAGTTCTCATTTCCTGCAGCAATAGTAAGGCCCCAAGATGCTCAAATCATCTTAGACTACATGAAGAAAATCTCAGACCCAATTGTGAGTATGCAATTCCAAAAGACCCTGTTGGGTACAAAGCCAGCTCCAGTAATGACTTCCTACAGCTCCAGAGGGCCATCTCAAAGCTGTCCCAGTGTCCTTAAACCTGACCTTGTCGCGCCGGGCTCCTTTATATTGGCGTCCTGGCCGCGTAACAGCTCAGTGGCAGTGCAAAACTCACACTTGTTGTACAGTGATTTCAATCTCATATCAGGGACATCCATGGCCTGCCCCCACGCGGCGGGAGTGGCTGCGCTGCTGAAGGGTGCACACCCAGATTGGAGCCCAGCTGCTATCCGGTCCGCCATGATCACCACAGCTAACCCATTGGATAACACTCTAAATCCAATCGGAGATTCATCAGAAACTGACCAGCATGCAACTCCACTAGCCATGGGGGCAGGGCATATTGATCCCAACAAGGCCCTGGACCCAGGTCTAGTCTATCACATTGACGCAACCGACTATGTGCGGCTCCTTTGTGCAATGAATTACACAAAGGACCAAATTCACACCATCACTAGGTCGCCTTCATATAATTGCTCGGATGCATCTAATGATCTCAATTATCCATCTTTCATTGCCTTTGTCAATGCAAATGATTCCTCTTCGTTCAAGGAATTTCGACGCACAGTGACAAATGTTGGGAATGGAGTCTCGACGTATAGTGCCAAGGTGACACCAATGGAAGGTTTTACAGCCAATGTTGAGCCGGAGAAGCTGGTTTTCAAAGAGAAGAATGAGAAACAGAGCTTCATGCTGGTGTTAAAGAGCAGTTCAAAGATGAAAAAGGCAGTGATTCATGGTTACTTGAGTTGGATTGATGAGGCAGGAAAGCATGTTGTGAGTAGCCCCATAGTTATTACAACAATCATAATGGATCCATTGTAAGGTTAGATCCACATATACCAAATGATTGGTATATTACAACTACATGATAAGGAATGGATAACGATTAGATGGAACAATAAAAGAGGCCTACCTGACGAGGATGTAGGGAGCCTCAGACAATAACTTCAAATAGAATATACTGCAAAGTTTGTTGTGTAGACCAGATTATTGCTTTCTTGTAATCGTTATTCCTTTCATATGCTGAAATAAAAAAGAAAAAACAGAAAACTACATTTGGGTTGTCTAAGTACTTATTGCAGTTAGGATTTGAGTATGTACCAATGAGGCCGTTGATTCTATGATCCAAATCATTGTTTCGATGGTTCGCACCATGGTTTGAGCATGCACCAAATATCTCTCTTGATCGTACAGTATGATTCAGAAGATCAGTCACAGTAGAATACAAGAAATATTGAGTAGTTTAAGGGTGATGATGATGTCAGATATTGTTATAAACAACATATAACAACAGCACAAGATCGACTTAAAACATCTCAGGGTCATGCATTGTATTATATAATTAGATTAAGGAATATACGTAGAATACATAGAATACATAGATCACGCCCTCCAGTGCCGTTGATCTGATTGTTCTTGTGATTCTCTGAAAAGAGCCATACAACATATTTCAAGCCCAAGCCTAGCCACCTCAATGTATTTAAATTTCTGGGCATGGGCATGACCCAAGCCTGACCTACAGACGTAAGCCTAATTAATTTTTAAAATATTGTTGTATGTTCACTAGAATTTATGCATTATTTGGCCAGAATGACTATAAAAATTGTGATTAAAGTATTAGTAAACACCAGCAAAATCCCAATTAGTGCCAACAGAACTTCTAAATATTATTTATATCATATTATACAATAATATTATTTTACCTATTAGTTGTTTTTTAATATAGAAGAAATAAAGGTAAGCAAATCAGCCCTAACAGGACACGAATTACTTCATGTTAGGTTGCAATAAATTTGAATGGCCCACATATATTTTTCCATCCCCACCCAAAGACAGGTAACATGCCATTGTAGATCTAATCTTGTGAACCAATTACCCTGCATGCTGGTGCATCTAATCAAACATCCATATTGTGGGTCCCGCTGCTCAACGGCTTAGGCCCAATCAGATGGCTCGTCGAATCCCAGCCTCTGGCTTATGATCATTTGTCCTTTGAATTTGGGTTCTCCATTGTCATCATATCAACTGTCCGTTTGATTGCTGCAAATTATACACTCCCACCCACTTCTTTTAGTTGTATGGTTTTGGGTTTTGTCCCTATTTGCTGTGGGACCCACAATATGAACCATTTTGAATTACCCATGTGCATTAGTGTTGACAATCATACTCAGTTGGAGCATCACATGATTCCACTTCCTAATTCGCCATTGATTGATAATGTTTGTTGACTTGGCTTTATTACAAGTAAATGTTCTGTTTTAATTCATTGGCCCCATTGATTTCACCCATTTATTCACATCCGTGAATGATGAGACTCATTGTGCCTTTTAGTGTCCTTTGATGCAACCCATGCATTGATTTGGATGGAGATAAGTCCCTTATTTGTTTTACCAAAATAAAATAAAAAAACCCCTTACATGATGCTTCAAAGTTCAAAGGCAATGGTTGATGTCATGTATTACAGCTATTGTCACAAATAGGAACAATATTTTGAAAATTTTCTGATATAGTTATATTGAAATATTAATTTTCTGATAATATTGAAATATATCTAATATATTGGCGTTAAAGATGTTGAGAGAAAATCGTGATATAATTGGAATAAAATGGAAGAAACCATAAAAACTCTACAACAATCAATTTCTAATAATTGTCTTTTTAAACCCAACAAGCAACCGATATTTATGGCTTTGATCAGCTCTTTTAGAGTTTAGACCCAACAAGCAACCAATATTTATGGCTATGATCATAGCTGTTTTAGACCAACAAGCAACCATGTTATGATTCATTAGATCTCTCTTTTAAGAAACTAAGGGCAATTAATCTTGAAAGGCTAAGTTTCATCATATAATATGTGCAAGTCACTTTTCCCATCTGAAAAAAAAGAAAAAGTAAAAGAAGATAAAAAAATCCATCAATGTAGTACTTATGTCATGAAGATGTTAATGAAGTACAACCCTTGGATTTGCTACTTTTATCCCTTTCTCATTCCTCAGTTTTATAAGAAAAGTTGTAGGTCCCATATTAGTCCTACATATAAACAGCTACAAGAAAGAAAAGAAGGGAGAGATAATGAGTAAGACCCACAACTTTGAAATCTGAAAATGAGATGCCACTAATCCTAGGAAAGGCAAAGGAAGAAGAAGACAAAAGCCACTAGTAAATAAAAGAAAGAGGTAATATTATATAAAGTGGAAAGCAGGTGGTCTTTGCAAAATTATCATCTTTCTCTATCACAATGTGTAGAGGGAGTGACCATCTAATGTATAAGATTCCACCAAGTTATATATCACTGTCAGTTATGGAGTGATGGAAAGTGGAAACAAGCAATGAACAAGGAATTCCCGTGTCAAGTTTCCATTATTCTGATGGGGGCCCTCCTGTGCAAGCATGGGTTCAGAGGTTTAAAAGATATCCCTAAGAATATCTGTGTTCTTTAATAATAATAATAATGTATGGGATATTTTCAAGATGCCGAGATGATCCTGATTTCGGTAAAAGTACTGAATAGGTATGTCTTGGTTTCGGTCTTATATATCTCGGCAATAGTGTCAGAATGCTTTCATATTAAAGTCATGCCTGACCTTCGTACCATCTTCAGTTCGGTTCGGTTAATCGAGACAAGCACTGACAACTGTACATTTATAAAGACTCAACCACGTTACATAACGTGTGGAAAGATAAGGACATGCATAGGATAGAGATAAGAAGTTATCCGTACCCGATGGTTACATCCACAATCCCTGAAAGAGCGGGATCCACAACTTCCAAGAAGTTAAGGTAAGGTCCAATGGGACTCTACCATTAAGGCACCAGGATAAGGTCCGATGGCACCCTACCATTAAGAAACCAGGATAAGGACCAATAGGACTCGACCTCCAAAGAATCAAGACAAGAGTCAAAGGACTCCCAACCTATATATGCAAAGAGCTTATACAGAAAAGGTATGCACAAACACATGCCCAAAATCTTGTTTCCCTCTCCTTCCCTTTGTTGACTTACTGAACTAACTTAGGCATCGAAGTGCCTTGCGCCGGAAGCGACCAAGGTCTCTGACCGCTGTTCTCTTCTTCCCTTTCAGGTCTCAGGCATTCCATTTTTCCCAAGAAGCTTTGTATCCACCCGATTAAGTCCGTAATTATTTAGGCACGCACAATTGGCGCCGTCTGTGGGAAAGGATTGAATCAAATTCATAAACACCATGCCTCCAAAAGTTAGAAAGAGCGGAGAATCATAAAGGACCTTACCACCACCATCGGTATTGCCAGTGCAATTGCCGCCAGTTCCTCGCCAGAGGAGGTCTGGGGCAAAGCCTGGTGCGGTGAGCTTGGGAGGGCCCGAGAATCAATCAGGTTCATCCTCAAGGGGGGTGACGGCACCTCCCCGGCAAAATGAGCTTCTGCTAGAGCATCCCCGACAGGATGATTCCCCAATACAGAATAGATCATATCAATCCCATCACCGGACTAATGGCGACAATGATAGCAACCCGCTCCTCGCAGATATCAGGGCCCAAAACCTTGTTATCCAAGAAAAAGATGAGTTGATTCGTCAACTTCAGCAGTAGCTACATGAAAGGGCGACAACTCTGGTTCCACCCTCTAAACTTCCTTCAATTGGAAAAAATTTGAGGCATGTCCTGAATAACAAGAGGCGCAACCGAGCTTACGACGAGAGCTTGAGTAGCAGCCACTTGGATAATGCCTCAATGAAACTGAGGCAAAGACCGGAGGACAATGATGATTTGAGAGAGTGGATCAACCGACAAGTCAAGCAAACAGTCCAGCAGAACATGGAGGTAGTCAGTTTCACCCGAGATCGGAAAAATGCTTACGACTCTGAAGATCTCGGTACATCTCATTTCTCTCAGGAGATAAGAGACTTTTCTCTCCTTGAAAGGTTTAATGTTCCGAGGTTCGTTCTTTATGATGGGACTTCGGATCCAGCAGCACATCTCCGACATTTTACTCAAAGGATGTCGGTATGTGGTGATATAGGTCACCCGAACTGTAGGGTTTTCTCTTTCAGTTTAGGAGACCTCCCCCTAAAGTGGTTCTATGCACTCCCATAAGGATCAATTTCGAGTTGGCGGCAACTCCGGAATTCCTTCGTGGAGAAATTCCAGGGTCACAGGCTCATCCCCAAGACGGACAATAACCTGATGGCCATCAGAATAAGGCAGACCGAGAAAGATTCACCCTGGCCATCAGTGCCTTCTGGACTGTATATAACCAAGTTGAAGATGCCACAGATACAGTGGCAATCAGGTCCTTCAAACAAGCTCTACAACCAGGTAATGAGCTTCGGAAGGACTTGGTTCGGTTCCCCGTGGTCATGGTGAAGGCACTGATGGCCAAGGCGAATCAGTTTATCGAACAGGAAGAAGATGAGGCCCGAGCTAGGACAAGAAGTCATCTCGGAAGATAGAGGCAGACCGAAACAGGGCATCTACGAGCTCAGCAGTAGTCTCGGCCTCCACCTCGGGGGGCAAAAAGAAGTCCAAACCAGTTGCAACTTCCTATAAGGCTGTGAACACGGTCTTTAAGGAACCAATCTACAAACTCCTTGGCAGGATCAAGTCGCAGCCATACTTCAAGTGGCCGTAACCAATGAAAGGAGATCCTTCCACCCGAGATCAGAACAAGTTCTGTTCTTATCACAAGCAAAATGGGCACAGAACCGAAGATTGCATGACCTTCGAGTTCCACCTTGAAAAGCTCGTCAAGGACGGACAATTGAAAGATTACATCAAAGAGGAAGTCAAAAATAACAACCGAGCTCATCAGCGTCGAAATGATGATGGTCAGGGGATCATTAACATCATTACCTAGCTCCCGCACCAAAGGGGAGCAATCAAGCTCGTGCCGAGGCCAGGAAGGCTTCGCACAACAAGCACGTGATGACGGCCGAGCTAGAACCAGCTGCCAAGAAACATTTGGTTTTTAGATAAGGACCTAGATGGGGTCCGGCCCCCCCACAACGATCCTTTGGTTGTGACCTTGAAGTTAAAGAACTTCAAGGTACAGAGGATTCTCGTGGATCCCGGGAGTTCATCAGAGATCCTCTACTTCGACTGCTTTAAGAAGATGGGTCACAAAGAAGAAGACTTGCACGAAGCACGCACTCCTTTGGTGGATTTCAGCTCGAAACCAGTGTACCCCAAGGGGAAGATCACCATCAAAGTTCAAGCTGAAGGAGCCAGCATGTTAGCCGACTTTCTCGTCGTGGATGCACCATCCCCATACAATGCAATAATGGGAAGAACTTGGTTGCATGATATGGAAGCCGTGCCTTCCACTCATCACCAAGTGATGAGTATTAAATATTGCATATTTTACCCCTCATTAGTTCGTGTTTTATCAGCATCTCATATGCATATAATTTGCTTTACACGGAGATTTTATCATTTTATCACATTAAACGGATTATCGGATTATCATGCATAAATCCGATTATTTATAGCGCATTTTTATGTAATTTCTCTTGTGTAGGTGGACCCCGTGACTACCCCAACCTTCCGACTAGTGTCCCAAGGCATCAAGAAGTGTTGAAGAATTTCAAAATAAGAGGATAAGACTTTACGCATAAAAGAAGTCATTTTCTAACACAAATGAGTGGTTGGTGTATTGGTTAGAGCTTGGGTTCTTATGAAATAGATAATGGGTTCAAATCCCAATAATTATATATATATATATATATATCTTTTACATAGAAGATATTTCATCCAACGCTAACCTCTCCACCAATCAAAGCTTGTCATGGCACAAATCCCTACAAAATGAAGGACCATAAAAAACAAAAAGCATATATGTTTTTGGAAGGAAAGTTTGTTGCAACCAATCCAATTGAAGTAATCCATTTGAAAGCAAAAGAGTCAATCAAAAGCCTTCAAGTTGCAACCAATCAAATGGAAGCAATCCTTGTGAATGAAAATGAGTCAATCAAATATCTTCAAAGTTTCTATAAATTGGAATGTTGTTGTAGAGAAAAAAAAATGAGAGCTTTTGGCAAGTTAGTCTTTTAGGAATTTTATTTTACCTTCTCTATACTTTTATATTGTAATTAGGAGCTTCTTTGTAACTAATCTAGAGAGTGTGTAATTGAAGATTATTAACAAAGATTTGGAGCGCTTTCTTGATGTTTAGTGGCTAAAGCTCTTGGATTGGGCTCTCCTTTTGAAGCTAAGTAATGTGATTAGTTTAATTCCATGCATGTTTTAGTTTAAATTCTCTACTTGTGCCTTAATTGATTAGTAGATTTTAGATCTAATTATGTTAATCTCTCTCATTTCTCGTGCTCTATCTCTACACTTGATGCTTGGATAATCTCAATTGATGTTTTGTAGTTTGATTAAGTTCTCTCACATAGCATGCGCTAGAGCCATTATCTTTGATCTTTTGTAACTTAATTTTGATGATTTATTGTTAGGGTAGCTAGATGATGATCTATGATCTTGGCCTTTGATTTTCTTTTACTTTAATCTTCATTGTTATATCATCCAATCTAATTAGGTAAGAGATTGCTAATTGGATTGTAGATTTGGGATGCTTTTGGAACGAAAGTTTATTGCAACCAATCAAATTGAAGTAATCCATGTGAAAGCAAAAGAGTCAATCAAAAGCCTTCAAGTTGCAACCAATCAAATGGAAGCAATCCTTGTGAATGAAAATGAGCCAATCAAATGTCGTCAAAGTTTATATAAATTGGAATGTTGTTGTAGAGAAGAAAATGAGAGCTTTTGGCAAGTTAGTCTTTTAGGAATTTTATTTTACTTTCTCTATACTTTTATATTGTAATTAGGAGATTCTTTGTAACAAATCTAGAGAGTGTGTGTAATTGAAGATTATTAATGAAGATTTGGAGCACTTTCTTGATGTTTAGTGGCTAAAGCTCTTGGATTGGGCTCTCCTTTTGAAACTAAGTAATGTGATTAGTTTAATTCCATGCATATTTTAGTTTATATTCCTACTTGTGCCTTAATTGATTAGTAGATTTTAGATCTAGTTGTGTTAATCTCTCTCATTTCTCATGCTCTATCTCCACACTTGATGCACAGATAATCTCAATTGATGCTTTGTAGTTTAATTAAGTTCTCTCACATAGCATGCTCTAGAGCCCTTATCTTTGATCTTTTGTAGCTTGATTTTGATGATTTATTGTTAGGGTAGCTAGATGATGATCTATGATCTTGGCCTTTGATTTTCTTTTACTTTGATCTTCATTGTTATATCATCCAATCTAATTAGGCAAGAGATTGCTAATTGAATTATAGATTTGGGAATTGAATTAGAACATGCATCGTTTGAATTAATTACATACTTAGTGGATTTTGGATTGCCTAGTCTATTATTCTTATTGTTGTTAATTTAAATTTTTATTAGATATGTTATTTTCACTTCTAAATTTTTAGATCTACACTTCAAACCACTTGTTTTAAAATCATACACATTTTACACCACATCTTCACCTTAAATTTTCCATTTCCACCACCATTCATCCATTAGTTTAGTGTAGTTTGTTAGATTAGCTTAGACCTTGTTAATTTCATATTTTATATTGTTAATTAATAGTTTACATTACATAGTTTAGTAGTTTTAATTGTTTACTTCAATTTTCTATATTAGCTATATCTTAGTTCAATTCTCCTTTAATTGGATTCATTGCTTGTTCCATCCTCTCTTCGTGGGATCGATAATCCAGACTCTTTAGTCCTTTACTACTTGACGACACCGTAGTCTTGCGGTTAAAAGTTGCACATTTAAGTGTCGATCACCAAGAATTGAAGTTCCCGCTAGAGAACGAGAACGGCAAAATTGAGGTGATCACAGTCAGAGGTGACCAACACATGGCCAAACAATGATTGATGGCCGTAGTACCTAGTGAAGCAAAACCAAAGTAGGTGCATATGGCCGAGCTCGACGGGGAAGCAAAACTCGATGACGTTGGCCAAGATCCTGAACAAAAAAGCATTGAAGATTTGGCCAAAATGAGGATCGATCCCAATGACCCTGAAAGATATTTTCTGCTTGGAAGCCAACTCGTTGAAGCTGAAAGGTCCGAGCTCTTTAATTTCTTGTTACAATACAAGGAAGTTTTTGCCTGGACCTCATATGAAATGCCTGGTATCAACCCCGAGGTCATGTGCCACAAATTGAATGTGCACCCAAAACACAAGTGTGTGGTCCAAAAGGCTCGAAGAACGGGGATTCCACAAACCGAGGCCGTGATCGAGGAGGTTGAAAAGCTATTAGAGGCCAAGGCTATCAGGGAGGTTCACCACCCAAATTGGCTGGCCAATACAATCGCGATAAAGAAGAAGACGGGAAGCGGCGGGTCTATGTTGATTTCACTGACCTCAACAAAGCATGTCCTAAGGATAGCTTTCCCCTTCCCACGATCGATCAGATGATTGATGCGACTGCCGGGCATGACATGATGAGTTTCCTCAATGCTTACCAAGGTTACCATCAAATTCCAATGCACGGGCCTGATGAAGAAAAGACTGCATTCATAACACCTAGATGCATCTACTATTATAAAGTAATGTCATTTGGTTAAAAAAATACAGGGGTAACTTACCAGAGGCTAGTAACTAAGATGTTCCAGGCCCGCCTAGGAAAGACAATGGAAGTGTACAATGACGACGTGGTTGTCAAGTCTAAAAGGCCACAAGACCACTTGGCAGACCTAAGTCAATCATTTGATGTTCTGAAACAGTTTGCGCTTAAACTAAATGCATCCAAGTGTGCGTTTGGTGTCAGTTTCTGTAAATTTCTGGGAAGCCTAGTCACCAGAAGAGGAATTGAAGCACACCCAGACCAGATATCGGCACTTCAGGAGATTCAGAGTCCAATTACGGCGAAACAAGTTTAACGGCTCACTGGAATGGTTGCCGCACTCAATCATTTCATCAGCCGAGCCTCAAACAAATGCCGACGCTTTTTTCAACTTTTGAAGAAAAGTTCGAAATTCCGGTGGACTCCAGAGTGCGACCGCGTTCTGCAAGAGCTCTACTCTATCTATACATGGCCGTCTCGGATCACGCAGTGAGCTCAGTACTCATTAGAGAAGAAAATAGACAAACAAAAGCCTATTTACTACATAAGCAAACTCCTTCTAGATACCGAAATCGGTATTTACCATTGGAGAAGCTTGTACTAGCACTTGTCAGTGCTTCTCGCAAACTTGCTCACTACTTCTAGACTCACACTATAGTGGTTGTTACAGAACATCCACTTAAGTCCCTTTTCAGAAAGGCAGATTTCTTTGGAACAATATCAAGATGGGTTGTCGAGATGGGGCAGTATGATATCTAGTATCGGCCCAGAACTGTAATAAAAGCGCCCAAGTTTTAGTAGACTTCATTATGAAGTTTGTCTCTCCTAGTTCGGCACCGAGCTAGCTCGATACCAAACTGAGGGACAAGGAGGATAAGGATGAAGTTACCGAGACAGAAGGAGATCAATCTTGGATGCAGTTCCTTGATTCATCATAGAAGGTCTTCGTCGATGGGTCATCAACCTTCAAAAGGGCTGGTGCCGGTATAGTCCTCCAATATCCAGTGGGCTTGGTTAAATAACAAGCCTTAACACTTGGCTTCAAGGCGTCCAATAACAAAGCTGGGTACGATGCATTTATTGTAGAGCTCAACAGCGCCAAAATCCTAGGGGCATGACAATTGGTGGTCTTTAATGAGTTTCAATTGGTGACGAACAGTTGAATGGAGACTACCAAGGTCGGGACGAAAGGATGGCAGCCTACCTAGCTCATGCAAGCTCCTTTCTCAGTTCGAGAGAGTTGAAGTCAAATAAGTCAGCAGATATCTAATTCTCATGCCGATGCCCTTGCCAACCTGGCCTCTGCTGTTGAGGCTGGAAAAAAAAGAACTGTCGAAGTGGAGACGTTGGAAAAACCAAGTGTAGAGTCTCAGCCGCCTCGGCAGATTTTGTGTGTTGATCTCGGTCCGAGTTGAATGGACTCAATCATTCCCTATCTTAGGGATGATCAACTTCCTGAAGACAAGAATGAAGCTCACAAAATCAGGCTGTAAGCAACTCGGTTTTGGTTGTCTTCGGACGGCAAGCTTTGCGAAAGTCCTATTCCGACCCTTACCTCCAGTGTGTTCACCCAAGTAAGGTTAAAGATTTCCTTTATGAAATCCATGAAGGAATGTGCAGAAGCCACATTGGAGGTCGGTCATTGGCTTACCGAGCTATTAGCCAAGGCTAGTGGTGGCCTTACATGCAGAAAGACGCTCAATTGTATGCCAAGAAATGTGAGAAATGCCAGAAGTTTTCACACTCCATCCATCAGCCAGCACAAGACCTGAGCACACTCTCCAGCCCATGGCCCTTTGCCCAGTGGGGCTTGGACAATATGGGGCCAATTCACCGAACTCTATGAAACAAGAGGTGGCTAATAGTAGCCACCAATTATTTCACCAAGTGGATAGAAGTTGAACTATTGTCCTCCTTCACCGAACAGGACTCGAAAAACTTTGTGTGGAAGAACATCATCACAAAGCTTGGAATCCCACAAGCCTTAGTCTCTGACAACAGGACTCAGTTCGACTACAACCACTTTAGAAACTTCTGCCAGGAGCTCAACATCAGAAATTACTATTCAACCTCGGCTTACCCACTAAGCAATGGTTAAGCCGAAATTTCGAACAAGGTGGTGCTCGACAGACTCAAGAAGAGGCTTGACTGAGCTAAGGGAAGATGGGTGGAAGAACTCCCAAGTGTCCTTTAAGCATATAGGACTACTCCAAGACGCTCCACTTCTGAAACTCCCTTCTCCTTGGCCTATGGAATGGAGGCCGTGATCCCACTTGAGATCGGTCTCCCAACCCTAAGGTCAGAGCTCTTTGATCAAGGCCAAACAAAGTGGATGTGGCCCGAGAACTAGACCTAGCCGAGGAGCGAAGGGATGCAGCAACTATCCGCCTAGCTACCTACCAGCAACAATTGACTAAGGGGTATAACCAGAGGATGATAGAGAGGAAATTCTCAGTTGGAGAATTGGTCTTAAACAAGACACTTCCCAGGGAAAAGGATCCAAATGAAGGCAAGTTGGCACCGAACTGGCTTGGTCCGTTCAAGGTGATCTCAGTTGTTAGGCAATCAGCATAAAGACTTGAGGACAAGGATGATAAAGAGTTACCACGGCCATGGAACGCAATCCACCTCAAGAAATATTATTTCTAAATTTTTTTGTCAAATTCTATTCAAAATCAATGAAAGTTATTCTTGCAGAGTGATTGTTCTTTGTTGCTTTTGATTCTCGCTAAGTTGTAGAACTCGACAATTACTTACCTAACTGCTATGGAGCATTAAGGAAATAGAGAAAAGCCTTAAATAGTTAAGGCACAAACGAAACATTGAGTTAGAGAACTCGGTGGTTACCTTGGTGTGGCTGTCTCAGTGTTGGGAATAAAATTAAGTTTCGTTACGGAACCAAGTTTAAAGTACTTTATTACCGAGGTAAAAATATGCAATACCTTGTACTCTTTATAGTTAAAGAACTCAATCCAGTTTGTTCTTGATAAGTTCAGTTAATGAACCAAGCTACAATACGGACAAATTTGGTATTTCGATACGAGTTAATTTTCTTGAGTTAGGGAACTTAAGATAACTTTAATGTTCGGGATTTCGGTTATTGAACCGAACTCAGCGAATTGATCTCCCGAACATACAGAGAGCTCGGTTAAGGAACCGAGGTCAAACACATGTAATTTTTGAAGTAACGTTTGGTTGCAAGAATGAAAAAAGGAAAATCACAGTTGTATTATGAAAATGTACATCATTACATCAAAATCAAATTAAAGAGAAACAACAGTGAAAATCTTCAAGTAACATCAGCCTCGGTTTGAATGGCTTCAGTCGTGGCAGCTTCAGCAAGAGCCTTGGCCTCAGAAGACGGGGTGGGGACAGAGCTTGTTCCTGGCTTCGAGCTCTAGTACTTCAGGGGATTCTTGTAAACAGGGTGATCCTCAGGGACTCCCGCTTCTTCAGCGCGGCCAACCACCCGAGCTCCCACACTTGATCCCTCACAACAAGGATCTGAGCCGTATAGATTGTAGTCACCTCTGCCACCCCTTCATTGAAAGCAATGTCGGTTTTGGCTTGAAGCTAGGCCTCGAAGTCATCCTTTTGTTTCTCCAGGGAGGCTTCAAGTTCGGCAGCCCTTAGCTTTTGGATCTCTACCTCGGCCTCCAATCTGCGATTCTTAACCATTGCCGTGTTGAGTTCGGTCTTGAGGTCGTTGTTTATTTCTATTTGCTCCCTTATTTTCTGGGTGCTAGCATCCATGGCTGTCTGAAGGTTTTTCTTCTCTGCTTCCAACCTCGAAACCGTTGGGCCGTTCTGCTGAAGCCTCTCCAGAGCGACCTGGCACTTTTGCACCATTTGTAGAAGAAACGGGCATTAGAAAGCGGTTATCGAAATGAAACACTTACCGAAATTTAAGAAAACTTACCGAGATGGCCGACTGCATTGATGACAGGACCACCCTCACATCGTCGAGCTCCATGTGCCTTGCCATGTCTTGTGGCAAAGCACAGGCTTGACCGAGTGCAGCAATGATCAGGGCATTGCCGGGGACGCGGTCCTCTATTGTCATCAGCCTTCATGGCTCGACTTGGAGGCTCGATTTCCAGAGAGCCGGGCCGGTGGAATACGGCACCGCAACGGCACTAGGACTCTTCTCGATGGGAGTCTCGATCCTAGGCCTCTTCTCTCTTTGTGCTCCCCCTTGTGAGGTCTCGCTAGTAGTTGGTGAACGTTGCCGAGCTCCTGAATTTGGACTGGAGCAGGTGCAACAGCAGCAGGGGCTGTGGGGCACGGGGTGCTCTGTTTCCTAGTGCTAGAGCCCCCAAATCCTGAACCACCACCGGAGGTCGACGTCGTGCATGTCATCTTCTTCCTCTGAACTGGATGAAGAACTGGAGGAGTGGACTACTTGGCGTGATCTTCTTGACCTCGAAGGGGTCTCGGCTCCTACTGTAATTATATTGGTCTTGGCAGACCCAGTGGCCTCCGAGTCGAACCCAGAGGTGGTGGCCTCGGCACCAGAACCAGTCCGGTGCTTAACGTCGGTTGGGACCTGTAAAAGCCATACTCTTTCCTCTTCAACGTGAGCTGGGCGCCTTCCCCGAGGTTGATCAGTCTTCCTCTTAATAAAGGAATGGTACCTCGGTTCGTAATTTAGGAGCGACTTGGTGGCTCGGTCTTCGTGGCCTCGATAACTATTCACCGCTCGAAACCAAATTTCGTTCCTTACCCAACCGACTTGGCGGGCTTCTTTTCTTCTTTGGTGGACGTCTGCACGACAAACAAAAAATGTGTCAAGTACCTCGGCAGAGAAAAGGAGAAAAATACGAGGGAAACATAAAGGCTGGGAGATCGGTGGTTACTCAGTGGGCTCCCGAAGTCGCGGGGAATCTTGTCACTCCTTGCCACTTCGAGTACGGTTCCTGCATATTCTCAGTTGCCTGATACAAACAGACGGTCATCCCTGGCATATCTGTTGGAGTCTTCCAGGTGATCCACTCCCGGTTTGCCTTAGCTCGGAGATAGTAGTTGTTGTCACTGCCAGATCTGCAGAGGTCATAAACCACCTCGATATGATGGACGCCGAGGTTAATACTAAGGATTCTATTGAGTTCGGCAATGCCCATTATGATTTTGAAATAGTTCAGCATCAACTGGTAAGGGCAGAGGTGTTATTTCCTAAGATAGCTTCTAAAAAGGGGGTGAAGAGGGGATCGAACCCCACCTTCGACTATGGTGACCAGATAAAATGGCATCTAGCCATTAGTAAAGGAATACCATCTAAGGGGTTTTTCGGGTCATTCAGCCTAATGAGGACATCATCAAGAGTCCCGTAATCGCCCCAAAATCTGGCTATGGCCTCTGGGGTTTCTACTCTATGCCTATAGATACCCATTATCAAAGCTTGAGTTCGAAGGAACTGAAGAAATAAAGAACAAGAAGTCGAAAAGGGGAGAAGGTCGAGGTACTCAAAAGAAAAAATAAACAAGATGGGAAGGGAGGACTTACAAACATGAGACAGACGAGATTGGGCTCAAAGGACAATGAGCTCGGATTTGCAAGAACTCGGCCTCGACGGAACTTCTCTCTTCAACAAACCCTCTCTTTGCTCTGACGAAGATAAAAGTGGATAATGAGAGAGACGTCTATATATAATGGAAAAAAGGCTCCCCTTTCGAATTCTGAAGACGCACATACTGAACGTCGCTTCGAGTACTGTGCACGTCTCTTCAAGGCAATGCACACCTTTTCAAAATGATTGGATGACCAACCAGGCAATGACACGTGGTGCTGCTGGTACATCTTCTGCATCGATCGAGGTGTGCCATTAATTATCTCGGGCAGATGAAGTGACATCGTGATAGGGATCAGATGTCATCAACCGACACCAAGATGAAATACATTATGAGCTTCAAACCTAATATTCAAAAGGTTCTCCCATCATAATGTTTAGCTTCCGACCTCAAAGAGTTAGGGAACTCTAAGAAGTCAGAAGCTAGGGGGCAATTGTGTGGGACATTTTCAAGATACCGAGATTATCTTAGTTTCGGTAAAAATTACCGACTAGGTATGTCTTGGTCTCGGTCTTATACATCTAGGCAATAGTGCTAGAATGCTTCCATATTAAGGTTATGTCTGACGTCGATACAATCTTTAATTCAGTTCGGTTAACTGAGACAAGCACTGACAACTGTACCTCGATAAAGACTCAATCACATTACGGAACGTGTGGAAAGACAACGACATGTATAGGATAGAGATAAGAAGTTATCCGCATTCGATGGTTACGTCCACAATCCCTGAAAGAGCGGGATCCACAACTTCCGAGAAGTCCATGTAAGGTCCGATGGGACTCTACCATTAAGGCACCAGGGTAAGGTCCGATGGGACCCTACCATTAAGAAACCAGGGTAAGGTCCGGTGGGACTTGACCTCCTAACAATCAAGATAAGAGTCAAAGGACTCCCAACCTATATATACAAAGAGCTGATCCAGAAAAGGTATGCATAGACACACGCCCAAAATCATGTTTCCCTCTCCTTCCCTTTGTTGAGTTACTGAACTAACTTAGGCATCGGAGTGCCTTGCGCCCGGAGCGGCTAAGGTCTCTGACCGCTGTTCTCTTCTTCCCTTTCAGGTCTCATGCATTCCCTTTGTATCCATCCGAATAAGTCCGTAATTATTTAGGCACGCACAAATAATAATAATAACTATCCGTCTGCAGAAGAAGGGGGTGATCATCTGAAGATGGGAGGTATGGTTTTGAGGGACACATATATGTATGGCCCCCATATATTGGTGGGCGGGCCTCCTATGTTGGGCTTACTATAGTTAATCCAGACCCATTTGAGGTCTCTACCAAATTATGGGACCAAGTTTTTGCTGGGTCAAGCCATCAGTTAGGGGATGATTGCTCGATTTTTTAAACCCATTATCTAGAGCAAACCTCTAATGCTAAGGACGCTACTCAACCCTCTGCCTTCTGTCCTAGCAATGCAGATGCTACTCCCACCTCTTTAGTAGGCATGAAGGGTAGAAAGGGGGATGTTCCAGTGAGAAGTTCGGCGTCTTTTCCTCTCCTCATAACTAAGTTGAAAAGATTGAATAGAGCTTCTAAAGGGGTTCACAGTAATGCTTCACTTAGAAGGAAGGTGGTTGTTGTTCTTGCCAATCCTCAAAGGCATGGTTCCAAAAAGGGTTTGGACGACAGTCATATCTTGAGGGAAGAGGTTGTAGAGCAGGATGTTGAGGAATCTATATCTAGAGCTGACAGGTGCATCCAAGCATACGGTCACACAGAAGCTTTGGAGGTTGTTCATGTGGGTAAGCATATTGGGGTCTTCTTTGGTTCTCATGAAACGGAGATTCTACGTCGAATTGTAGTCTTGGAATCCAAGTTGGAAGATGACAAAGGCAAAGGCTTGGTCAGATTTTGTCAGAATTTTCAGGGTAGGCCAGGGCATTCTGCCTAAGGGCATTGAGGTTGTTTATGAGGTGACTGATTATTTTCTTATGATTATCGTCAATTGGAATGTTAGAGGGTTAGGAAAGCCAGCTATGTGGGCGGCGATTAGAAGATTGGTGAGGTTTCACAAGGTGGATCTACTTCTCCTTCAAGAGACCAAAATTCATAAAGATGTGGAGAACATTGTTTTCAGTGTTTGGGGTTCTAGGAGGTGTGGCTGGGAGTGGGTGCCGTCAGAGGGAGCCTCAGGAGGTCTCATTTCTATTTGGAATGAGGACTCTTTGAGGAAGGATGATGTCTACTTTTCTAACAGGGTGCTTGCAACAAATTCATTTCAGTGTTGTGATAACTTCACATGGGCAGTTGCCAATGTTTATGGGCCGAATGATGATTCTGCGAGGGGTCGTTTTTGTGACAATATCTCCAACACTCGAATGCTCTGGTCGGTTCCTTGGTGTGTTGGTCGAGATTTCAATATGGTTCGCTTTCCTCACAAGAAAAGGGGGGCCGTGTACTAATCTCGGACCTTGGAAAGGTTCTCAGATTTCATTGAGGCCAATGAGTTCATCGACTTGCCTCTTTCAGGATCTAATTTTACGTGGTCAAATAACCAAACTGCTGCGGCTATGAGCAGGATCGATAGGTTTCTTATTTCTAAAGAGTGGGAAGATCACTTTTCTGGGGTAATTCAGTAAGCTCTCCCTAGAGGCATTTCTGATCACAAGCCTATTAAGCTCATCACTAATGAAGTAAATTAGGGACCGCGACCTTTTAAATTTCAAAATTGTTAGCTTTTGGATAAAAATTTCTTGTCTTTGGTAAAAGGGTGGTGGGAGCATTCAGAGTTTCAAGGGTTTGCAGGATTTAAGCTAGTGAAAAACTTCAATTTCTTAAATCTAAAATTAAGGAGTGGAACAAGGAGGTTTTTGGGAGGATTCAGGCTTCTAGATTTTCTATCTCTAACCCGTTTGGCATTTTACTTTTAAAGTCAAGTGAAATAAAAAGAATGAATAAAATATGTAGTGTGTTATGATGGTATATTATTTTTAGTTGTTTGAGATGGAATATTGTTGACTTTTGGTATGGAAAATGGAGTTTTTTTTTTTCTTTTAGTTAATAAATGTAGTTGCTTTTTGACTTTTTGTTAAAAAAGTTGGTGGGAGTTTTGGTAAAAAGTATTTTTGATGTAATGTTTAGGATGACTTAACTTGACTTGACTTTACTAGTCAAACTACCAAACTTGAGGACTAAGTGGGATTTGATTGAGGAGGATAAAGGGTTGAATCAAAAAGAGAAGAAGGCGAGGGGTATGATTGCTAGCAAATTATGGGACCTTGATCGTATGGAGGAAGTGTTGTGGAGGCAGAAGTCTAGAGCTCTGTAGTTGAAAGATGGGGATAGGAACACAAAGTTTTTCCACCATATGGCGACTGCTAGAAAAAGGCTCAACTTTATTGGCAAGATTCGTAGGAGTAATGGTTTCACTAGCATTCATGAGGAGGTAAAAGAAGACATTACATGTTACTTTGAGAAGTTGTATGCAAGTGATGTGTTCCCAAGGCCTACCTTAGAGGGATTGTCTTTCTCTTCCATCTCTAATGGTGACAGAGCATGGCTGGAGAGGGAGTTTGAGGATGAGGAGATTAGAGTGGCTTTGTTTAAATGTGGGGGAGATAAGGCTCCAGGGCCGGATGGTTTCAGTTTCTCTTTCATCAAGGCAGCTTGGGACATTGTGAAAAGAGATTTTTGCAACATGCTAACAGAATCTCACAGGAGGGGTTGACTGAGTAAGGAAATTAATACTACTTTCTTGACTCTCATTCCCAATGTTTCTAATATTGCTGTGGATCTCAAAGAGTATAGACCTATTAGCTTAGTGGGTTGTATATATAAGTTGCTGTCAAAAATCCTTGCCAACTGGTTGAAAAAGGTCCTTCCATCTATCATCAGCCCTTTTCAAGGAGCTTTTGTGGACAATAGACATATCTTTGATGAAGTGTTGATTGCTAATAAACTCATTGATGCCAGAAAACGGTCAAAGAAACCAAGAGTTATTTTTAAAATAGATCTGGAAAAGGTTTATGACCATGTGGAGTGGAGTTTTGTGGATTATATGTTGAGGAGATCTGGCTTTGGGGAAAGGTGGTGTTCCAGGATTCGAGAATGCATCTCGTCAACTTCTTTTTCAGTTTTGGTGAACGATTCTCCTTCCCATTTGTTCAAAGCATCTATGGGGCTTAGACAAGGGGATCCTCTCTCTCCTTTTTTGTTTACCATTGTGGTAGAGGCTCTCAGTATGCTATTCTCTAAAGCTAAAGATTGTGGCCTCACAGAAGGATTTGAGGTTGGTAGAAGAGCAGAAATTACACCCATCTTCGGTTTGCTAATGATACTATCATTTTTAGTTCTTCGAGGTGGGAGGAAATTGTTGTCTTAAAAAAGATTCTTAGGTGCTTCGAGCTTTCCTCCGGGCTTAGGATAAATTTGTCCAAGAGCATGTTGGTGGGGATTGGAACCCCTAACGATGAAGTTCTATTGCTAGCTTCGAAGCATCTTTGCAAGTCTGGGAGTCTGCCGTTTTCCTACTTAGGTTTGCCTGTTGGGGGCAGAGTGAGATCTATACAGTTGTGAAATCCTGTGGTGACAAATTTTAAAAGGAAGTTGTCTATGTGGAAAATGAACTAACTCTCTTTGAGAGGAAGAATTACCCTAATCAAGGCCTCTCTATCCAATCTACCGGTCTATTATATGTCCCTTTCAAGGATGCTAGTGGCTGTTAGGGAGCAATTGAATCATTTAAGAAGGGAGTTTCTTTGGGGTGGGAGGAGCACCATAGGAAGATTACATCTTGTAAAGTGGAAGGAAGTTATTAAGCCTAAGGCAGTGGGGGGTTTAGACTTGGGTAACTTGGAATTCAAGAATTGGGCTCTTTTGGCTAAGTGGTGGTGGAGATTTAGGGAGGAGAGGGAAGCTTTATGGAGAAGGATTATTATTGCTAAATATGGCAAGGACAAGTGGGGTTGGGAGCCTAGTAGAGTCCATAGGTCTTGTGTCTTGAGTGTGTGGGGCAATATTCTAAGGGTTGGGGATTTATCTTTTTTTTTTTTTTTTTTGGGGGGGGGGGGTGTTTAGGAGGGGGTGGGTTTCAAAGTGGGGGAAGGAAGGCGAATCCGATTCTGGGTTGACGATTGGGTGGGGGTGGGTCCTTTATTCTTGTCCTTCCCAAAGTTGTTTAGGGTTGTGGTCAACAAATGGGCTTCGGTTCAAGACTATTGTGTGGGTTGGGGGGGAGTTGGGTCCTAGAATGTTTCTTTCAGGAGAGTTTTACGTCTTTCTGAGGAGTCTGAGTATGAGTCTTTGGTCCGTCTTTTTTCTAATAATTTTATTTGCAGGGATGTGACAGATTCTCATATTTGGAAACCTACTACTTTCGACAAATTCTCCTATAAGTCCTTTTCAAGAGAGTTGGGAAATCCATCACATTTGAACGCCTCTTCTACTCTGACTTGGCAGGGTCTGGCTCCACCTAGGGTGGAGGCTTTTGCTTGGCTTGCTATTTTGGGGAAGGTTTTTACAGCGGATAACCTTAGGAGGAGAGGCTTGGCTTCTGAAGCTATTTCAGACTTTTGTATGTTGTGCAGGAAGGAGATGGAGACAGTAGACCATTTGTTTATCCATTGCGAGTTTTCTCATACCATATGGTAAAGGCTCCTTCTACGGTGCAGTGTCCTTTGGTATAGCCCAAGGACTTTGGCGGGGATGATCGAAGCTTGAAGGTGCTCTAGTTTTTACGGGTGTGGGTTAGCTCTTTGGAGACTTATACCTTTTGATATTTTTTTGGTCTATTTGGAAAGAAATGAATGACAGAGTGTTTAAAAGGTCTTCGTCGTCGGTGGAAGACTTGACGTTATTGGTGGTGACACGAATTGCCAAATGGGCCGCTTTCATGTCTAAGTTTGATAGGCTAAGAGTTGATAGTGTGTTATATAATTGGGAAGCCTCTCTACTTTGTGGGGTTAAGAAAACGAAAAAGGTGTTTTCCTGGGCTCCTCCTTCTGAAAGTATGCTCAAGTTCAATGTGGATGGGGCAGCTAGGGGAAAACCAGGGTCGGCGGGTATTGGTGGGGTGCTTCGCAATAGTGAAGGCATTGTGTTGACTTTGTTCTCAAAACATGTGGGTTGAATGGAGTCTAATGAGGCCGAGGTTGTTGCTATTTTAGAAGCTATCCAGATTTTCACTTCAACCTTTTCTCGTTCTAGACTAGTGGTTGAAAGTGATTCTCTTAATGCTATATCTTAGGTATCTTTTTCAACTATGTTTCCATGGAAATTTCAATTCTATTAGAATGAGATTAGAGCTCTATCATCTTCAATTCAAGTGAGCTTTATTCATGCGGGGGGTGGGGGGCGCAACAAATGGTTTTGCTGACTCTTTATCTAAGCAAGCGGTTGATAGGTCTTCTAATTTATTAGCTTTCACTATGTAACTTGTTTTGTGGTATAATGCTTTTATACCATAGTGGCTTTTGGCCGGGGCTTCTTTGTATTATCTTTCCTTTCTTATTCTTTTCTTCCTTGCCTATCGAAAAAAAAAAAGACCAGTACTGCATCTCTCAAATTGGAGTTTTATTCTATGTCCTATGGATCCCATTATCTTCATATATGGCCTCACGTCTTATCAGTGGCGGACCTACACTTATGGAACTCGGGGTGGGTGCCCCAAGTTGATTTTGAATTTGCCCATAGTTTAACTTGGTCTTACCTGTCCCACATATATCTCGCCCCACGTCTAAACATTGTGATCGCCCCATGTTATAAAACCTTAATGACTGAAAGTACCAGATCCTCATGCCTTTCTCTTTCAACATCTTCTTTTTACTGAGAGTTTGAGACCCTCTTTGTGCTGATCGAGCTTCTCGTTGCCGATCTTCTCATGATTAGTCTCTCACCAAATAGCCATAACTAAAAAAGTCTCCCTCCCTCCTCGGATTTAGTATAATCCTAATAACTCTATGCCCAAATCTGAGCCGTTAATTTCGAAATCCTAATTTCAATCCCTTAATCCCCAAATCTTAATCCAAACCCTAAGCCCAAAATCACCTAATCTAACATATCTACAAGTCCGAAGATGACCAAATAACCATTGGGCACACTTTAATATTCAATTCACAAATAAATCAGGACTTAGGATTCATATGTTCGATAACTTGAGTTAGATTTAAGTGAAAACTTTTCTTCTTTGCCAGAGCCATTACAAACTATAGAGAATTCTTTTTAGAGCTAGGTAAATGCAGGCAACCAAATTTTTTAGATCGAAATTGAACTCCTTTAAGATGAATTGATGATCATCTGAATTAGGGAGGGGCAGTGGTAGAGCCCTTCAATTAGGCAAGAGATATGAGCATGGAAAAAAGTTTTGTGTCTATTTAAATGTAATACATTTTCTTTTTAGTATTTTTAATGTGAAAAAAGTTAGCAAAGCTGAACAAAAAAATAAGCTCCACCTAAACAAAAATCTTGGGTCCGCCACCGCGTCTTATCTTGGATTGAAAAAGATAAAGTTCGCATGGTGAGCTCACATCCATATCTTGTGTTGAAAAGGATGTGTCTACCCTCCTTACCACCTGCTAGGCATAATATCTAGCTAGGAAGGAAAGCGGGTCGAGTTTGTAGTGTACTGCTACTGTGCCAAAATTATTGATGGGTGAAAACTTTCAAATCATCAGCGTCACAGTTATCACTAAAGCCTTGCCTTATTATCATCTATCCCGAGTCAAATCATTCAACATTCACGTCTTCAAATCTATTCTTATTACTTCTATGCATATCTTCTCTGGCCTACTTTTTCTCATTAGTGGGCCATCAACGTTGCTTTCAGTGACATTAGAAGAAAATAGTTGTGTTTATTCCCATTTTCCTTTTCCACAAGAAAGGTGTCAAATAAATATAGAAAAAGTGACAAACCACAAAAATTAATCAATTTCATTTTCACAACTTTTCATTGGAGTTCGACAAATCAGCCGTAATTCTACACATATAAGAGAAGGGCTTAACATCAGTGCAGCAACCCTACTTTTTTGAGGACTACGATGACAAAGATAAACATGGCAAGGCTGTGCTCTGATGATACAAAACAGATGAGAAAAAGGTGTGAAGATTGATGCATGGTGTTGACATGTGAAAAAGGTTTGGGTGAATCAAACCCTTGACATCATTGATCATATATACTTGATTAGTTCATTGGGTCAATGATCATAAAGATTATATCCAGATCTGATTATGTTGATCCAAGCATTCTAATCACCTTCTTGGAGTCAACTCTGGAGTGCCACACAATTTCTTGAGACATGGAGTAGACTAAATGCCGTGATCTTGTTGGAACAATGGTGGAAAATAGGAAGTGGAGAAAACACGGTGAAAAAGTGGAGTGCCGCGTGCATCCTCGATCATGGTTCTTTTCACTTGTGGGATGGAGATTGAGGTGGGTATGGGTTGGAGTTGGACTCTGAATTTCTGGTAGGCAACAATCAGAATTTCTGTATGGACATTGTTATAGATTCAATATTGGTGCTCACCTTTCCAAAATCTAAACGATATAAGTTACTGGTTCTGTCTCATCCTGCTCTACAGCTCACTCCTGGAAACATGATACAGCTCTTATCCAAGTGAGCTCCTTCAGTCCTCCATTTTTCCCCTGCAAACAGGGTGTTTTTACATTGGCCCCACAAAAAGATAAAAAATTCATAGTGGCCCCTCCCAGGCATCTTTCTTGGTTCTAATCCATTGTCCTGGGACTAAGCCCGACACAATCAGTTTATTAATTTGTTAATCTAACTACTTTGAAGTAAAAAGGGTGAAACCCAACCCTGAATTACTAATACGGGGTCCATTTTAGGGTTTTTTTTTTTTAAACGATAACAAAAACATTATAATAAATAAATAAAAAAAAAAAAAACAATACACCTCCAACAACAGGTATAAAAGACTTATGCCCGAAGAAGAAAGAAATGGCACCCGCTAATTGCTGGGATACTGGGTCTAGTTCTCTTGCTAGTAATGGGTTCGTAAGATGCCATCCGGATATGATGATTGAAATGGCACCCACTAATCGCGGGGATACTCAAAAGCCCAAGTTCCCACATATGACAAGTTCAACGTCCAGATGATTTAAAATACAAGATATTATATATAATCAGTCATTTTAAAATCTCCACGGTATTCTTTAATCTGGATTCTCACAGGCCAGACCTCATTTTGTAAAGCCAACTATATAAATCCACAGCAGGGCCCACCTCTAAAACCGAAATTGCTCAAAATCACTGTCCTCTTGTGCATTGACTCTGCACCGTCCCCCACGTCGTGTGTTCGAAACAAACCTAACCTCCAGTCCGGGAGAATAGTCGGGTCAGGTCAAATACCAAGGGATACACTAATTGGCAAAAGGAAAAAAAAAAAAACTAATAATAATAATTTTGTTCACCAATGAATGGCCTACCATTCACCCATCACAGTCAATTTTGTTCGAGCAAAAATACACGGAAAAGCAGTTACTTTCAATGGTTTGGATTTCCGATGTGACATCACTGTTTAAAGTTTGGTAGTATCTACCAACAGCAGACATGCAAAGAAGAAAGTCTAAAAAAATCATTTATCTAAGTGTATATAAAAATGGAAAATAAGATTGTGTAGAAACTACAATTCCTTTCACATCCAGAATCTAATCTGGGGTTCTTTTGAAGTATATCATAAACAGTCCAAACCCTATAGTAATAGAGATAAAATGATTGATATCTTTAATAATTGAATAGACCCCTTATGGGATACCAACCACAGAGTGGTGATGCCAATTCAAATGAGATTGGTCCCCTCTTGAATCAGTTTTTTATCCAGTTCAATTATATCGAACAGTATAATTTGGACTTTGGATCCTCCCCACATCCCAAGATCTCTTGCACCATTATAAATGTATAGTATGTGCAGTCACAACCTTGCCATGGCCTCGCTCCCACTCCATGGCATCTCCAACACCAAGGCCCCTCTATGTCTGGTTCTTGATTGCCACTGTCCATTTCAGCTCCATATCAGCTCAAATGACCACATATATTGTCCACATGGATTTAACTGCCATGCCCAAGGCCTTCTCCGACCACCGGAGCTGGTATACAGCCACCCTCTCTGCCATCAAAGGCGGCACCCCTAACCTTATTTACACATATGATAACGTTATGCATGGATTCAGCGCGCGCCTATCACCGTCTCAGCTGGGCGTGCTCCAGAAGTCCTTTGGATATGTATCCTCCTATAGAGACAGGCCTGTGAAAATGGACACCACCCACACTTCTGAGTTCCTTCACCTTGAGGCCGACTCAGGCGCCTGGGCGGCATCCAATTCAGGTGAAGGTGTGATAGTTGGGGTGATCGACACGGGAGTTTGGCCAGAGAGCAAGAGTTTTGGAGATGATGGTATGATGCCTGCGCCGGAGAGGTGGAGAGGGATTTGTGAGGAAGGCACTATGTTCAAATCATCCAATTGCAATAAGAAACTCATCGGCGCGCGCTTCTTCAACAAAGGACTCCAAGCCAGCAATCCCAATATCACATTCAGTGTCAATTCTGCCCGTGACACAGATGGACATGGGACACACACATCATCAACCGCCGCAGGGGGGTACGCTGAAGGCGCATCCTACTTTGGATATGCCCCAGGAACTGCCAGAGGGATGGCACCACGGGCACATGTGGCCATGTACAAGGTCCTGTGGGATGAAGGGAGCTCCACGGCGGACATTCTCGCCGGAATAGACCAAGCAATCGCCGACGACGTAGACATCATATCCATATCATTAGGCTTGGATGGGGTTCCCTTATACAGTGATCCAGTTGCCATAGCCTCCTATGCGGCAATGGAGAAGGGAATTTTCATGGCTTCATCGGCAGGGAACGAGGGGCCATTTTTGGGGACCTTACATAATGGTATTCCTTGGGTACTAACCGTTGGCGCAAGCACCGTTGATCGCGAATTCTCTGCAGTTATCACTCTAGGCAATGGAAATTCAGTCACTGGCCCATCTTTATACCTAACTAATTCATCTTTGAGCCAAGTGCCACTAGTTTTTCTAGGGGGGTGTAACAATACAAGGCTACTGAAGGATGTTGGTTACAAAATTGTGGTGTGTGAAGACAACAACAATTTAGATGACCAAATAGATAGTGTTTCTTTGTCCAAGGTAGCTGGAGGGCTTTTCATATCAAACGCCACCACACTAGAATTATACATACAGTTCTCATTTCCTGCAGCAATAGTAAGGCCCCAAGATGCTCAAATCATCTTAGACTACATGAAGAAAATCTCAGACCCAATTGGGAGTATGCAATTCCAAAAGACCCTGTTGGGTACAAAGCCAGCTCCAGCAATGACTTCCTACAGCTCCAGAGGACCATCTCAAAGCTGTCCCAGTGTCCTTAAACCTGACCTTGTCGCGCCGGGCTCCTTTATATTGGCGTCATGGCCGAGTAACAGTTCAGTGGCAGAGCAAAACTCACACTCGTTGTACAGTGATTTCAATCTCATATCAGGGACATCCATGGCCTGCCCCCACGCGGCGGGAGTGGCTGCACTGCTCAAGGTTGCACACCCAGATTGGAGCCCAGCTGCTATCCGGTCCGCCATGATCACCACAGCTAACCCATTGGATAACACTCTAAGTCCAATCGGAGATTCATCAGAAACTGACCAGCATGCAACTCCACTAGCCATGGGGGCAGGGCATATTGATCCCAACAAGGCCCTGGACCCAGGTCTAGTCTATGACATTGACGCAACCGACTATGTGCGGCTCCTTTGTGCAATGAATTACACAAAGGACCAAATTCACACCATCACTAGGTCACCTTCATATAATTGCTCGGACCCATCTAATGATCTCAATTATCCATCTTTCATTGCCTATGTCAATGCAAATGATTCCTCTTCGTTCAAGGAATTTAGACGCACAGTGACAAATGTTGGGAATGGAATCTCGACGTATAGTGCCAAGGTGACACCAATTGAAGGTTTTACAGTCAATGTTGAGCCGGAGAAGCTGGTTTTCAAAGAGGAGGAGGAGAAACAGAGCTTCATGCTGGTGTTAAAGAGCAGTTCAAAGATGAAAAAGGCAGTGATTCATGGTTACTTGAGTTGGATTGATGAGGCAGGAAAGCATGTTGTGAGTAGCCCCATAGTTGTTACAACAATCATAATGGATCCATTGTAAGGTTAGATCCACATACACCAAATGATTGGTCTATTACAACTATATAATAAGGAATGGATAACGATTAGATGGAACAATTAGGGAGGCCTACCTGACAAGGATGTAGGGAGCCTCAGATAATAACTTCAAATAGAATATGCAGAAAAGTTTGTTGTGTAGACCAGATGATTGCTTTCTTGTACTCCTTATTTCCCCTTCATATGCTGAAATAAAAAAGAAAAAAAGAAGACTACATTTGGGTTGTCTAAGTACTTATTGCAGTTAGGATTTGAGTATGTATCAATGAGACCGCTGATTCTATGATCCAAATCATTGATTGGATGGTGCGCACCATGGTTTGAGCATGCACCAAATATCTCTCTTGGTCATACAGTATGTGATTCAGAAGATCAGTCACAGTAGAATACAAGAAATATTGAGTTTAAGGTTGATGGTGATGATGATGTAAGATATTGTTATAAACAACATATAACAACAGCACAAGTTCGACTTAACATCTCAGGGTCATGCTCTGTATTATATAATTAGATTAAGGAATATACATAGAATACTGCTCTAATTGCTCATGTATTGAAATTACTAGATCACGCCCACCAGTGCCGTTGATCTGATGGTTTTTGTGGTTCTCTGAAAATAACCATACGACATATTTCAAGCCCATTTGGATGATTGGCATTGGACATGGTTTTATACTCTTGACCACCCAGACTTTGATCATCTCTCAGGGTGGATTTTTTTTTTTTTTTTAATGGACGGACTATCTACTCAAGAACTTACAGATCAGCTACCATAGATACAACTATAAAGGTAATACTTTCTTTTTTTGTTTATATCAGTTGAGAGACCCAATTGACATGGAAGTGAACCGTGAACCCAGTGGGAGGAGACCACCGGCACAAGCAAGAGAACTCTCAACGACTGGCTGCCCCTTATTCTCATCAAGGGTCATACTTGAGCACTCTCATGCCCCTGGAACATTATCCAATCAAAGTGTAACTCTCCAAGAGTCACAAGCTTTTATGGCTGACAGCCTATTTGTTATCAGTTGACTCCCCTGTTCCTAGTCTTACGACCAACACATGATTCACAACACCACAGGAATTAGTAATCAATCAGATCCTTCTTAAATAATAATAAAAATAAAAACCAGTCGTTTCCTGTGTATTCACGGATTGAATTTTGAGGGCAGGCAAGTTCCATGTAGTGAGGCAATTTGCATTGCACCTTTTATCTCCCCTGATCGTACAGTATGATCCAGAAGATCAGTGACAGTAGATTACAAGACATTCATCGTAATATTGAGTTTTGAGGGTGATGGTGATGATGATTTCAGATATGGTGGTTATAAACAAAATATAACAACAGCACAAGTTTGACTTTATTATTTCTGGGTCATGCTCTGTACTAATGTCGAGTAGTTCTCTAAATTGAGTCCTATAAATTCAGTTGCGGTGCCCACCTGAAAATCCAAGCAATTCAAAAGCATGGAGCCCCTATTTATTAGCGCTAATCTACATCTAACTCCAATCAAAGTGGCACCTTAAGGTTGCCGACCAGAAAAACATGAAGTTTTACTTTGGTTTTCATTTTACACATAATCAATCTATGTGGGCACAACTCTAATTAGTAAAATCTCACCACATTAAATATAAAGACAGTTATCTTCGGTGATTTGGATTTTAGATGTGGGCCCTATTAATTGCCTAAACATGGACACTAATGAATTAGTTCATCGAACTTGTCAAGTTCAAATTGCAAATTAGACGAACTGATCTGCGAATCAAATGAACCTAATCCATTGAACTCATTGATCTAATATTTACTGGAATGCGAATTAATCGAATTGTAAACTAGGCAACTATGGAGAGGACCACATGCAACTGAAAGGGAGAGGACTTGGGCATCAAACGCCGGCTGTTGGGTGAGAATGGGACTTTGAACCACTGATTAAAGGGTGATACTTGAGTGTGAATACTCTCGAGTCCTTGGAACAATATTGCCCAGTCAAAGTGTAATTCTTCAAGACTGAGAATGGGACTTTGAACCACAATGGGACTTTGAACCACTGGGCTGTTCCTATTGTCATTAAAGGGTGATACTTGAGTGTGAATACTCTCAAGTCCTTGGAACAATATTGCCCAGTCAAAGTGTAATTCTTCAAGAGTAGCAAGATTTTAAGGCTGGCAGACTATTTGAAATTAATGAATTTGAAATTAATGAACTTCCTGTTTCTAGTCTTATTAGGACCAACCAAGACATGATTCACAACACCACATGAAGTAGTAATCAATCAGATCCTTCTTAACTAATAATAAAAATAAGAACCAATGTTTTCCTGCATGTTCACGGATTGAACTTTGAGGGCAGGAAAGTTCCATGTACTGAGGCAATTGGCATTGCAACTGCATGAAAGAGAAGTTCCACATATCCACATGGCACTTAAATATTCTGTCATATTATACTGAGAGTCTAGGCTAAGGTGTGGGAGCACTGTATAGTATCTTCATCTATATGATGAGGCTTGGTATGGTCCTTATCACACGTTTTAAAGTGTCTACATGTGAGACCCCGTCCCGAGTTAATTATGATTAACTCTTATTAATCACACTTATGACTAATTAAGCATGTTTAGTCAAATTAATGAAGGCTTAGTACCAAATTGAGTTGGTTTAGCCTTAAGAGAATGAATTAAGCTTGATAAGCTTATGTAAATGGATTTGATGAGTTCGTGAACTCAAACTAGGAATTGAGGGACTTTTGTATAAATACGTTTTTATACGTATTTCATCGAATACGGAAACTCTTAATGCCAACGCGCGTATCTCGAGGGGTACATTAACTTCCGTCAAAGACTCGAAGTCGTTTGACGAGTATTGATTCAAATGACCATCCATTTGACTTGAATTGTAAATGATAGAAACTTATGGGGCTAAACGCAATTCCGTAACTTATATAAGCAAAGAGAATTCTTTGGAACTCTTGTTCCAAAACCCTAGCCCCCATCGTTCCTATTTTCTCTTCTTTCTTTCAATTCTCTTCATCCAGCATCAAAGCAAGGCTTTCAAGAAGTTTTGGAAGAGCCTTCCTCATCTTCATTCTCTTTCTTCAGTTGGTTTTCACTTTGAAGTGGTAAAGCTTAGCTTGGTGAGGTCTTTATCTCAAACTCAAGCTCTCAAAGGGTTTTCTTCCAATTTGATCTTCAAACAAGGCAAGTACTACATGTTTCTGTGATTTGTAGTGTTTATGAGTCATTAGAACTCATATGAGCCAAGAAGCCAGAAAATTGGCTTCAGAATTCTGAAGCTCGAACTGAGCTTTCAGGTGGCTATCGGTCGACCGACAGGTTGACCGAGGAACCGATGACCTGACCGACAGCGTATTGTGAGGGTGGAGTGAAATTCCAGCTCTCTGGATTTCTGACCGACGCAATGTCGGTCAACCGATAAGGCAAGGTCGGTCGACCGATAGGTCGACCGATAACGTAAAGATGGTTCAGAATGCACAGAATTTCAGCTTGCTGGAATTCTGACCGACGCATCGTCGGTCGACCGTTATGAAGCCGTCGGTCAACCGATGGGCTGACCGACAGGTGAACCGACGCTGTACAGAGTTGTCTGTTTTGAGGCCTAATGTATACAGGCTGATTACTATTAATGTATAAGCCTTCATAGGTGTAAACTCAAGTTTCCGAATACACAATTCAAATGATATTCATCGAAAATAGTACGTGTATTGGAAAATGAATGTTTCACTCATTTGTTTGGCTTAGACGTCTGATAACCATTGGGTAGTTATTACTTGAAATTGTGAATATATGACATTGCATATAAATTACATAATGTACCATTTCTGCTGCAGCGGATGTTTGAGGTGTTCCGGAACCTCGTGGAAGTTAGTGATCTCTGATCAAGACACTGACGTATTCCATACCATTTGACAACCCCTAAATTAGAGTGTCCATGTAGATATCAACTTAATGATATTACTGGATCCGTTATTATTGTTAATGCATTGTCTCATTGGATTATGTGATAGCTAGAACTATCATAACATGTATGTATTTGTTGAACCGTCGTGTTCATAGTACTATTGATGAATGTCACAGGCCCAGATGCCCGTGCCGGTCCTGCCGAGGCCGCGCCGCCAGCGGAGGATTCCCGCCCGATACCTCCAGGAGGTTTAATCGAGTGGATTTGATCGCTGAGAGCGAAGGAACAATTTTGAATGTAATTAGAAGTCCCCGTATTGTATTAAATATACGGTGGTTGACTTTCTTGAATGTAGAATGAACTTGTGTATTGTATTTTGTCAATGTATAATTTCCGCCATTGTATACAGTTGACAAGTGTTGTAATTGATATCCCTTGTGAGTTTCGTTTTAGCTTTTGTTAATCTGAAATTTACGGGAGTAAGTATGAATTCGCGGCTGGGGTCTGTCCGAGCTAATCAGATCTCGGGACCGGGTCGTGACATACTTATCGTATGGTATCAGAGCATTAGGTTAAAAGCCTTAGTAACCTTATAAACGATGTGAGGAACGTTAATTCCGTAACAAATCTCGATTTGATTTGTGTCTATTGCTTTCACTTTATGTGAATGATGTTGATGGAAGTATTGAGATGTTAATCTTATCTTCCGTATTGTTACAGCATGGCTTCTGGATCAGGATCTGGGCATGATGACTTTACAGCAGTCACACCCCCTCCTATATCTGAGACCGATGCTAAGTTCGCTGCTATTCTAGAGCAAATGGCTAAGAGCCATGAAGCACAGATGGGCATGCAAGCCCAGTTGGTATTGAGTAATGAACAACTAGTCAAGAGTCAAGAGGCTCAAGCTAGTATGCATGCTCAGATGCTCGGGATGTTAGAGACTCAGAGCCAGATGCAGGCTCAAATGCAGACACCATCACCTGTTCAACAGCATATTGAACATCAGGTGGTGAATCAGAACAAGGAAAAGGATCCAAACATCCTTTATGAACAGTTCCGCAAGAGAGGAGCTACTGAATTCCAAGGCACAGAAGATGTGATGCAAGCCGATGAATGGCTGGAACACATCGAAGATGTGCTTGATACAGTTGTCTGCACTTCCAGGCAGAAAGTCTCGCTGACCTCCTCTATGCTTCGAGGATCAGCTAATACCTGGTGGAGAAGTGTCAAGGACACATTTAGGACACTGCCGGAAGAAGGGATCTGGGAGACTTTCATGAATTACTTCCACAGAAAGTTTGTCCCAGAACATGTGCAGCAGCAAAAGGAAGCAGAGTTCCTGAATTTGAAGCAGGGTCAAACATCCGTGTCTACATATGTAGATAATTTCCTCAAACTATCCAAGTATGCTCCTGACTTGGTCAATACTGAGGAGAAGAAAATCAAGCGATTTATTATAGGCTTGAACCCAGAGTACAAGACAGTTGTGATAGCTGGTCAAATACCTACTACATTTGATGCTGTCTTGGCCAGAGCCTATACTGCTGAAGAGATTCAGCGAGAAAAGGAGGTTGCAAATGCTGCAAAGAGAAGTGGTGAGCCATGGTACCCCAAAGGAGGACAATCCAAGGATAAGAGGCAAAAACCGCAGCAAAAGGTCACTCCGAAAGATAATAGGAGTGATAAGCAAGAAAACAAGCCAGTTTGTGAGACTTGTGGTAAGACTCACAGAACTGAGTTGTGTTGGAGGACTACTGGAGCCTGTCTGATTTGTGGTTCTTTAGAACACAAAATGGCACAATGTCCAAAGAGAAGGAAAGATGATAAAGCCTCTTATCAGCAGCCTAATCGGGGACAAGCAGCACTTCCTGCACCTCCTCAGAGATTGGCTTTGCCTGCTCCTCCGAGACAACCACAACAGCAACCTCAACGACAAGGTCAGCAACGTCCAAATCAGAGACCACAACAGCCTAGTAGACCACAGGCAGCTGGATTGGCTTGTGCAGTCAACAGGGAACAGGCTGATGTTGCAACCAATGTGGTTGAAGGTACTATTCTTGTAGATAATAGGCCTGCAATAGCTTTGTTTGATCCGGGTTCTACTCATTCATTTGTAGCACCTACATTTGTCTGTGATATACAAGACCGGATAGAACAATTAGCTTATGATTTTACTGTCTCTACTCCCTTAGGAAAGAGAGTAGTTTGTGAATTGTATCTTCCCCAATGTAATGTTAAAATTGGGGAAATGTCGATGCCAGTTGATCTGGTTGTGCTAACAACTATGAAGGACTTCGATGTAATATTTGGTATGGATTGGCTTGCGAAATACAGGGCTTGTTTAGACTGTTTTCACAAGATCATCACTTTCAAAGTGGATGAGACCAATGCCAGTGTACTTTTTGAAGGAGTCCAAAAGAAGTATGACACCAGGCTTGTATCAGTACTGAAGGCTGAACGAATGATGCGTAATGGTTGTGAGGGCTACATCACATTCATTTCGGAAGAAAAGCCTGTACGGGAATTGAATGACATTCCTGTAGTCTGTGAATTCCCAGACGTGTTTCCAAGTGAAGTACTCGGTCTACCTCCAGCAAGGGAAGTGGACTTTACAATTGATCTCATGCCTGGTACTGCACCAATCTCGAAAGCACCGTATCGAATGGCACCATCTGAGTTATGTGAATTGAAGAAACAGATACAGGACTTACTTGATAAGGGTTTCATAAGACCTAGTGTCTCACCCTGGGGAGCACCTGTTCTGTTTGTGAAAAAGAAGGATGGCACCCTTCGTATGTGCATTGATTATAGGCAGATAAACCAAATGACGGTTAAGAACAAATATCCTCTGCCTAGGATCGATGAGTTGTTTGATCAACTCCAAGGTGCAGCACACTTTTCCAAGATTGATCTTCGATCTGGATATCATCAGATTCGGGTTAAAGATCAGGATATACAGAAAACTGCATTCAGGACTCGTTACGGTCACTATGAATTCCTAGTGATGCCTTTTGGTCTAACCAATGCACCTGCAGTGTTTATGGCATTAATGAACAGGGTGTTTGCTTCATATCTCGACCAGTTTGTTGTAATCTTCATAGATGACATTCTGGTATACTCGAAGACAGAGTTGGAGCATTCACATCATTTGAGGACGACTTTGCAAATACTGAGGGCAAATCAGTTGTATGCAAACCTCAAGAAGTGCGACTTCTGGTTGCAGCAGGTGGCATTTCTGGGTCATGTTATAACCAGAAAAGGGTTAGCTGTAGATACAGCTAAGATTGAAGCGGTTGCCAATTGGCAGAGTCCGAAGAATGTGCCTGAAGTTCGAAGCTTCTTAAGGTTGGCAGGCTACTACAGGAGGTTCGTCAAGGACTTCTCAAAGATAGCGGCTCCACTAACGAAACTGACTCGAAAAGACGTTCTTTTCCAATGGGACGATACTTGTGAGTCTAGTTTCCAGACCTTGAAGCAAAAACTTGTTTCAGCTCCCGTGTTAGCTTTACCCGAAGGAAGAGGAGGATTTGAGATCTACTCTGATGCCTCGGGTGTTGGCTTGGGATGTGTATTGATGCAGCATAGGAAGGTCATTGCTTACGGTTCTCGTCAGTTGAAAGAGCATGAGAAGAACTATGCTACTCACGATCTTGAGCTCGCAGCGGTTGTGTTTGCCTTGAAACAATGGAGACATTACTTGTATGGTGAAACTTTTGAAGTTCACTGTGATCACAAGAGTCTCCAGTACTTATTCACTCAGAAGGAGATTAATCTGAGGCAACGTCGTTGGCTAGAGCTGATCAAGGACTACGACTTTCCATTTAAATATGTACCTGGAACTGGAAAGGGTAATGTCGTGGCTGATGCCTTGAGTCGAAAGACTATTGAAGTAGCATCATTGAAATGGGGATGGAATCAACTTGATGATTTCAAGGACATGGATGTGTCCATTGAGGCAGTAGATGACCAAGCAATGACTATGGCAATGTCTGTGTTCGAACCAATTATTATCCAACAGATTAAGGATAGACAGTTCGACGATCCAGAATTGGTAAGGATCAGGGACAACATTGCTGCAAGACCAGACTTCGTGTTGGTGGAAGGAATCCTCTATTTTAGAGACAGATTGTGTGTTCCAGCAGAGAATGATTTGAAACAAGCAGTGATGTATGAAGCGCATCATGCTAGATACTCTATGCATCCTGGAAGCACAAAGATGTATAGGAATCTCAAGGAAATGTTTTGGTGGAACAATATGAAGCGAGAAATTGCCGGTTATGTAACTTCATGTTTAACGTGTCAGCGTGTGAAAGCTGAGCATCAGAAACCACCCGGCTTACTTCATCCACTGAACATTCCTCGATGGAAGTGGGAACACATTACTATGGACTTCGTATCAGGTTTACCAAGGACGAGGAAACAGCACGATGCCATATGGGTGATCGTGGATCGTCTTACGAAGTCTGCACACTTCCTTCCGATTAGAAAAGATATTGGTTTCAGTGATATGTCCAGATTGTTTACCAGTGAAGTGATTCGATTGCATGGAACACCGGTCTCGATTGTTTCCGATCGAGATAGTCGGTTTATTTCCTCATTTTGGCAATCTTTTCAGAATTCGATGGGTACTCGACTTAAGTTTAGTACGGCTTATCATCCACAGACTGATGGGCAATCAGAACGGACTATCCAGACCTTAGAAGACTTGCTACGTGCCAGTGTATCTGATTTTGGGAGTGATTAAGATGACCATTTAGCATTGTGTGAATTTGCATACAACAACAGCTACCACTCCAGCATTGAAATGGCACCATTTGAAGCTTTATATGGTCGGAGATGTAGGACCCCAGTGAGCTGGGAAGAGGTGGGAACTCGAAGTTTCCATGGTCCTACGATCATTGCTGAAACAGCAGAGAAAGTACAGCAGATTCAGGATCGGTTGAAGATTGCTAGATCACGGCAGAAAAGTTATGGTGATAATCGTCGGCGTGATCTAGAGTTTGCCATTGATGATATGGTCTTTTTGAAAACTTCACCGATGAAAGGCACTATCCGATTCGGGCAAAAAGGAAAACTTTCTCCGAGATTCATTGGACCTTTCAAGATCCAGAGTCGAATTGGAAATGTAGCCTATCGTCTCGAGTTGCCAACAGAACTCTCCGGTATCCACAATGTATTTCATATTTCTATGCTTCGAAAGTACGTACATGATCCTTCACATATCATAAAGCATGAAGAGATCCAAGTGTTTCCAAACACCACGTATGTTGAGAAGCCAACTCAGATCATTGATACCAAGGAGGCAGTTCTGCGCACGCGAACGATTAAATGGGTCAAGGTGCTTTGGGCACATCATGGACCTAATGAGGCTACATGGGAGCTTGAGGAGCAATTGGCTCGAAAGTATCCCGAATTCGTACAGGTAAGTGTGAATTCAGAATTGTTTTAATACTTTTGAATTCAGAATTTGTTATTTGAGTTTCATGGATTTGTATGGCATTCGGAGGACCGAATGGTTCTAAAAGTTGTAGGGAGTTGTGAGACCCCATCCCGAGTTAATTATGATTAACTCTTATTAATCACACTTATGACTAATTAAGCATGTTTAGTCAAATTAATGAAGGCTTAGTACCAAATTGAGTTGGTTTAGCTTTAAGAGAATGAATTAAGCTTGATAAGCTTATGTAAATGGATTTGATGAGTTCGTGAACTCAAACTAGGAATTGAGGGACTTTTGTGTAAATACGTTGTTATACGTATTTCATCGAATACGGAAACTCTTGATGCCAACGCGCGTATCTCGAGGGGTACATTAACTTCCGTCAAAGACTCGAAGTCGTTTGACGAGTATTGATTCAAATGACCATCCATTTGACTTGAATTGTAAATGATAGAAACTTATGGGGCTAAACGCAATTCCGTAACTTATATAAGCAAAGAGAATTCTTTGGAACTCTTGTTCCAAAACCCTAGCCCCCATCGTTCCTATTTTCTCTTCTTTCTTTCAATTCTCTTCATCCAGCATCAAAGCAAGGCTTTCAAGAAGTTTTGGAAGAGCCTTCGTCATCTTCATTCTCTTTCTTCAGTTGGTTTTCACTTTGAAGTGGTAAAGCTTAGCTTGGTGAGGTCTTTATCTCAAACTCAAGCTCTCAAAGGGTTTTCTTCCAATTTGATCTTCAAACAAGGCAAGTACTACATGTTTCTGTGATTTGTAGTGTTTATGAGTCATTAGAACTCATATGAGCCAAGAAGCCAGAAAATTGGCTTCAGAATTCTGAAGCTCGAACTGAGCTTTCAGGTGGCTATCGGTCGACCGACAGGTCGACCGAGGAACCGATGACCTGACAGACAGCGTAATGTGGAGGGTGGAGTGAAATTCCAGCTCTCTGGATTTCTGACCGACGCAATGTCGGTCAACCGATAAGGCAAGGTCGGTCGACCGATAGGTCGACCGATAACGTAAAGATGGTTCAGAATGCACAGAATTTCAGCTTGCTGGAATTCTGACCGACGCATCATCGGTCGACCGTTATGAAGCCGTCGGTCAACCGATGGGCTGACCGACAGGTGAACCGACATTGTACAGAGTTGTTTGTTTTGAGGCCTAATGTATACAGGCTGATTACTGTTAATGTATAAGCCTTCATAGGTGTAAACTCAAGTTTCCGAATACACAATTCAAATGATATTCATCGAAAATAGTACGTGTATTGGAAAATGAATGTTTCACTCATTTGATTGGCTTAGACGTCTGATAACCATTGGGTAGTTATTACTTGAAATTGTGAATATATGACATTGCATATAAATTGCATAATGTACCATTTCTGCTGCAGCGGATGTTTGAGGTGTTCCGGAACCTCGTGGAAGTTAGTGATCTCTGATCAAGACATTGACGTATTCCATATCATTTGACAACCCCTAAATAAGAGTGTCCATGTAGATATCAACTTAATGATATTACTGGATCCGTTATTATTGTTAATGCATTGTCTCATTGGATTATGTGATAGCTAGAACTATCATAACATGTATGTATTTGTTGAACCGTCGTGTTCATAGTACTATTGATGAATGTCACAGGCCCAGATGCCCGTGCCGGTCCTGCCGAGGCCGCGCCGCCAGCGGAGGATTCCCGCCCGATACCTCCAGGAGGTTTAATCGAGTGGATTTGATCGCTGAGAGCGAAGGAACAATTTTGAATGTAATTAGAAGTCCCCGTATTGTATTAAATATACGGTGGTTGACTTTCTTGAATGTAGAATGAACTTGTGTATTGTATTTTGTCAATGTATAATTTCCGCCATTGTATACAGTTGACAAGTGTTGTAATTGATATCCCTTGTGAGTTTCGTTTTAGCTTTTGTTAATCTGAAATTTACGGGAGTAAGTATGAATTCGCGGCTGGGGTCTGTCCGAGCTAATCAGATCTCGGGACCGGGTCGTGACATACTTATCGTATGGTATCAGAGCATTAGGTTAAAAGCCTTAGTAACCTTATAAACGATGTGAGGAACGTTAATTCCGTAACAAATCTCGATTTGATTTGTGTCTATTGCTTTCACTTTATGTGAATGATGTTGATGGAAGTATTGAGATGTTAATCTTATCTTCCGTATTGTTACAGCATGGCTTCTGGATCAGGATCTGGGCATGATGACTTTACAGCAGTCACACCCCCTCCTATATCTGAGACCGATGCTAAGTTCGCTGCTATTCTAGAGCAAATGGCTAAGAGCCATGAAGCACAGATGGGCATGCAAGCCCAGTTGGTATTGAGTAATGAACAACTAGTCAAGAGTCAAGAGGCTCAAGCTAGTATGCATGCTCAGATGCTCGGGATGTTAGAGACTCAGAGCCAGATGCAGGCTCAAATGCAGACACCATCACCTGTTCAACAGCATATTGAACATCAGGTGGTGAATCAGAACAAGGAAAAGGATCCAAACATCCTTTATGAACAGTTCCGCAAGAGAGGAGCTACTGAATTCCAAGGCACAGAAGATGTGATGCAAGCCGATGAATGGCTGGAACACATCGAAGATGTGCTTGATACAGTTGTCTGCACTTCCAGGCAGAAAGTCTCGCTGACCTCCTCTATGCTTCGAGGATCAGCTAATACCTGGTGGAGAAGTGTCAAGGACACATTTAGGACACTGCCGGAAGAAGGGATCTGGGAGACTTTCATGAATTACTTCCACAGAAAGTTTGTCCCAGAACATGTGCAGCAGCAAAAGGAAGCAGAGTTCCTGAATTTGAAGCAGGGTCAAACATCCGTGTCTACATATGTAGATAATTTCCTCAAACTATCCAAGTATGCTCCTGACTTGGTCAATACTGAGGAGAAGAAAATCAAGCGATTTATTATAGGCTTGAACCCAGAGTACAAGACAGTTGTGATAGCTGGTCAAATACCTACTACATTTGATGCTGTCTTGGCCAGAGCCTATACTGCTGAAGAGATTCAGCGAGAAAAGGAGGTTGCAAATGCTGCAAAGAGAAGTGGTGAGCCATGGTACCCCAAAGGAGGACAATCCAAGGATAAGAGGCAAAAACCGCAGCAAAAGGTCACTCCGAAAGATAATAGGAGTGATAAGCAAGAAAACAAGCCAGTTTGTGAGACTTGTGGTAAGACTCACAGAACTGAGTTGTGTTGGAGGACTACTGGAGCCTGTCTGATTTGTGGTTCTTTAGAACACAAAATGGCACAATGTCCAAAGAGAAGGAAAGATGATAAAGCCTCTTATCAGCAGCCTAATCGGGGACAAGCAGCACTTCCTGCACCTCCTCAGAGATTGGCTTTGCCTGCTCCTCCGAGACAACCACAACAGCAACCTCAACGACAAGGTCAGCAACGTCCAAATCAGAGACCACAACAGCCTAGTAGACCACAGGCAGCTGGATTGGCTTGTGCAGTCAACAGGGAACAGGCTGATGTTGCAACCAATGTGGTTGAAGGTACTATTCTTGTAGATAATAGGCCTGCAATAGCTTTGTTTGATCCGGGTTCTACTCATTCATTTGTAGCACCTACATTTGTCTGTGATATACAAGACCGGATAGAACAATTAGCTTATGATTTTACTGTCTCTACTCCCTTAGGAAAGAGAGTAGTTTGTGAATTGTATCTTCCCCAATGTAATGTTAAAATTGGGGAAATGTCGATGCCAGTTGATCTGGTTGTGCTAACAACTATGAAGGACTTCGATGTAATATTTGGTATGGATTGGCTTGCGAAATACAGGGCTTGTTTAGACTGTTTTCACAAGATCATCACTTTCAAAGTGGATGAGACCAATGCCAGTGTACTTTTTGAAGGAGTCCAAAAGAAGTATGACACCAGGCTTGTATCAGTACTGAAGGCTGAACGAATGATGCGTAATGGTTGTGAGGGCTACATCACATTCATTTCGGAAGAAAAGCCTGTACGGGAATTGAATGACATTCCTGTAGTCTGTGAATTCCCAGACGTGTTTCCAAGTGAAGTACTCGGTCTACCTCCAGCAAGGGAAGTGGACTTTACAATTGATCTCATGCCTGGTACTTGCACCAATCTCGAAAGCACCGTATCGAATGGCACCATCTGAGTTATGTGAATTGAAGAAACAGATACAGGACTTACTTGATAAGGGTTTCATAAGACCTAGTGTCTCACCCTGGGGAGCACCTGTTCTGTTTGTGAAAAAGAAGGATGGCACCCTTCGTATGTGCATTGATTATAGGCAGATAAACCAAATGACGGTTAAGAACAAATATCCTCTGCCTAGGATCGATGAGTTGTTTGATCAACTCCAAGGTGCAGCACACTTTTCCAAGATTGATCTTCGATCTGGATATCATCAGATTCGGGTTAAAGATCAGGATATACAGAAAACTGCATTCAGGACTCGTTACGGTCACTATGAATTCCTAGTGATGCCTTTTGGTCTAACCAATGCACCTGCAGTGTTTATGGCATTAATGAACAGGGTGTTTGCTTCATATCTCGACCAGTTTGTTGTAATCTTCATAGATGACATTCTGGTATACTCGAAGACAGAGTTGGAGCATTCACATCATTTGAGGACGACTTTGCAAATACTGAGGGCAAATCAGTTGTATGCAAACCTCAAGAAGTGCGACTTCTGGTTGCAGCAGGTGGCATTTCTGGGTCATGTTATAACCAGAAAAGGGTTAGCTGTAGATACAGCTAAGATTGAAGCGGTTGCCAATTGGCAGAGTCCGAAGAATGTGCCTGAAGTTCGAAGCTTCTTAAGGTTGGCAGGCTACTACAGGAGGTTCGTCAAGGACTTCTCAAAGATAGCGGCTCCACTAACGAAACTGACTCGAAAAGACGTTCTTTTCCAATGGGACGATACTTGTGAGTCTAGTTTCCAGACCTTGAAGCAAAAACTTGTTTCAGCTCCCGTGTTAGCTTTACCCGAAGGAAGAGGAGGATTTGAGATCTACTCTGATGCCTCGGGTGTTGGCTTGGGATGTGTATTGATGCAGCATAGGAAGGTCATTGCTTACGGTTCTCGTCAGTTGAAAGAGCATGAGAAGAACTATGCTACTCACGATCTTGAGCTCGCAGCGGTTGTGTTTGCCTTGAAACAATGGAGACATTACTTGTATGGTGAAACTTTTGAAGTTCACTGTGATCACAAGAGTCTCCAGTACTTATTCACTCAGAAGGAGATTAATCTGAGGCAACGTCGTTGGCTAGAGCTGATCAAGGACTACGACTTTCCATTTAAATATGTACCTGGAACTGGAAAGGGTAATGTCGTGGCTGATGCCTTGAGTCGAAAGACTATTGAAGTAGCATCATTGAAATGGGGATGGAATCAACTTGATGATTTCAAGGACATGGATGTGTCCATTGAGGCAGTAGATGACCAAGCAATGACTATGGCAATGTCTGTGTTCGAACCAATTATTATCCAACAGATTAAGGATAGACAGTTCGACGATCCAGAATTGGTAAGGATCAGGGACAACATTGCTGCAAGACCAGACTTCGTGTTGGTGGAAGGAATCCTCTATTTTAGAGACAGATTGTGTGTTCCAGCAGAGAATGATTTGAAACAAGCAGTGATGTATGAAGCGCATCATGTTAGATACTCTATGCATCCTGGAAGCACAAAGATGTATAGGAATCTCAAGGAAATGTTTTGGTGGAACAATATGAAGCGAGAAATTGCCGGTTATGTAACTTCATGTTTAACGTGTCAGCGTGTGAAAGCTGAGCATCAGAAACCGCCCGGCTTACTTCATCCATTGAACATTCCTCGATGGAAGTGGGAACACATTACTATGGACTTCGTATCAGGTTTACCAAGGACGAGGAAACAGCACGATGCCATATGGGTGATCGTGGATCGTCTTACGAAGTCTGCACACTTCCTTCCGATTAGAAAAGATATTGGTTTCAGTGATATGTCCAGATTGTTTACCAGTGAAGTGATTCGATTGCATGGAACACCGGTCTCGATTGTTTCCGATCGAGATAGTCGGTTTATTTCCTCATTTTGGCAATCTTTTCAGAATTCGATGGGTACTCGACTTAAGTTTAGTACGGCTTATCATCCACAGACTGATGGGCAATCAGAACGGACTATCCAGACCTTAGAAGACTTGCTACGTGCCAGTGTATCTGATTTTGGGAGTGATTAAGATGACCATTTAGCATTGTGTGAATTTGCATACAACAACAGCTACCACTCCAGCATTGAAATGGCACCATTTGAAGCTTTATATGGTCGGAGATGTAGGACCCCAGTGAGCTGGGAAGAGGTGGGAACTCGAAGTTTCCATGGTCCTACGATCATTGCTGAAACAGCAGAGAAAGTACAGCAGATTCAGGATCGGTTGAAGATTGCTAGATCACGGCAGAAAAGTTATGCTGATAATCGTCGGCGTGATCTAGAGTTTGCCATTGATGATATGGTCTTTTTGAAAACTTCACCGATGAAAGGCACTATCCGATTCGGGCAAAAAGGAAAACTTTCTCCGAGATTCATTGGACCTTTCAAGATCCAGAGTCGAATTGGAAATGTAGCCTATCGTCTCGAGTTGCCAACAGAACTCTCCGGTATCCACAATGTATTTCATATTTCTATGCTTCGAAAGTACGTACATGATCCTTCACATATCATAAAGCATGAAGAGATCCAAGTGTTTCCAAACACCACGTATGTTGAGAAGCCAACTCAGATCATTGATACCAAGGAGGCAGTTCTGCGCACGCGAACGATTAAATGGGTCAAGGTGCTTTGGGCACATCATGGACCTAATGAGGCTACATGGGAGCTTGAGGAGCAATTGGCTCGAAAGTATCCCGAATTCGTACAGGTAAGTGTGAATTCAGAATTGTTTTAATACTTTTGAATTCAGAATTTGTTATTTGAGTTTCATGGATTTGTATGGCATTCGGAGGACCGAATGGTTCTAAAAGTTGTAGGGAGTTGTGAGACCCCATCCCGAGTTAATTATGATTAACTCTTATAATCACACTTATGACTTAAGCATGTTTAGTCAAATTAATGAAGGCTTAGTACCAAATGAGTTGGTTTAGCCTTAAGAGAATGAATTAAGCTTGATAAGCTTATGTAAATGGATTTGATGCGTCGTTGAACTCAAATAGGATTGAGGGACTTTTGTGTAAATACGTTTTTATACGTATTTCATCGAATACGGAAACTCTTGATGCCAACGCGCGTATCTCGGGAGTACATTAACTTCCGTCAAAGACTCGAAGTCGTTTGACGAGATATTGATTCAAATGACCATCCATTTGACTCGAATTGTAAATGATAGAAACTTATGGGGCTAAACGCAATTCCGTAACTTATATAAGCAAAGAGAGTTCTTTGGAACTCTTGTTCCAAAACCCTAGCCCCCATCGTTCCTTTTCTCTTCTTTCTTTCAATTCTCTTCATCCAGCATCAAAGCAAGGCTTTCAAGAAGTTTTGGAAGAGCCTTCCTCATCTTCATCCTCTTTCTTCAGTTGGTTTTCACTTTGAAGTGGTAAAGCTTAGCTTGGTGAGGTCTTTATCTCAAACTCAAGCTCTCAAAGGGTTTTCTTCCAATTTGATCTTCAAACAAGGCAAGTACTACATGTTTCTATGATTTGTAGTGTTTATGAGTCATTAGAACTCATTTGAGCCAAGAAGCCAGAAAATTGGCTTCAGAATTCTGAAGCTCGAACTGAGCTTTCAGGTGGCTATCGGTCGACCGACAGGTCGACCGAGGAACCGATGACCTGACCGACAGCGTAATGTGGAGGGTGGAGTGAAATTCCAGCTCTCTGGATTTCTGACCGACGCAATGTCGGTCAACCGATAGGCAAGGTCGGTCGACCGATAGGTCGACCGATAACGTAAAGATGGTTCAGAATGCACAGAATTTCAGCTTGCTGGAATTCTGACCGACGCATCGTCGGTCGACCGTTATGAAGCCGTCGGTCAACCGATTGGCTGACCGACAGGTGAACCGACGCTGTACAGAGTTGTCTGTTTTGAGGCCTAATGTATACAGGCTGATTATATGTAATGTATAAGCCTTCATAGGTGTAAACTCAAGTTTCCGAATACACAATTCAAATGATATTCATCGAAAATAGTACGTGTATTGGAAAATGAATGTTTCACTCATTTGTTTGGCTTAGACGTCTGATAACCATTGGTTAGTTATTACTTGAAATTGTGAATATATGACATTGCATATAAATTGCATAATGTACCATTTCTGCTGCAGCGGATGTTTGAGGTGTTCCGGAACCTCGTGGAAGTTAGTGATCTCTGATCAAGACACTGACGTATTCCATATCATTTGACAACCCCTAAATAAGAGTGTCCATGTAGATATCAACTTAATGATATTACTGGATCCGTTATTATTGTTAATGCATTGTCTCATTGGATTATGTGATAGCTAGAACTATCATAACATGTATGTATTTGTTGAACCGTCGTGTTCATAGTACTATTGATGAATGTCACAGGCCCAGATGCCCGTGCCGGTCCTGCCGAGGCCGCGCCGCCAGCGGAGGATACCCGCCCGATACCTCCAGGAGGTTTAATCGAGTGGATTTGATCGCTGAGAGCGAAGGAACAATTTTGAATGTAATTAGAAGTCCCCGTATTGTATTAAATATACGGTGGTTGACTTTCTTGAATGTAGAATGAACTTGTGTATTGTATTTTGTCAATGTATAATTTCCGCCATTGTATACAGTTGACAAGTGTTGTAATTGATATCCCTTGTGAGTTTCGTTTTAGCTTTTGTTAATCTGAAATTTACGGGAGTAAGTATGAATTCGCGGCTGGGGTCTGTCCGAGCTAATCAGATCTCGGGACCGGGTCGTGACATACTTATCGTATGGTATCAGAGCATTAGGTTAAAAGCCTTAGTAACCTTATAAACGATGTGAGGAACGTTAATTCCGTAACAAATCTCGATTTGATTTGTGTCTATTGCTTTCACTTTATGTGAATGATGTTGATGGAAGTATTGAGATGTTAATCTTATCTTCCGTATTGTTACAGCATGGCTTCTGGATCAGGATCTGGGCATGATGACTTTACAGCAGTCACACCCCCTCCTATATCTGAGACCGATGCTAAGTTCGCTGCTATTCTAGAGCAAATGGCTAAGAGCCATGAAGCACAGATGGGCATGCAAGCCCAGTTGGTATTGAGTAATGAACAAGCTAGTCAAGAGTCAAGAGGCTCAAGCTAGTATGCATGCTCAGATGCTCAGGATGTTAGAGACTCAGAGCCAGATGCAGGCTCAAATGCAGACACCATCACCTGTTCAACAGCATATTGAACATCAGGTGGTGAATCAGAACAAGGAAAAGGATCCAAACATCCTTTATGAACAGTTCCGCAAGAGAGGAGCTACTGAATTCCAAGGCACAGAAGATGTGATGCAAGCCGATGAATGGCTGGAACACATCGAAGATGTGCTTGATACAGTTGTCTGCACTTCCAGGCAGAAAGTCTCGCTGACCTCCTCTATGCTCCGAGGATCAGCTAATACCTGGTGGAGAAGTGTCAAGGACACATTTAGGACACTGCCGGAAGAAGGGATCTGGGAGACTTTCATGAATTACTTCCACAGAAAGTTTGTCCCAGAACATGTGCAGCAGCAAAAGGAAGCAGAGTTCCTGAATTTGAAGCAGGGTCAAACATCCGTGTCTACATATGTAGATAATTTCCTCAAACTATCCAAGTATGCTCCTGACTTGGTCAATACTGAGGAGAAGAAAATCAAGCGATTTATTATAGGCTTGAACCCAGAGTACAAGACAGTTGTGATAGCTGGTCAAATACCTACTACATTTGATGCTGTCTTGGCCTAGAGCCTATACTGCTGAAGAGATTCAGCGAGAAAAGGATGTTGCAAATGCTGCAAAGAGAAGTGGTGAGCCATGGTACCCCAAAGGAGGACAATCCAAGGATAAGAGGCAAAAACCGCAGCAAAAGGTCACTCCGAAAGATAATAGGAGTGATAAGCAAGAAAACAAGCCAGTTTGTGAGACTTGTGGTAAGACTCACAGAACTGAGTTGTGTTGGAGGACTACTGGAGCCTGTCTGATTTGTGGTTCTTTAGAACACAAAATGGCACAATGTCCAAAGAGAAGGAGAGATGATAAAGCCTCTTATCAGCAGCCTAATCGGGGACAAGCAGCACTTCCTGCACCTCCTCAGAGATTGGCTTTGCCTGCTCCTCCGAGACAATCCACCACAGCAACCTCAACGACAAGGTCAGCAACGTCCAAATCAGAGACCACAACAGCCTAGTAGACCACAGGCAGCTGGATTGGCTTGTGCAGTCAACAGGGAACAGGCTGATGTTGCAACCAATGTGGTTGAAGGTACTATTCTTGTAGATAATAGACCTGCAATAGCTTTGTTTGATCCGGGTTCTACTCATTCATTTGTAGCACCTACATTTGTCTGTGATATACAAGACCGGATAGAACAATTAGCTTATGATTTTACTGTCTCTACTCCCTTAGGAAAGAGAGTAGTTTGTGAATTGTATCTTCCCCAATGTAATGTTAAAATTGGGGAAATGTCGATGCCAGTTGATCTGGTTGTACTAACAACTATGAAGGACTTCGATGTAATATTTGGTATGGATTGGCTTGCGAAATACAGGGCTTGTTTAGACTGTTTTCACAAGATCATCACTTTCAAAGTGGATGAGACCAATGCCAGTGTACTTTTTGAAGGAGTCCAAAAGAAGTATGACACCAGGCTTGTATCAGCATGAAGGCTGAACGAATGATGCGTAATGGTTGTGAGGGCTACATCGCATTCATTTCGGAAGAAAAGCCTGTACGGGAATTGAATGACATTCCTGTAGTCTGTGAATTCCCAGACGTGTTTCCAAGTGAAGTACTCGGTCTACCTCCAGCAAGGGAAGTGGACTTTACAATTGATCTCATGCCTGGTACTGCACCAATCTCGAAAGCACCGTATCGAATGGCACCATCTGAGTTATGTGAATTGAAGAAACAGATACAGGACTTACTTGATAAGGGTTTCATAAGACCTAGTGTCTCACCCTGGGGAGCACCTGTTCTGTTTGTGAAAAAGAAGGATGGCACCCTTCGTATGTGCATTGATTATAGGCAGATAAACCAAATGACAGTTAAGAACAAATATCCTCTGCCTAGGATCGATGAGTTGTTTGATCAACTCCAAGGTGCAGCACACTTTTCCAAGATTGATCTTCGATCTGGATATCATCAGATTCGGGTTAAAGATCAGGATGTACAGAAAACTGCATTCAGGACTCGTTACGGTCACTATGAATTCCTAGTGATGCCTTTTGGTCTAACCAATGCACCTGCAGTGTTTATGGCATTAATGAACAGGGTGTTTGCTTCATATCTCGACCAGTTTGTTGTAATCTTCATAGATGATATTCTGGTATACTCGAAGACAGAGTTGGAGCATTCACATCATTTGAGGACGACTTTGCAAATACTGAGGGCAAATCAGTTGTATGCAAACCTCAAGAAGTGCAACTTCTGGTTGCAGCAGGTGGCATTTCTGGGTCATGTTATAACCAGAAAAGGGTTAGCTGTAGATACAGCTAAGATTGAAGCGGTTGCCAATTGGCAGAGTCCGAAGAATGTGCCTGAAGTTCGAAGCTTCTTAAGGTTGGCAGGCTCCTACAGGAGGTTCGTCAAGGACTTCTCAAAGATAGCGGCTCCACTAACGAAACTGACTCGAAAAGACGTTCTTTTCCAATGGGACGATACTTGTGAGTCTAGTTTCCAGACCTTGAAGCAAAAACTTGTTTCAGCTCCCGTGTTAGCTTTACCCGAAGGAAGAGGAGGATTTGAGATCTACTCTGATGCCTCGGGTGTTGGCTTGGGATGTGTATTGATGCAGCATAGGAAGGTCATTGCTTACGGTTCTCGTCAGTTGAAAGAGCATGAGAAGAACTATGCTACTCACGATCTTGAGCTCGCAGCGGTTGTGTTTGCCTTGAAACAATGGAGACATTACTTGTATGGTGAAACTTTTGAAGTTCACTGTGATCACAAGAGTCTCCAGTACTTATTCACTCAGAAGGAGATTAATCTGAGGCAACGTCGTTGGCTAGAGCTGATCAAGGACTACGACTTTCCATTTAAATATGTACCTGGAAAGGGTAATGTCGTGGCTGATGCCTTGAGTCGAAAGACTATTGAAGTAGCATCATTGAAATGGGGATGGAATCAACTTGATGATTTCAAGGACATGGATGTGTCCATTGAGGCAGTAGATGACCAAGCAATGACTATGGCAATGTCTGTGTTCGAACCAATTATTATCCAACAGATTAAGGATAGACAGTTCGACGATCCAGAATTGGTAAGGATCAGGGACAACATTGCTGCAAGACCAGACTTCGTGTTGGTGGAAGGAATCCTCTATTTTAGAGACAGATTGTGTGTTCCAGCAGAGAATGATTTGAAACAAGCAGTGATGTATGAAGCGCATCATGCTAGATACTCTATGCATCCTGGAAGCACAAAGATGTATAGGAATCTCAAGGAAATGTTTTGGTGGAACAATATGAAGCGAGAAATTGCCGGTTATGTAACTTCATGTTTAACGTGTCAGCGTGTGAAAGCTGAGCATCAGAAACCACCCGGCTTACTTCATCCACTGAACATTCCTCGATGGAAGTGGGAACACATTACTATGGACTTCGTATCAGGTTTACCAAGGACGAGGAAACAGCACGATGCCATATGGGTGATCGTGGATCGTCTTACGAAGTCTGCACACTTCCTTCCGATTAGAAAAGATATTGGTTTCAGTGATATGTCCAGATTGTTTACCAGTGAAGTGATTCGATTGCATGGAACACCGGTCTCGATTGTTTCCGATCGAGATAGTCGGTTTATTTCCTCATTTTGGCAATCTTTTCAGAATTCGATGGGTACTAGACTTAAGTTTAGTACGGCTTATCATCCACAGACTGATGGGCAATCAGAACGGACTATCCAGACCTTAGAAGACTTGCTTCGTGCCAGTGTATCTGATTTTGGGAGTGATTGGGATGACCATTTAGCGTTGTGTGAATTTGCATACAACAACAGCTACCACTCCAGCATTGAAATGGCACCATTTGAAGCTTTATATGGTCGGAGATGTAGGACCCCAGTGAGCTGGGAAGAGGTGGGAACTCGAAGTTTCCATGGTCCTACGATCATTGCTGAAACAGCAGAGAAAGTACAGCAGATTCAGGATCGGTTGAAGATTGCTAGATCACGGCAGAAAAGCTATGCTGATAATCGTCGGCGTGATCTAGAGTTTGCCATTGATGATATGGTCTTTTTGAAAACTTCACCGATGAAAGGCACTATCCGATTCGGGCAAAAAGGAAAACTTTCTCCGAGATTCATTGGACCTTTCAAGATCCAGAGTCGAATTGGAAATGTAGCCTATCGTCTCGAGTTGCCAACAGAACTCTCCGGTATCCACAATGTATTTCATATTTCTATGCTTCGAAAGTACGTACATGATCCTTCACATATCATAAAGCATGAAGAGATCCAAGTGTTTCCAAACACCACGTATGTTGAGAAGCCAACTCAGATCATTGATACCAAGGAGGCAGTTCTGCGCACGCGAACGATTAAATGGGTCAAGGTGCTTTGGGCACATCATGGACCTAATGAGGCTACATGGGAGCTTGAGGAGCAATTGGCTCGAAAGTATCCCGAACTATTTGTACAGGTAAGTGTGAATTCAGAATTGTTTTAATACTTTTGAATTCAGAATTTGTTATTTGAGTTTCATGGATTTGTATGGCATTCGGAGGACCGAATGGTTCTAAAAGTTGTAGGGAGTTGTGAGACCCCATCCCGAGTTAATTATGATTAACTCTTATTAATCACACTTATGACTAATTAAGCATGTTTAGTCAAATTAATGAAGGCTTAGTACCAAATTGAGTTGGTTTAGCCTTAAGAGAATGAATTAAGCTTGATAAGCTTATGTAAATGGATTTGATGAGTTCGTGAACTCAAACTAGGAATTGAGGGACTTTTGTGTAAATACGTTTTTATACGTATTTCATCGAATACGGAAACGCTTGATGCCAACGCGCGTATCTCGAGGGGTACATTAACTTCCGTCAAAGACTCGAAGTCGTTTGACGAGTATTGATTCAAATGACCATCCATTTGACTTGAATTGTAAATGATAGAAACTTATGGGGCTAAACGCAATTCCGTAACTTATATAAGCAAAGAGAATTCTTTGGAACTCTTGTTCCAAAACCCTAGCCCCCATCGTTCCTATTTTCTCTTCTTTCTTTCAATTCTCTTCATCCAGCATCAAAGCAAGGCTTTCAAGAAGTTTTGGAAGAGCCTTCGTCATCTTCATTCTCTTTCTTCAGTTGGTTTTCACTTTGAAGTGGTAAAGCTTAGCTTGGTGAGGTCTTTATCTCAAACTCAAGCTCTCAAAGGGTTTTCTTCCAATTTGATCTTCAAACAAGGCAAGTACTACATGTTTCTGTGATTTGTAGTGTTTATGAGTCATTAGAACTCATATGAGCCAAGAAGCCAGAAAATTGGCTTCAGAATTCTGAAGCTCGAACTGAGCTTTCAGGTGGCTATCGGTCGACCGACAGGTTGACCGAGGAACCGATGACCTGACCGACAGCGTATTGTGAGGGTGGAGTGAAATTCCAGCTCTCTGGATTTCTGACCGACGCAATGTCGGTCAACCGATAAGGCAAGGTCGGTCGACCGATAATGTAAAGATGGTTCAGAATGCACAGAATTTCAGCTTGCTGGAATTCTGACCGACGCATCGTCGGTCGACCGTTATGAAGCCGTCGGTCAACCGATGGGCTGACCGACAGGTGAACCGACGCTGTACAGAGTTGTCTGTTTGAGGCCTAATGTATACAGGCTGATTACTATTAATGTATAAGCCTTCATAGGTGTAAACTCAAGTTTCCGAATACACAATTCAAATGATATTCATCGAAAATAGTACGTGTATTGGAAAATGAATGTTTCACTCATTTGTTTGGCTTAGACGTCTGATAACCATTGGGTAGTTATTACTTGAAATTGTGAATATATGACATTGCATATAAATTACATAATGTACCATTTCTGCTGCAGCGGATGTTTGAGGTGTTCCGGAACCTCGTGGAAGTTAGTGATCTCTGATCAAGACACTGACGTATTCCATACCATTTGACAACCCCTAAATTAGAGTGTCCATGTAGATATCAACTTAATGATATTACTGGATCCGTTATTATTGTTAATGCATTGTCTCATTGGATTATGTGATAGCTAGAACTATCATAACATGTATGTATTTGTTGAACCGTCGTGTTCATAGTACTATTGATGAATGTCACAGGCCCAGATGCCCGTGCCGGTCCTGCCGAGGCCGCGCCGCCAGCGGAGGATTCCCGCCCGATACCTCCAGGAGGTTTAATCGAGTGGATTTGATCGCTGAGAGCGAAGGAACAATTTTGAATGTAATTAGAAGTCCCCGTATTGTATTAAATATACGGTGGTTGACTTTCTTGAATGTAGAATGAACTTGTGTATTGTATTTTGTCAATGTATAATTTCCGCCATTGTATACAGTTGACAAGTGTTGTAATTGATATCCCTTGTGAGTTTCGTTTTAGCTTTTGTTAATCTGAAATTTACGGGAGTAAGTATGAATTCGCGGCTGGGGTCTGTCCGAGCTAATCAGATCTCGGGACCGGGTCGTGACATACTTATCGTATGGTATCAGAGCATTAGGTTAAAAGCCTTAGTAACCTTATAAACGATGTGAGGAACGTTAATTCCGTAACAAATCTCGATTTGATTTGTGTCTATTGCTTTCACTTTATGTGAATGATGTTGATGGAAGTATTGAGATGTTAATCTTATCTTCCGTATTGTTACAGCATGGCTTCTGGATCAGGATCTGGGCTGAACTCTTAGTGTGCACGGCCTCTTAGTCCAGAATTCTTAGTGTGCACGGCCAACTACCCAGGCCAGGGGGTTAGCTGAACTCACAAGAAGTTCTGGACAATCAGGCTCTGCCTGCAGGGTGTTTACTTCTCTGATCCCAGTGTGCCGAGCTGACCGCCCAGGCCAGAAGGTCGGCTGAGCACACTGTGTACAGTGACACTTCCCAGATTCTAATTTCTATTATTGCAATCATATGTAGTACCCATTGACCATCCAAATAGACTTCCATCACTGTGCCAACCATGAGTCGACGGTGTGGCTCAACCTTGACTCGTGGGGTCCACTAATTAAGGTACAGGTTATGTAATCTAAGATGATTCGACATTTATACGTTACTAAGTGATGCACATAACTTCTGAGCACCAAACACAGTATTCCTTAGCATCTGTGGTTTCACTTAAAGATCGAATTACCTGAGATAGACCTGAATCTAAAGTGAATCATTTACTTAGGTTGGACTGCGGATATCTCCCATTGAACCTTGTACTTGGAGATTTATCTCCCTCATATTATTAGTGTCACTCTATTGTCCCTAATATTGCTTATACCTGTTAATTTAATGAAAAATGGAGGACCCGAACCTAGGACTACTTAGAGGTGACCCGGTAATACGATTGGGTGAACATCGACCCGTGTCTGTGGCTAGGCGGGCCCTCTTATGGCCTAAGTTTGGATGTGAATTATCTTAGACTGGAGAGGTTAGATTGTATGGGCTTGTAACCCATTATGGATGTAAATGGATCATATGTTATTGAGCATGGACTTGTATCTCATATGGACTGTTATAGACCAGGCCATGTATTTGGTGAGCCTTGGTATGGGTCCGTTGACTGGACTTGGACCTGGATTATGACCCATGGATACTTGGACATTTTAGGGACTTTGTTAGGACCTTGTTCACGCAAGGCAAAGCCTAGACAGACACAGACCTTTATTATTTCCTGAGTCGGCATAAACATTCACTCAGTTGATCTAAGCTCAGCCAGTTGGACTGATCATCACTGGTAGGAGCTATTGAGAGTGTTGTGTGGCTATCATGATGAGCATTGTTGGATACGGACGGTGCGATACCGAGTCCGGTCTCAGTGTGTGTTGATGGATGATATTATTTGCGGGGCTAGATAATCCCCAGCACTGTGAGATTTTCCCTGCCGCGACTATGTTCAGTATGGGAGGACCGCGGCATAATATCCCGCGGTATCCAGCTTGTGTGAGTGTGTCATCTTGTGTAGGTTTATTATATTATGTTTATCTTGATTCTATTTATTTATCTTGCTCAACTGCTTAGGATCTGTACCATTGTTATTCTCCTAACTTTACTACTATATCTACTCATTTGATGCATACATTCTATATTATTAGCATACTGTGACTTGCCAGATCTTTAGATCTGATCCACTCTTGGTGCTTAGGTCTTGACCCCGAATTCGAGGGCGATGCGTACGCACTCGTTGAGGTGCCCGTAGGAGGTGACTACGGATGGGGACCGGCCGACCAAGAGGTCAGGCCGGAGGGTGGAGAGCCGGCACCAGTTGCAGGGGTTTGAGTGTCTATTGTTTGGGATTTTGAGAGATTTTTGTAGTGAGCTGGGTAATGTTCGAAATATGTAATTAAACTTTGGTTTTTGTCACTTCACATTTTAGGCTGGACTTCAGCCCATTCACATTTGCTATATATATATGATGATACCTTATGCTTCCGCTATTTCTGTATTGTTTCTGCTTATTTCTTTATGCTTCCGCAATATTAACTGTTGTTATCTGTTGTTATAATATTGTTCCAAAAGTTTTAAATTGGACCTCAATGCCGACCTACGATCTTGGAAGTTCTCGGATTTCCGGGAAGTAGCGCGTCAATTTCGGTACTTTGACAATTTTCTCGGTATCCGGAATTGGGGCGTTACACTAAATGCACTCGAGTTAGAATTCTGAGCTCAAAATCTAGGGCTTGAATCTTTCATTTGGTACCATATTAAGCTTGATAACCAAATGGGCTAGGCTGAAATGAACCTTGTAAAGTCCTAGTTTAGCTTATGTTTCTATGCTTAGCATTGTTCTGTTTCATTTCTTGGTTTGGGCTGAAGAAGCAGATCCGCTCAATCATTATCAATCTGACTGCAATCTATTTTGGCCTGTGAGGATCTCCACAGAGGCAAAAACATGAACTTCTGATGTCCCTATCTGACTGTTAAATGGCAGGGGAGCGTAAAAAGAAAAATACTGGGATCCCATAAATAAAAGTGCCCAATGAGACATTCAGATGCAGATGCAGACGTCCGCAGGAAAAATTTCGCGCACAGCAGAGAGCCTTGTACTTAACTGATATTCAAATCCTTTTCACCTCTACAACTAATGTATCTTGGTTTTTCGTGGCCTCTACAGGGTTTAACACCAAGTATTTATTACCAGGGCCTGGGGCTGTCAACAAGCTGAGAAAGCATCTGACAAAGCTGGACTGGGCTCAGTTGTGCTTGGGCATGACTAAAGCTTGAGCAGAGCTAGGACCTTTTCACTGGGCTTAGCTCATATTTGTTTCGATCAAGCTAACATACACAAATTCGTCACATATACAAGATCAGGTGCTAGCTCAGGTCATTAATAAATAAAGTGTATAAATGCTGTAAGCCAAGCCCAAGCCCAAGCCCATACTCAAGTTCTTCTTGTTTAGAATTGGGCTTGTAGTTGCACCTGATTAGTTTACTACCTCTATAAGTTGAAGATTAACCCAACCTTGAGCTTGGCTCCTCGAACTCAAGTGGAGTCGAACCAAGTCAAGCCATTGATCAGAAATTGAGCTTGAGGTAGGTCAATGCAGATTAATTACACCCATGGCTGGGCTTGAGACTCTGGATCTAACAAAGAGAAACTGAAGGCGTTCTCTTCATCCGCTAGGCCCAATGTCGAGAATCATTCATTGCATTGTTTGTGGTCCACCTAATGACCTGTCGCATCTGCCGCAGAGGCACATATCAATCAGAAGTGAAATTTGGGTTGGGCTTCTTCAAGTTTCTTTATATCAAAATCTCATATTACTCCGGAGGCCAGTTTGGCAACTCTACTAATAGAGTCGAGTGAAGTAAAAGTTGATTTTGAAGAAAGAATAAAATATAATTGGACTATGATGGTATTTTATTTTTAGTTATTTATTATGTAATTTTTTTTTATTTTTTGTATGGGAAAGTGGAGTTTTTTTATATTTTAGTGGATAAAGGTGGTTGTTTTTTTACTTTTTTTAAAAAAGATGGAGGGAGTTTTGTATTTAAGTGCTTTTAATGTGAAATCTTTCCTGAAAAATGGAGGTTTAACTTGACTTTTACTATGCTAGTAAAGTGCCAAACTACTTAAACGTTGTGCTTCAAGATTGATGATTGATGATTATCTTATAAAAATTGTAAAATCTCCAGATACTTCACATTGGATGACTCGGTTTCAGCCTTGTCGGATCTCAGATGCTATCAAAGCAAAAGGCTCAGTCAACATTATTCCAATTCCACGCTCTTCTCGGATGCTTCTTAGAAAGATGAAAAGAGTATTGTCTCTCCCAGCGTATTTTCAGAATTTTAGTGAGCTCAACTTTTGGGCACTAGTTCGGTTTAATTCCTGTACTCAGGATGTGGGTTTCTTTCACTTTTATTTAGACCAGGTTGTGGGCTTTTATTATTTTCATGTCTTTAAACTTTCTTTTTTGCCTTACTCAACTCTTCGGAATGAGGTGCGTTGTTTTGGGGTTTTTTTTTTTTTTTTTTCCCTTTTGAGTAGAATCATACTTACTATTGAAAAAAAAAAAAGTTAGGGAGCCATTTGGGCTGAGATTTTAAAAATTGGATTTGGGTTGGTCAAGTTTGAGTTTTAGATACTTGAATTCAGCCGTTGTCCTCAAGCTTACTATATAAACCCTTTGATACTTTTTTCATCCCCTTCATTTGCCATCATATCTGATTTTATACTCATTAAACATTCACTCCCTACTGGATTGAATCTCAAAAAGACCTATGTTCAAAATGTTATATTTATAAGGAGACATTTCCATCTTGCCTCTTTTCATTGATACAAATGCATCCAAGCGGGCCCCATGAGCTATACTGCATATGAGCAATATGCAATCTTCATTGTGCAAAACATCATCATCATCAAATGCTGATCCCAACTATGCTGGGGTAAGCTGCATGAATTATGTTCCTCAATCTTCATAGTGCAAAATATTATCCTATGGATATATTTAGTATAGTATATAAAAAATGCACATTTAAGGAATTTTATATCCATTAAAAAGCAAGCCAAATCTAAATTTTTGGTACCTAATATCCGACCCAAGTACAAGGATCACAAACTAAGGGCATGCCTCTTTAAGAATTTGTCATGTTTTGGTTTTCTTAGACATCATACGACATCGTGTCCATGACATTTGCATATATCATGTTTCTCCAAAAGAATTCTAACCACCTAAAAAGTCTTAAATGACTTTTGGAATCTCTGCAATTCTAACTTTTTTGTGGAATTTTTTAATGCTCAAGTACGATGGTGCATTTAGGAGTCCCACCATGCCAGAGAATACAAAATCTTCTAGACTGAGATTCCATGAATTCAGTAAAGAATTAGGCCCTACAAACACATTTGTGTTTTTTTTTTTTGGATTTTTCCTGTACAGTCACCCAAATTCATCGATAACTCCCCATTGTTACCAAACGGTCCAAACTAGATAAATTTACATACACGTTCTCCGTACTATCCGTACATCTGCGCAGGCCAAAAAGTCGCTTTTTCCTATGCGATATCGCAATTTATATTGTGATATCGCAACTCGAAAAACCCTTTTCATCATTTTATCCCTCCCTGCTTTGACTTTTCCTCATTGTCACCTACTATAACTCGCTCCCCCGGCCGATTTCACTCTCCTCCCTCGCCAACCTATTTGTAAATATGCAAGGCCCCCAGTATCTGTTCGATGTCGACGAATCAGCAGGGTCTCCATTGGCTCCATCAACGAGGGATTTTAGCCTCCATTGTTTCACAATTTAGGCGTTCCTGAGCTTGGTGTTATTGCAGTCGCCCCTGGTAAAACCTGGTAATCCTTATTCCCTCTCTCTTTTAGATAATTTGTTCTAGGACCCTCCATAGGGCGGGATCTACAAAACATCCCACATTATTTTTTGCAATTGGACGTCCAATCCAAAACCCGAAGTGGTAATTCATGATATGAGAACAACATGATTTCTTTAATATATCAACAACCGGGTGTTCAAATGTTATTGAAATTCTGTAGACTGTCAAAAGATATAAGGCTGAATGCCCACATTTTCAACGTGGATGTTCATAAAAAAGTGAGGTTATACAAGTTCCCCATAAGGTCACTACCAATATTTATATAAAATATTTCAAATGTTTCTACATGTGAGATTCCTTATTCCCTAACTACCTTTAAAAGACACAAAGAAGGAGAAAATATAACACAATAAATAAGAGGGAGATACATATAGGGTGAGAAAAAGGAAATTAATACTGTTGATGGATTCGACAATAGTAGCAGAGAAAGATATAGAAGAAGACTCAATGCTATATATGAAAAAAGAAGGGATTCATTTGCAAAGAAAGAAAGTAACGAACCCAAGAAAATGACGAAAGCTACAGAACAGAATGAAATTATAAACAGAGATGCATTCGTTGACTTTTAACGTAAAACTTTATGCGATATCACAATTGAATAAATTGCGAAATTGCAATATAAATTGGGATGTCGCAAAATTTATTGTGATGTCGCAAAGGAAAATTTGACTTTTTTGGATGTGCAGAGGTATGGACGGTACAAAGAACGTGTAGGTAAAATTGTCTAATTTAATAACAATGGGGAGTTATTGACGAATTTACGTGACCGTGCGGAAAAAAAAAATTTATCCACCTACAAACACTTGGGATTGAGTTTGGGTTGGAAATTGCAATCATCCACAGTATCAGCATGATGTGCTAATAATGGGAAGCTAAGCTCCAACAAATTAATTGCAGAATAATGTAAACGCGAGACCTTCGTGGGAAGGGGGGCTTCCAGCTTCCCTACCCACATGCACTCACATGTCTCGTGTGGGCCCCACCTTCCGACAGCACTTACAACCACAATCCGCGGCGATGAAATCAAGGATTCCATGCCCCGTCAACCACGACCCAAAATTACTTTTAAAATCACCGCTCTCTGACACCCATTTAAGGAAAAAGTCTTAATAAGAGTCGTACATAGAATAAGATATGTGGCCCACTTGTGATCGGCTGCTGATCAAACTCTTGTGGGGTTTGGACGATCAGGATCCTTTGATATAAAAGAAAATCATCTCAGTCGGCCCACCTTAATCCAAACCTCATAATATATATGACTCGATGTATTTTCTTGTCCGGATAAAGACTTTACCTCACCTCATTTTACTTTATCAAACATTCAAACATGGCAACATAAGTAAGAAAAGGAGTTTTTTTTTTTTTTTTTTTTTTGAAATAAGAAAATGATGGCTTTTTATAATTCAGTGGTATGGTAAAATAACTTTTGAGACTTTTCGGTGAAAAGTAGAAGTGTGTTTTGAAATATAGTATTTTTTTATTTAACTCAAAAAAATTTATCTTTTAAAATGATTATTCACCTTACCACTAGTAAAGTAAATTTACTATAATTGGAAAAGTGATCATTACCCATTTTGCATCCCATTCTTACATGACACGTGCTGGGAGCATTAGCACGAGTGCCCTCTTCTAGAAGCATTCTATGATTGCCCTGTCCACTTTGATCTTGGTCAGTCTTTATTTATTTACAAGCTTAAAATTTCCACTAATTCAATTACATGAAACAAATAAGTAAATATTTTGAGATCCATCTTATTCTATAATAGGATTGAATTGGATAGAGTAATGTTTAATAAGAAAGAGGTTGAGGCCGTTACATGATAAAAAAAAAAAAATTTCAGTTTGCATTTAGGTTTTTGAGCCATAAGTAGAAATGAAAGAGACAAAAGTAGATCAAGTACAGCAAGTCCCCTGTTGAATCTGAGCAGGTTATTTGACTTTAGAAATATGTATTTTATAAGTAGTGAAAAATGAGAAATTAGAAAGTGAACATCTGTGAATAATCATCAAGTATTAGACATTCCTTTCATAGAATCTCATCAAGGAAAATGGAGAGCCTTACCAATAAGAAATATAAAATAAATAAATAAAAAGGACCGAGAGATGGAGAATTAATATTCAGCCAATGTTCTCGTTATTTCAAATATTAAAAAGTGCGTCTGGTTCTCATCTACATCTCCAATAACCCTTACCCTTTTAATGTTCATTTGGTGGAGCTCATTTGACCAAAAACTCGGATGTATTCAATTCCGATCCTTTTAATCAGTAATGTATTCAATTGCAATGGAATATAGTAAAATTAATTATACCACTCAAAATAAAGTGTGTTTTATACATTGATTAATTCAATACTAGCTATCCTAACTCTTATGAAGTGAAACTCTGCCACAGCCAATGACAAAGAGGACATTTGTTTCAGTGGTTTAGGTGGACCCACTCAAGATATGATAAAGTATTATCAAGACATTTCTTTTATTGTCGTGTCGGCCTAAAAGGATTTGGACTTGCGGTGTATATTTATGATCATATGTAAGGGCTGTTAACATGTTTGGAATTAGATAGGACCTATTTATTTCATCATGCATATATAAGGTTTGGTGAATTAACTTTCTATTAGAAAAATGGTTTTAGTAAACAAATGCTAGCCATCCAATTAAAAGCACTGGTTTCAAACATTCTGTCAGCTTTCATACTTACCAATAGAATTCAATTTCTTTAATCATGAGGTGGCTAATAACATTAGATGAAGCTTTTTTTTTTTTAAATCACTATGGAGAAACTTATAATTTACTATATGCTTGTTGCTCTCTTCTTGACATTATCTTCTTTCTAGAAGATGTTAGTCTTCTCCTATCACTTGTCTGTCATCATCACTCCCTCTTATATATGAAATTCTATGAATCCCACAAGGGGAGAAGATTCTGTCCAACAGTATGATGATAAAAAAGAAAAACACTCACTAGTCCACAATAGAGGTGGTGAGGGGTGGGGAGGAAGTGAACTGACAAGAATGATGAATGAAGTTAAAGAAGTTACGGTAAAATTTGTAGTGGGAGGGAAGTTCTAAGGGTTGGCTTTATATATTTTCTATCCTGAGGTATCATAAATTTGACATAATATATTGAAGTATAAAATTGACATTATACGTGAAATATTGTTTCATGTAATTGAATTCTTAATATTTTAAGAGTTTGTAATTATGTAAGTCGTTAAAAATGAAGAATCAAAAGTGAATACTCAAAAAGAGTATCATCATATAGTCTCATCTTTAATGGAAATGAACCAAGTTTAGATGAGAAAGATTACTCAGCCATCATCCTAGAATAGGAAGCCAAGGTCTTATCTACATTGCTATCTTACATCATTCACCTCTTACCTCCTTTCATTTACTTTTACCTCTTTAATAATCCTTCAGTGAATCTCATTTTACTATGAATTTTTATATATTCAGTTCCTATATATTTTATGCAAACAAACAAGCCCAAAGGTAATTGTGTCATCTCATTTGTTGTTCCTACAGTACACTTTATTGTGGAAGCTAAAGGTTGAGCATGCAACTCTATGTAACCATGCCCAAATTGAGGTATTTTATGAAAAAAAATATATTTCATTAAGAATTTGTATGGAGTTTGAATAATTAATTTAAAATAAAATCAAAGAACCAAACAATTTCTTACACCAGGGGTATGGCCTAATTGATTACAAAAGTTTTCAAGAAAAAACCCTTCTATCACTCTTGGAAAACTCTTTTTCTCAAAAGACGATTTACATAGAGCATGTCAACTTCCAGATAAACCATTATAGATACCTGATGCCTGCCATCACTAAAAAGCTCTAGGCTTTCAACAAAACACAGCACATCAGCAAAATATGTTCTTGGCACATTACATAAAAAAGCAAGTCCTTCAAAGTGGAGAATTTTAGCTGATCTGCTGATGTACTGTCCTTTAATTGGAAGTTATAGCTCTTATGAATTGTGATGTTTTACATCAGGTGATTTGTATTCATATCCCATACCTGCCTGAGTTCAATCAATTGAATTGTTAAGATCATATACCACCCTCTCAGCCTGTCACCCATTAAAAAGTGGGGCCATTTGCAAATTGTTGCTATATATGCAAAAACATGCATAAAATCTTTTCTACCAAACCACCCAGTCCAACAATAGTACAAATGAAAACCCAACTTCCAACAAGAATGATGTATTTATCCTGGTAGATCTACTGATGCAGTATATATGCTTTCCCATTCCATTCATTATTCAATTTCATGTCACACCATACCATACCATACCTGCAAGCAAGCCCTCACATGTTCCCCCCTATTTAACTCCTAAAATGACAAAAGGTAGGTAATTTTATAAGGAATGATTACTTAATCTTTCTAATTTTTATAACCATTTTTCTTAATTCCACAATCTCAACCAATCATTTTGACCAGCAGCCAAAGAGTAAATATCTACTCACTCATGAAACATGAAAGTTACTCATATCTAACCTTACCTACTCGGGCTTAAATGCATGATATTATTAGTCATGAATAAGCCTGCTTGAGTTTAATTTACTTTCCGCATTAATGCACTTGATTTAATCTAAACAAGTTCAAAACACTACTCTAAATAGTAGGAGCTAATCAGATTAAGGTCTGAAAAAAAAAAGCTCTAGTTTTAAATTCTAATTATTTACAATTAGTGTGTTTGGTAAAATCATAAAAAGAGGCACTCTTATTTCATGAGGTAATTGAGGCCCACCTTGAGAAATTGTGGTAATTGGGCCCACCTTCTAAAAATTACAGTATAGGACCTGGCATTTGCGTTATTTCAAAAATCTTGTGAGATTATTTTCATCCAAAATACTTGTGAATGTTACATTTTCCACATTCATCTGCTTTAACTTAAAAGGCTCTAATTAAAAGCAGCTTCCCTTAGCTAATTTTTTCAGAGGCAAAAGTTTTGATTTGTAAATAAGCTCTATAATTAGAAAATACAATTAGAGGTTTCCCAAGCTCTCTACTATATAACTAAGTTCTAAATTATAAAATAAAAGTTTATTTTTAGAGTTACCAAACGCCCCCTTAAGTCATTTGTATCATTTTACAATAAAAATATGTTGACTTCGTCCACCATTTGTTGTTCAAATGTAAATATGAGGTGACTAAGATTTTTAGGTCAAGAAATGGGCAGCTGGTTGTTGCAATTGTCAGAACTTACAGGTTGGTTAATTGGAAGTATGTATTTTAAACACAAGTGGTGCTCATGGCTGGGCCGGACCAGCTTAACCATGCCTCATCTTTCTGGGCTGGATTTGGGCTTTATTTTTAGGCCCATTGGCTGTATTTAAGCTAGTTTTCAGTCATTATTTTTAACTGGGCCGGACCTGGTCTTATACATGATTGAGACCATCCCAACCCAACTTATTCAACACAGTGGACTGTACATATTTTGCAAATTGGCTGAGCCTGGATCTGACTTTCTGGCAATGTGGAATGAAACAGGCCTTAATTTCAGAATCGACAAAGAAATGAGTTGTTAAACAAGATCTGACCCAGTTTGAACCCACCCAAGGAATTCGGCAGAACCCACCTTCCAATAAATTAACATGCATTTTAACCTGGGATAATATTCACCTGCACATGCACAGGATACTAGTGCATCCAGGACATCCCAGAAGGAAGGCCCATCCACCTCTGAATTTCACGCGTTACTCAAGAATCAAGATTCCAAGTGCGCACCGTGCAATCAGGACATCACAGGAAGTGAATTTCACACGTTGGTTGTGATGGCCGAGGGGCACATCCCATACTTGTCAAATTCGTTTTGTCTCGGAAGAAATCTCGAAATATTTCGTTGCAATCCACATACCGAAATAAAACAATACTGTACAACTTTTCGGTCAATTTCCACCGTTTCGGTCAACTTCGGGAATTTCGGCCGATTTCGACATAATTCAAAAAATTAGCCCAAATTGAATTAAAAAAAGACTTTATGCAATTTTCTTCCTTCTAAAAAGCCCCAATCCTTACCCTAGGCCCCTTTTCAAACAAAAATAAAAAAGGAATAAAAAGGAGGATAATTTCACTTAAAATAAACTTTGTAATCAAAGTTCACTTAAAAAAATCCTTAATCAAATTTCTACATGCATATATATATATATATATATTTATATTTATATTTTTTTCGAAACAAAACCCCGAATAGTTTCGCCGAAATTTTCGAATCAGCCAAAAATTTTTATTTGGAGACCAAACTGAAATGATGTTCGAAACGAAATCCACAACTATGACATGTACATGTTATGCACTGTGCATGGATGAATATCTTCCACATAGTGTTATACTGTGATTTTGCTGTTCAGCTCACGGAGCACACTCGAATGTATTTCTATTATTTGAGATATGATAGATGAAAAGGTCGTATACATATTAGATTAGCCCCATAAAATTATCCTAATCCTTTATTTAATGATTTTTTAACCATAAAAAAAAAATTTAGATGCAATGTGAATCCAAGATGGACCCAAATGGGCCCAAAGAGCTGAACATCAAATTCTGCTCTTAGGAGAAAACTCTCCGAAATAACATGCCAATTGTCACACAATATCTAACAAGATTTCACATGTTCTCTTCCCCCATTCCTGTTAAATATAATAAAGAGCCAAGATCCCTCAACCTTTCCATCCTGTAAAGCCAATCAAACCCACCAACTCTAACACACCCCACCATCAAAAACCACCACTCCCATCAAAAGAAGAAGAAAACCAGAGAGAGAGAGAGACCCATCGACCAGAGATGCATGCAAAAACAGACTCGGAGGTGACCAGCCTCGCAGCCTCCTCTCCCACAAGGTCCCCTCGCAGGCCAGTCTACTACGTGCAGAGCCCATCCCGCGACTCCCACGATGGCGAGAAGACCACCACCTCCTTCCACTCCACCCCAGTCCTCAGCCCCATGGGCTCCCCTCCCCACTCCCACTCATCCCTCGGCCGACACTCCCGTGAGTCCTCCTCCAGCCGCTTCTCCGGCTCTTTCAAGCCTGGATCTAGGAAAATGAAGAAGGAGTCCACCAAGCCATGGAAGGATTGTGCTGTCATTGAAGAAGAGGGACTCCTTGAAGATGATGACATGGACAAGGGCTTTACTAGGAGATGCTATTTTCTTGCTTTTGTTCTGGGGTTCGTGTTTCTCTTCTCCATTTTTTCTTTGATTCTTTGGGGGGCTAGTCGACCCCAGAAGCCTCTGATTTCTATGAAGGTAATTGGTTCTCCCATCACTCACCGGCCTTGATCATCAGTAGTGATCTCCATTTTTTTTTTAATATATTGACAACTGAATGCGTTACCCATTTGACTCTAGCTTTTTGGGCTTGATTTTCATTGAAAAAGTGAAGTTTTTGCAGTAGCTTGTGAACCCATTTTGGGGTTATTGGATTTGATTGTTGTAGATCTGTTTTTCTCCATCCATAGACTAAATGCATCTCTAGCCATCAGAGCATATAGGTAATTGGCTTGTTTTCTTTTTCGAAAAAAAAATGTTTGCACAAGTTCATGAACCCATTTTGGCGACATTAGATTTGATGGTTGTAGATCTGTATTCCTCAATCCATAGACCAAATATAATTGGATCCAATGATTTTAACCAGCTAAATGCATATACCCATTTGAGCATTTAGCTAATTGGGCATGATTTTCACTGGAAAAGGATCTAATTTCTGCACAAGTTCATGAACCCATTTTGGTGAGATTTGATTTGATTGTTGTAGATCCATGTTTCTGCATCCACAGACTAAATAAGTCGGATCCATCGATTTTAACCACCTAATTCAATCTACCCATCTGAAAATATGTCTTTTTAGGCTCTGTTTTCTTTAAAATCGCGATTTTTGCTTGCAAATATATCTACCCATTCGAGCATATAGCTTTTCAGGCCATTTTCATGACATGGGGTGGTAACAGATTCTTGTTTCTTCCTTCCATGAACAGAGCATTACATTTGAGACATTTGTGATTCAAGCGGGGACGGATTCAACAGGAGTGCCCACAGATATGGTCTCCATGAATTCCACAGTAAAATTTACCTTCCAAAACAAAGCAACATTCTTTGGTCTTCATGTGACATCAACCCCTCTCGATCTCTCCTTCTCTCAGCTCACCGTTGCCAGTGGAGCTGTAATCATCCAAACCCACCTCCCTCTTTTTTTCTTATTTTTCTAAATCAAACCCATTTCCAACAAGCAATTTTCTTTCTGGGTGTTGCAGATAAAGCAGTTCTACCAATCGAGAAAGACCCAGAGAACCATGAATGTGGTTATTTTGGGCACTAGAATCCCCTTGTATGGAGGTGGGGCTAGTTGGAGCAGTTCAACAGGAAATACAAATGTGCCTGTGCCCTTGAATCTCAGTTTCATGGTCAGATCCAGAGCTTATGTCTTGGGGAAGTTGGTGAAACCAAAGTTCTATATCAAGGTGGAGTGCTCAGTTGTTTTGGACCCCACTAAACTGAATAAGCCTGTTTCTCTCAAGGACTCATGTCAATACAGTCGATAGTGATATGGTGAGATTAAGATGTCTATTAATGAAGAAATCAATGGAGTGGGGTCCGGGGAAGAGACAAAGGTGACAATAGGGTTATTTGTTTTTATTTATGTATTCTTTCTTACAGCTGTTTGGGCAGCTTTTGGGGTTGGAAAATGGATGGGCAGCGTCTGGAAGACGCGGTTTGGGTGCCAAGCTGCCCAGAAGCCAATTAGATCTGGGTACTTTATTGTATGTAGTTTAATAATATTGTTAAATTATATGAGGGGTGTTCAATAAAAGAGGTTTGGACTTTCTCTTGGGATTTGCTTTTGGGTTTTGCTAATTGACTTTTTGGATGTGTCCCACCATGTGGGTTTGGAATGCTGACAAAGTGCATCCATTCATTTCGATTTTCTCCTGTTTTGATTTCTTCTTTATCTATTTTTGTGAAGTTGATTAGGAAGTGTTATTTATTGGTGACAATATCAGTGGGACACCACATTTTTAATAGTGAGATTTATTTTGTGGTCCTGCTTTTTGGCCTTAGTGTTAAGAAGTTCCTCTGATATCAATAACTATTTACATTTTATTGTAGTATTTCCCATTGTAAGTATATTTAAATGATGGCACAAATGCCACTTCATAGTAAAGAAATTGTAGTTGTTTTGATCTTCTTCTTTTTTTTTCTTTACTTCTAAATTATGGTTTCTAATCATTGGTGTTATGTAATGTTTCAACTGGCTAGTTAAGGGTTAGATTGTGACTCAACCCTGACCTGACATGCTAACATCCATAGTTTTAAAGGAGTCCAGGCGCAGCTATTTCAATCAGGCCTTTGAATAATCGAGAAATCATGGTTTATTGACACATAAATAATGCACTGCATACATCTTATATGATCATTTGTGAAGAATATGTAATGTTCATATGGGAATTTTTATGCAGATGAATTAGTTCGACTAAAGTAGACTCCATATATACTTGATCCAAAATTTTCTTCATTTAAAATGAGTTAAAGCTATCCGTTCGATTTTTTTTATAGAAATAGAAATTTAGAACAATAGCTATAATCTGTTTCACATATGTTATTACTACTATTTGAGTGAAATTTGGGTCACTATGGGGCGTATTACCCCCACATGAGCCAACTATAAATCAACAGGACAAAACCTCCCATGCCCATAGGACATCAGCATAAGATGCCCAAAGGAATATGTGGGGGTAGTTCACGGCGCATAGGCAGAAACAATGGGACTCCTCACCACATGCTTCCCTCCAACCTCATGCCAACTCAGATACCCATAATTCCCAATGTAATCACCTTCAGTCCTGGCCATATCAGTCTTGCCCATGTCAATCTCCACACTCATCTCAAACCCCTGCCTGCTGTTCTTACCCTCAAACTTAAGCGTCTCTGGCTCCACCACCACTATCATGCCTGCGGGGGCATACACCACCGCACGATAAACAGCAGGACCCTCCTCCACGTTGGTTAGCACTCTGGTAAACCTGGAAGTAGTGGAGTTGGTGTTGTTGAGAATGACCATGAAGGAGGGGTAGTTGAGATCCAGACTGGGGTTTGTGCATGTGTAGTTGGATTGCCTTGTTATCACCTTCATCTGATCGCTGGTGTAGTTGAACCCACAAAGAAAATCCAAGTAGTCCTGCACCCCAATGTCATACACCAAGCCCGGGTCCATTGCCTTGTTCGGATTCACATGCCCCCCTCCGAAATCCAGTGGCGTCGCTGAAGTTCCTGTCATTTAACATAATAGCAATCTTAATGGGTATCTGCTCAAGGAATAGGGCTAGAGACTGGCCAGCGTTAGCGGCTGAGGGAGCATGACAACTAAATGGGCTCGCACTTGAACAAGAAACGGTCCATCCAATCTGGCTCATGACCGCATATAGTGTAGAAGTTGTTTTATGGATCCAAGAGATAAACACATCTGAATCTGGATCCGGATCCATGCATATAAGATCTAGACGCCCTCAAATCTGGAAACTTGAGGGTTCAGAAATCAGGATCTATATCTGATAGAAACTACAGCGGTATATTAGGTAATACATGCATATTTTAAGAGTGCACAAAGGCTAGTATACTAGACTTGTTATGGATCTGGACCAGATATTCAGACTTTCTGGGTTGTTTAGTTGCTAAGATTTCTGGATCCAACGCAAAAGATAGGTGTTGGATCACGAGGAAAACGGATTTGGAGATGGATCCAGATACACCATGGTTCCATCCCCGACTCTTTTAACTCATTTACGATCTACCTGTAGTGAGGGCGAGTATAGGTCGATCTGTATTGTCGATTACATATGCAGTAGTCATGAGAGCGGACCGGATAGCAGCTGGGCTCCAGTCAGGGTGCACAGCTCGCACCAGTGCTGCTACGCCAACCAGATGGGGAGATGACATGGAAGTACCGGACACAAGCGCAAAATCCGATACCAAGTAGTCATTGCCGATCGGTTGCCATCCAACATTGGGAGTAAATGCAGCCAAGATGTTGACTCCAGGTGCCAGTATGTCGGGCTTCAGGATCCCTGGTGAGAGGCTATAAGGCCCACGCGACGAGAAGTTGGCCACCTGAGGCGCCGGTTTTGATCTGAGAACCGTCATCTGGAACTTGATATCCACTGTGGCAGGCGAAGCCGGTGAGGACGTCACTATATATTCATTCACCTTCTCTCCATCCTCCAAGCTTACAGCTACAAACGGCATATAGAAGTCCACTGGTCTCAAGAACTGGGCCAAGTCAGTGGCAAAGATACCTCCTTTGGCCCCGCTTCTGTTTACTTCACCCATTTGATTAAGAACGTTCCCAAATGAGCAGAAAACAATCTTCCCAGCAACATCTTTGGGGTCTAGGGCATAGGAATTGCAGGCCTCTTTACTGGTATTGCCATGTCCATAGTAGAGAGGATAGCCAGATACGTATAAGCTCTCAGGAAAGATGGACCTCCCTTGGAAGGGGGCAATGCTGCCATTGCCAAGGGTTACAGACGCGGCATAATCTCTATCAATGGTCCCTGCGCCAACAGTCGTGATCCAGGGCGCACCGTTGTGGATGGTGTAACCCTGTGGACCGCTATTGCCGGCTGAACATGAGACAAAGATGCCCCTCTCCAGGGCTGCAAATGCACCCAGTGCAATTGGGCTCGCATAGAAGTGGGATTCTGGGAACCCCAGGGACAATGACATGAGATCGACACCATCGGCAATTGCCTGATCCATGCCGGCTAACACATCAGTCGATGCCGACACGAGACTGTCGGTGGCAAACAGGACTTTGTACATAGCAACCCTGGCCATGGGTGCAATGCCGATGGCAGTGCCTGGGGCATAGCCAAAGTAGTTAGCATTCTGCACCCGGCTTCCAGCTGCCGTCGATGAGGTATGGGTCCCATGACCAAAGAAGTCCCTGGGAGAATCATAGTCGTGGATCGTAGAGATGTTTAGGCCGTGTTCTTTGAGCCCTTTGCTGAAAGAGCGAGCTCCAATTAGCTTCCGGTTGCAGTTGGAGGAGTTGAACTCAGTGCCTGACTCGCACGCGCCCTTCCATCTATCCGGCACAGGCGACATGCCGGCATCATTGAAGCTCTCGCTCTCTGGCCAAATCCCAGTGTCGATTATGCCGATGATCATGTCATCACCAAACTGGGCTGTAGGCCAGAGGCCCACATGTCTATTAAGGCCCAGAAAGCGAGGGGTGTGTGTGGTATGGAGCTGGCCATAAGTCTCTGGATATGTGGCAATATGACCTGGCATTCTCTCCAGGTGGGCAAGCTGCGAGGATGACAGCACGGCGCTGAAACCATTGATGACATGGTTGTAGGTGTATAGATGGGTTGGTGACCCGACATCTGAGTCGGAGATGGATGAGAGCATCGATGCGTACCAATGGTCATGAGTGGCGAAGGGAGCTGGAATGGCTGATTTGTCCATGTGGATGATGTATGACTGGCGTTCATCGCCGGCATAAGTTGGCGACACAAGGAGGAAGGCGAGAAAGAAGGAGACTAGACTGAGATGAGAGAGGAGTTCCATGGCTGGGGACATGGAAGATATGAATGAAGCAAGTAGAAGACTAGGGACGTCGATTTATACATGGACTATTATTAAAACTGCCAAGCTAATGGGGGTGAACAGGGCAGCGATAAACTCAGGACTATTAATGATAAAAGATCAGGGTGTTTGGACGTGCATGTCCTGAGCGAGAATCTTATGCTGTTGTCCTATCAATTGGAGATTCCAGGCCTCAGAATGGGCCCCCAAAACGTATGGCCTGCATTACGAAATCAGAACCATACGCTCTTAATTATTGTGTTCCTAGTTTATCACGTCTACTTCACATTGTGTTTACTGTTTAGGTAAGAAATTGGGAGTCCCGAAGGAGCTGTTTCACAGCACATGCGGCCCCCGCATAAAGCATCTGCCGGCATTTTAGACTCAGCAAGGTTGATGAGTATTGGCCCTTGAGGCACTTGATTCAAACTGGGCACCACATGCCCGTGACTCTGAGATAAGCACCTTTCATCATTTACTGAGTTAGGATGTCTCAAAAAGTTGCACCCCAGATTTCTTCACATTACTATTTAATTGGGTCTGTTTTGGTAATTCACTTATAGAGTGAGTTGATGAGAAATGTCACTTTAAAGAGAAAATAAGAGTGTCATGTCAAAAAGTAAAATTAAAAATCACCTCTACTTTTTTAAAATAAAATAAAAAAGTTAAAAAGGTTTTCCTTCATTCTACTAAATGATAAAAGCCTCTTCTTTTTATTCAAAAAAGTCAAAAATCATGCCACACAAAGACAAAAAGCTACGAAGGTGGTTTTGAAATTTTGTATTTTCTGATATCACTTCTTTTCTTGTCTCATAAAGTGATATTTCACTCCAATTCACTTTACAAGTAAATTACCCAAATAGGCCCGGATTTCATATGAAGGTCAGGGTACAATCAACCTTTAGTTCACACTGCAAATATATTGTGGCCCAAAATCAGTCAGGTACAATGATCAGTTGCAACTGGCACACTAACAAAAACAGAGAGAAAAGAAAAAAGAACCTAAAATGTCTAAACAGTCTGCAGTCAAAATGCAATGTGACCTACCTCACCTCAATTGATGCCTTAATTTTCATCACAGGACAACTGGCTAAAAATGGGAGAGCGGCCACGGCTCTAATAGAATGTAACCAGCAGAAAGAACGGGAGACTGAGGTTTATTGGGGATCACTGCATCCATAAGTGCCATGACTGTGTGTTCGGCTCTAACAGAACGTAACCTAAAAATGTTTGCACATGCTACACTTAACGCAGCCATATAGATCCAAAGGCATGATCCCGAAGCTAATGACATTACTCTTACCAAAAAAAGACATTACAGGGGAGGGTAAACCTATGTTCCATTTACTGATTATAGCATGCAAGAATATAATCACATAAACTAACTGAACAACATGAATACAAGACTACAATTTATAACAGCATGATGCCCATTTACCAACATTGTAAGAAATCCTGACCCAATTTCACGTCCTTACAATGGAAGGCAGGCTTGCTTTTTCTTCTTTAATCCAGCATGTATTCATCAAAACAGTTCTCCCTCATTCCCTCCTTGAGCAAAAATCCATATAGAGTACAGTTTTTTTGTGGTCTCAAGAGGTTTGTATGGGAAACTACCTAAGAAGAAAGCCCATGGAAGTAGAAAAATGATCAGTTGTGTAATCCTTGTTGCTGCAGAAAACAGGCAAAAATTGCATTTCATTTTACTGATGATTATTTAAATAATTATTGTGTAAGCAAATATGCACACAAATCCTTCACCAATGGAACATAGAAATCTAAAAGGCAGGAAAACCACACTTTTCAACTTAAAGTGGTATCAACAAAATACCCTACAATTTAACAGCAGGAAATGCTCACAAGTTTTAGCTATTCCCCTAAATTTTTCCTTCTTTTCATACCGCTGAAGTTGAAAATTAGCCTTCTCAAGTAAAAGGAGTGTTTGAAGTCCATATGTTTTTCAAAAAGAGAAACAGACAAATCAGTGTGCAACACAAACTAATGGATCTGTCTAAGAAAGGCATGTGGCATTTCAGGTCCCACCACATAAAAGAGGAATTTGTGGTTGTGGATCAAGTATACACTAAAACCAGCCTTATTAGAGGTTGCTATCATCTGAACAAAAGAAGCAATTGCAAGCCATTCACTATATTCTATACTGACCATTCTGATGCGGTCTACGACTAGATCTATAACCTAAGATTCAGATCCAAGTGCTCATGTGATGAGAACCCAAGAGGTCCTGTCATTCTACTAGTCCAGAATAGTAGCCGTGTCTTGCAGTTCTGATCATCTTCTATTTTAAGATCCGCCAGATGCAGGGTCCAGAATAGTTACAATCAGAAAAAATAAAAAATAAATAAAGGGTCCAGAATAGTTTTAGGGTTATTTTCATCTTTTGAACCTTATTGAAAAAGATAAGTTATTGGAATAACTCTTCTTTCTGTTTTTTTACATCTTTTCTTCAGGAAGCTTTGCTGATTGTAGGTCATAGACATTGAGGACTTGGCAAGGCATTTGCAAGAGCTTTAGTGTTGCTGTGAGGCACAGTGAAGCAGCGCGGGGAAGGGAGGATAACCAACAGGTTAAACTCCAAGCCAAAAGGCTTAGGGATAGGGATCCACTCCAAGCCAAAAGGCTTAGGGATAAGGATCCATAGGATCAAACTTGCCTTGGTCTCACACCACAGACACAATCTAGAGAAAACTCAATAGAAAACTTTATTAGATCAATGCATTGTCCCTAAAAAGGGATTACAATCCTTTATATAGATTTATACTCTAACCTATTCTTGGAAACAACTCTCATTAAAATAAGCACTAAATCAAATAAGAGAATCTTTCTAATTAATCTCATAATTATTCCTAAAATCCAGCTAATACTAAAAATAAAACTATTGCATGATTTGAAGATCTTTTAATGGGCTTGGGCCCAATGGGCAACCAGACCGAGGATCTGGCCTGCATCAGCTCCCCCCCTCTTGGAGGGAACTCGTCCTCGAGTTCAGTAGGTGACCGCCTGGGTCGAAGATCAAACACACAAACTTCCGATTCTCTTGTGGATCTTCATATGGTGTGTAAGCTTCACTAAAGCATGTACTCCACGGAAGTCTCAGATATTGCCTCTTTTGATGGTTGGATCTTGCATGGACTCGTGCTCGAACAAATTGATGCTTCGATTTTTTAATTTATACCATCTGCTCACAAACTTCTGATATCAACAATCGATTCCCGAAGATGAAATCAAAGTGGGAAACCTCAATGATTTGCTCTTCTTTTTCAACCTTTGAAACAATATCCTGTTCTTTTGATGCTTTAATTGGCTCTTTAGGAATTGAACATACGAGGAAATCTACCAGTTGATCAAGCTCTTGGCTGACTACATTCAGTTCTTCAAAGTCCGCATATTCTTCCTTCGGTGCTTGCACTTCTTCATCAGAATTTATTGGGAAATCATTAGTGTCTTGATTTTGTTCCTCAGCTTCAGTTTTGATAATTTCCAAGATTGGTTCCACCGTATGGACTTCAGTGGTGTGTGGAGACTTTTCTTCTTGCATCTTAGCTTTTCGGAGGCGATAGCGTTTTGTCGAGTATTCAACACGGATCGCTTCCCAAAATGCCTCGTGCATATCTTTGCATTCTTTCTTCATATTTTTCAATATGCTTGGACGCAAACCTTTGAGAAACTGAATGAAATCAAGTGTCTTGCCCAAGTCACATAAATAATGTAGCCTTTCAAATTCATTGGCATATTGTTCGACGGACAATGTTCCTTGTGTTAGACTAAGATACTGCGCAAAATGGCCAATGGGCTTCAAATTGGCTTCCACTGGTGGGGAGAATGGATCTCTTCCATGTACATACTTGTCCTCCAATAGTCATTTCATTTCGTTCCATGTCGGTGGATATTGATACAACTGACATTCTACTTCTTTCCACCAGGCTTGTGCATCTCCTAGAAACTTTCGTTTGGCATAATCTTTGCATGAATGACCTTTTAATTGACGCCAAGTAAAATACTCTTCAAGTACTTTAATCCAATTCAAGAAGACATATGGATCTCTATTTCCATAAAAAAAAATGAAACTTTTAGAGGTTCTCTATAAACCATGTTTGAGATTTTACCTGATCTGCTTTCGAACAAAGCAGGAACCAGAATACAAGTCTACTGATAAAAACTTGTTGGATCCAAGTCTGGGCTACAAGTTCTGAACCGAGGCCTTTTTTTTTTTTTAGTGGGCTGGACGTAGGGTCGGACACAGGTCAGGCCCCAAACTGCCAAAAGGGCCTGGCACGTGTGAGGGAAGGCCTTTTTTTTTTTTTTAACTGTTGTTGCTAGCGGGCCGGGCTCGACGACCCGAGCTAAGGCCCGAAAGGGGAAGAGGTCCTGTGGGCTGTTTGCTGAATTGAAGAGGTGCTTGTTGTTGTACCACGTATGTGGGGTTGCCTCGGGACTGGCGCACGCAGAAAGGAGAAGAGAGAGGACTCTGGAAGCCCTTTTCGTTTCTTCTTAGAAGGAGAGGAAGGCGAGAGGCTTGAGGGAGATGCGACGTGGTGACGAAAGTGGAGATGAGGAGCGGCGAGGCGAGGCGAGGCTGCAGCGGCTAGGCGGTGACTTGGGAATGGGAGAGAAGGGGGGATGGGAGGCCTCTGGCGACTTAGGAGGAATGGAGGCTGACGGTCAACGATGCAGGTGGACGACGACGACGATGATGCTGTGGTGCCCGGCGAATGGTGCCAGGTACACGTTTTTCTTTATGTTCTGTTCTCCTCCTCTATTCTGTCTCTCTCAGTTTTTTTTTATCTGGGTTTGGGTAACGATGGTTGTGGGTGGTTCCTATTTGGGATTGGCAGTGGATGAGGGGACTTGAGGTTTTGGACAAAAAATTGGAAATTCGGGTTTAGGGATAGGTTCAGATGAAGCTCGATTAATTTCTGGACATGGAAGGATGTTTGGTTGGGACAATAAGTACAGAGGTGGGTTACTGGGCTTGATGTGAATGGGAAGATGGTCTGGATTGGGGGGTGAGGGGTTGTGGTGGTGACAGATTTGGGAGTGTGAGTCGTGGTCGAATGGGTTTGGGGACAGTCTGGGCTGTGCCAAAGTTGGATGGGTTCGGCAACGATGATGGGGTTTTCCGAGATTTTGTGTTATGGAGGGGATTTTTTTTGTGGATTGGTGATGATTTGGGGATTTTAGGATTTTGGGAAAATTTGATTGAGGGCTTGATGGAGATAATGGGTTCGGCCAGGCAGGGTTCCACTTGGCGGGCGATGGTGGGCTCACTGGGATTTGGGCGCAGGGAGGCGGAAGGGGTGTGGTGGTTTCGGCTGGAGGGTATGGCAGGGATCGTGTGGAGGGTTGGGATGGGTGGCTGTCGTGGGGTTTTGGGTAGGTAGGGTTTCTGGGAGAGGGATGTGGATGGATGTATTGAGTCAGTGATGGTGATGGCTGCGACGAGGGGTGGTGAGAGATGATAGTGATAATGGACGGTGAAGATGATAGTAGGTTGAGAAGTGAGCAGATTACCTCAGGTCGGCGATTGGATCGGCGATCTGAGACGGATCTCTGCTCCGATACCAATTGAAGCAGCGCGGGGAAGGGAGGATAACCAACAGGTTAAACTCCAAGCCAAAAGGCTAAGGGATAGGGATCCACTCCAAGCCAAAAGGCTTAGGGATAGGGATCCATATGATCAAAGTTGTCTTGGTTTCACACCACAGACACACAATCTAGAGAAAACTCAATAGAAAACTTTATTAAATCAATGTATTGTCCCTAAAGAGGGATTACAATCCTTTATATAGATTTATACTCTAACCTATTCTTGGAAACAACTCTCATTAAAATAAGCACTAAATCAAATAAGAGAATCTTTCTAATTAATCTCATAATTATTCCTAAAATCCAGCTAATACTAAAAATAAAACTATTGCATGATTTGAAGATCTTTTTATGGGCTTGGGCCCAATGGGCAACCAGACCGAGGGTCTGGCCTGCATCACACAGACCTTGAATGGGCTTTGCAAGAGCCTGAATCTTGCTATGGGGTTTGGCAAGAAAGCTGATCTTGCCTGTATCATTTGGTAATAGAGCTCGCTTTGGTCCTACTGATTGATGCCAATATCATCGTCACCTCTTTTCCACCAAATCCGCCAGCCTCTTCAATGTGGAAGGATTCCAATAGAGGACATATTCTATTTCAAGAGGGGAGAAGGATGCAATCCACAAGCCAAATCTATGGCCTAAAATTGTGCTTATGTGACAAGAACCTGGCCCAAAAGGTCTTACTGTTGTACTAGTCCAATTAAGATTTATTTTTATTTTTTTAGTAAGAATGTAAGATAGCTTATGTAATTTATAATCTGATTAAATTCTGTTTAAACTTTTCTAGATAAAGCAACCATGCTAAATTTAATTAGGGATTATCTCTTGAACCTTTGAGAGCTCGTTGTTTTAAACAAGATGGGTTATCAGATAATTTTCCCCTTTTCTGGAGATTTAGCTTGAGAAGCTTTTGTTTCTCGGAGGTCATAGGCCTTGTGGCACTGGCCTTCTAGAGGCTAGTCTTGCTATGGAGCTTGCAAAGGTTTTGCAAGAACGAAAAAAGCTTTGCAAGGACCTTAACCCACATCATTTTCCCTGCCTTTAGTCAGACGAGAAGCAATCTCTATTGGGCATGGTTTCTTTTGTTCAGTGCCCAATAAACAATTCAGTGCCCAATAAACAAGAATTGTATTGCCACATATCTCTTTAAAAAACCCATCAATGTCTGATGCAGAGTTGTTTATTTGGCTATCAAACTATACATCTTTTAGCTCTTGATTCCATAAACGCATACATAAAATAGGATATTACTCTTGAAACAAGGGTTGAATGTTAGTTTCTTGTTGACAGGTTAGAGACTGTCCAGGAACTAGAAGAAAAGAGACACCAATGAAGAAACAAAACGACACGATCAGATCTAACATGTTAGATTCTGGAGTAATAGAGAGCATAGATAGGGGAGCTCAAGGCCGGGCCATCACTGGGTTGGAGTTAGGCTCTGTTTAGGGTCATGGGGTCTTGTATGGGCCAGGCCTGGGATATATGTGCTTGATAGCCAGCCTGACCCAAGATTTAACACAATAAGATGTATATATGATGCAAACGACCTAAGACTGGGCCTGACTTTCTAGCCATCTACTTTACACAGGCACAAATATCAGGCCGATGACTAAATGGGCCGAGCTTGGACAAGTTCTAGCCCAACCATCACCAGCCCAAGAACATCCCTAAGCATAGACGCAAAGTGGGATCATCCACAACAACATGCCCATTATTTAACTAACGCTTTGGGGGTCCACCAGGATGCATGTGACGCAGCCCCCCAAGGATTGATCGAATGCAAGGATAGATTCAACCACAAGAGCACACTCATGATGAGGAGAAATACCATAACTGAGAGAAAATCTCAAAACTCAGAAAAACTCGGATTTAATTGATAATAAGCATTGCATTACAACTGAGTCATAATCATCCTTATATAGAGTAGGATAACTTGGACACCAAGACTTTCCTAAACAAAACAATAGAGGAAACTAAGCCACTAAACTTGCTTAACAATCCAACTAAAACTCCTAATTAAAAAACTTCTAAATAAATCAAAAACACTTGATTCAGACTCCTAAACAGCCTAAACTTCTAATTAAACAAATGTCATGTTGGGCCTATGGATTGGGCCCAATGGGCTGGCCAACACATGGTCTAGCCTGCATCAGCATGCAAATCATGATGTATGAGGAGGGATGGGAAGGTCCTACGTTCAAGGCCAGGACTGCATCAAAAGAGGGGATCATCCTAAGCCTTTGATTTCATGGCCTTATTAGAAAATTTTAAGATAAAAGTGCATTTTTAGTGTTCAATAAACTCTAATAAATGTCAAAATGGGATGAGTGCCAATAGATGGTTGAATACTAACTATTAAGCATGAAAGTTGAACTTTATAGGAGGATTCTGATGGCATTACATGCCGGAACATTTTGAAAGATGGCCAAACCGCTATAGATAACCCACTAGACCTGTACCAGGACAAGTGAAAAACAAGAACTCCCAAAGCTAATAAATGAGACAAGGCTTCAATGTTGATGATGAATTGATTTATTTGTAAATAGCTCTAATGTGCAGGTAAAATATGGATAGGAAGTTCAAATACTGAAGATATAAATACTTGACAAGATAGACCAAATTACTTAAATATATATTGCAAAGGGCAGTATGTAAATTCTTTTGCAACAAAGCTTTTTTACTCTCATGTTCCTTTTTAGAGTAAGGCTTATTGGTCTCCTCCCCCTTCGGTTGTTTTAAATAAAATTGTTATGGAAGTGCTATTTGCAATCTGGTAATTCCTGGCATTAGAGGAGTTGTTCAAGACCAGAATGCATCACAAGTACTTTCTTGTTCTGGCCCAGCTGGTGCTTGTTCGGTGAATAAGATAGAGTTGATGGCTTTGCAGACAGGTCTTCGAGAGGCTCTTCGCCTCATGTTTGTGGCCGTTCAGCAGAGGGCGATTTGTCGTGCGTCAGTCATAGGGCTTGAGGTTATTGTAATGCTCCTTGGGTTTTGGTTGATGGAACAGAAGACATTTAGGACTTGGCCAGAAATTCAAATGCTTCATTTCATCATGTCAAGCGCACAGCTAATCAGGTGGAATATGGCCTAGATAAGGAGGGATTTTCAGGCTAGAGTTTGCCTGCTATTTCTAAAGATAGTTCCAATTTTAATTGATGCTTTTCGTTGTTCCTTGTCTTTTCTCCTTTTGATGGCTATCATTTCAGTTTGTATCTCTTGTACTACATTGATATGGATATATCAAAGTTGCTTTTAAAAACTTTCTTCTGATCATTTTAAAGAATTGTATTGGAGTCTATTCTGGTAACAGAGGCATACAATAGAACGAAAATGCCCAACCTCAAATTTGTACACAGATAAAATGTGTACACCAGTTCTTTCCTTTTTCCTTTCCTCTTTGTGTTGGGGCAAGGGGGTGGGGGTCATTAGTTCTTGGCTGTCCAGAATTGAGTGTCCCTCGGGCTCAGGGCCAAAGTCTTCTGGGCTGGTGGGCTCGGAGATACCCTAGGTTATCCGGGGGGGGAGGTAATATGACTTGAGCCCACAACCTCAAGGATGCAATAGTGAGCACCTTCCTAAGCCACAGGGTCTAGTCAAATGTGGAACAAATATCTAAGAGATTTTAAAACTGATATTTATTGAGGTTGTTTTATGGATATAGACCCATTCAAAACCTAAATACATGGCACAGTAAAGAAAATGGGAATGAAAGAGAGAATTAATGTGACGTAGTGATGTACGTTCTCATTTGCTGAATCTTTTACTAAGAGCTCCAAAAAAGGTTGAATTGGGGGGGAAAAAACACCTCCATGAGCATGAGAGTACTTTTAAAAATTTTCCAATCATGACCGTGTGTAAAATATGTTAAGAAATCATTTCTAGGGATGAATATATATATATGAAGAATGTTCATATGCATCTTTCCCTCACCATAGAGTGAGGGACACTCCCCTTTTTGCACATGAAAAGTGCATTTTGTACTTGAAAAATTCCAAAAGTGAAGTTTCCCTGGACCTCACCCTATGGTGAGGGAAAGATGCATATGAATGTTCCCCTATATATATATATATATATATATATGATATATGACTTACTCGGCATTTCTAGTATGCATAGCTAGGGGTGGATGGTGCCATTAGTACCATGGAACCTCCCTAAACATGGCTAGGGTTGTATTTCCAGTCTGATTTCAGCCTCATTTGGTGCCTTTATAATATATATATATATATATATATATATGCATCCAAAAGCTCAATTTCTTGAAAATGTGCAATCTCAAATGGGGTTTGTCTCCAGGGAGTCCTAAATCCCAGATGACATGCTCATGGGGAAGAAAAGGAGAGCTAGAAGAATTCTCATGTCTCAACCCATGGGATGTAAAAAGGCTTATCAAGAGTACTCTACTGAAGAGGGGAACCAATAGCTCCTTGAAAACAAGAATAGGCAGCCACCTGATGTGCATTTTAAATATATTTTTTACGCCAAGAGATATATATATGGGAATTTCGGTAAATATAGTGGTACTGGTACCTTCTCGAGCAAATCCATGCACATTTGAAATTCCTTGGCTCCCCCTAGAATCAAGGCATTGCAATTGACTGCAAAGGCCAACAAAATTGTAATGATTGGTCGCCTCAAATCTCAAAACTTTGCTTTCCCTAACATTTGATTCTAGTGTTGGAATGAGAAATCATAAACATGTATTTGTACATTGTCCCTTTATTAGCAAAGGGATATATATATATATATATATCCCTCTTATTGTGAGAAACACCCCCATGGGCTCACTTGGTGTATACCAATCATCACGGGGATGAAACACAATATACGACACAATACGTTGCCTATTTTGAAGTATATGGATTATGGGGTATCAAACCTTAAAATATGTAAAATGCATATAAAAATCTAAAAAAAAAATGAAAAATAATTTTCCACAACTGTACTCACATTATATTTTAATTGACTTCATGGATTTCAGTAGTTGAAGGTGGTGGGCCGCTTTTGTTTTATGAGGTTTGACATTTATCTCCTAATGAATAGCAGTAACCTTGAAAAAAACAAAATCAGTGTAGATCTTCAAAACTAACCCCAAAATCTTGTTAATGACTTCTAATAACTTCTTAACATTTGGATTTTCCCCAATAAACAGATAATCTCTAATTCATTCCTCATAATTAATTCACAACAATAAATCAAAGCAGAAACAGATTATGAGATGAAATGAAATGACTGAATGATTTACCGGGTCTAGAAATGAAATGAGGTTGATTTGGGAGTGAGGAGAGGACCCGCAAACTTCCCACAACTATCTTCGTCAATCACATCGGTTTTCAGAAGTGTAAAATTCCCCAAACACAAACAAACCCACAGAAGCTTGAGAATTCCCATTGAAAACCCTAGAATTCAGCATTTGATGAGGGGCTCGAATCTCAGGAACTGGAATGAGGATCACATTTCGTTGGCTGCAAGAAAAGAGGAGAGATCGGTCGGATCTCACTGATTAGGGTTTGATTCTTCTATTGATTTTGACATTTTGTTCATGCCAACTCAAGCCCGATCAAAATGGAAGTTTCTTTTTTTCATGTAGTGGGTAAGAATTGAACTACGACCTAATAGCATGCATTGCTATTGCCGACACCTGTGCTATTATAACTTTTATTGAAGAAGTTTAGGGACGTTTGGACATGTGTTTAATTGGTTTTGACATATTAATCCTCTCTAAATTCAACTTTTTCAATTACATGACCAAAATTCAAATAATGTCACAAAAGTCGCTCGACTCTGGTCAATAATTTTTTAACTTTTTTTTTCTAAATTTCGTGATGTCATGGGAATAATGTATGACACATAAACTGATAAATCTCATGATATCATGAGATCGTCCCATGATGTCATGGCTTTTATACCACATCTAAGGGAAAAGGTTTTTTTAATAATAAAATTTGAGAAATGGTGACCAAATGTGTATTTACTTTTTCTAAAATGCCAATTTTTGTGTTATGTAAAAAATGAATTTGTTTGCTCATTGCATAAATGTATGATACAAAAAGTCATAAATCTCACAATATCTTGGGATATAAGGGGAAAAAAGATTTAAAAAAAATGTTGACTTGGATCAAATGACTTTGGTCACATTATTTGAGCTTCAGTCATGAAATTGGGAAAAGCGGATTTAAGGAGGACTAATATGTCAAAACCCTTAAAATACTTAACTTGACCAACTCACTACCAAACTTGCCTATAACAGTAGGAGGTCAAGACGGGTCCCTTTTGAACTCGACCTATTGTCATCCCTAAAGCCTTTGCTATGTATATCAAATATGATCATTTACGAAGAATTTATTGCTATCCATCAGGGAGTTCTATGTAGATGAATTAGTTTAACTAAAGTAGGCCCCACATTTACTTGATCCAAATTTGGTCACCATATTTACTTGATCCAAATTTTTGTTAGTAGATGAATAAAGAGATGGTGTGAATGCAGTCAGGAGATGGCGGGAGGCTTTAGAATCCAAAGGCTTAAAAATAAGCTGTACAAAGACAGAATATATGGTTTGTAACTTCAGTGAGCATTTGGAAATGACTGAAACTACTGTGAGAATTGAAGACCATGAGATACAACAAATTGATTGTTTCCGCTACCTTGACTCTATAATTGGTAAGGATGGGGAGATTGATGGAGATGTCGAGCATAGGATTAAAGCGGAATGGTTGAAGTGGAGACTTGCTTCAGAAGTACTTTGTGACCAACGAATGCTAATAAGATTGAAGGGGAAATTTTACAAGACAGAGATTAGACCAACAATAACCTATGGAGCAGAATGTTGGCCAATCAAGAAGCAGAATATGCACAAATTGGATGTAGCAAAGATGAGAATATTGAGGTGGATATGTGGTAAAATAATGAAGAATAGAATTAAAAATTAGCGCTTTCGAGAGCATTTAGGGGTAGCAACAATACGGGATAAAATTAGAGAAACTTTTTTCAGATGGTTTGGGCATGTCCAACGTAGGCCAATAACGGCGCCGGTAGGAAAAAGTTTGGCCATGAAGGTTGATGGCCTACTCAGGGAAAGGGGTATGCCTAAGAGGATATGGATGGAAGTAGTAAAGATAGATATGAAGAATGGTAGTTTATCTGAGGATTTGCCTCAAGATAGATCGAAATGAAGAAACAGAATTCGTGAAGGCTTTGATGATGATGATGATGATGATGATGATTTACTTCATCCAAATCATTCACACACAGCCCTCCCCTGAATATCCAGTTTTGGCCCCATATTTACTTGATCTAATGTCGCTTAGATAATTTTATAGAAATAGAAATTTAGAACAATAGTTGATCTCATTTTCAGAAAACTAATCTATTTAGTTGTTCCTCCTACCCTAGTGGTTAGAGGCGCCAATTCTTAACTGTATGTCCTAGGTTACAACCCGGGTAGGCACGTTTCCTTACCCGAGACTCTGATATCTCACCAAAGGGACCCCCACCTCACCATGAGGTTTACTCTCCTCACCCGAGGGCCGCCTCTCCAGAGGGCTAGGGGCCCAGCTAGGGCTGTCAATCCGGCCCTTCGACGAGGGGGCCCGGCCCGCAAAATCCCTCAAAGCGAGGGCTTCTTTTTTTCTCCTAAAGCCCGAGGGTAGGGTAGAGCCCGATTTTAAAAAGCCCGCAATATTGAGGGCCGAGCTCGGGCTTGACTTTTCCAGCCCGAGGGGGCCCGGCCCGGCTCGCAGTTTATTAAGTATTAATATAAAATATATAATACATGATATATTTATAATATATCTAAGCAACTTGGGCCTCTTGAAAATTTTGTAAGACCCAAGCCCAACCAAGACTTTCCTTTTCTCTATTTACAACAATCAGAAATTATCTAAATGCCCAACCCATAATCACTTATTTGGGGCATTTTAGACTTTTATTAAAAGTCGTAATTACCCCACATGGGATAAACTGCAACGGTTATATTGATGGATAATGTGGTTTTTTTATCCTAAAAAACCCTAAAATGTCTCTCTATAAGATCTCTTTCTTCATCGTTGGGTAAACCTCACAGAACGAAAGTTCAAAGCAGCCTCTTCTCATTTTCGATCTCTCCCTCTCTGATCTTGAAGTTGCTATTAATCTTGCTGTCAATTGAAACTTTCATCACAAGATGTTTATCTTGGTTGTCCAATCACCTTTGCATCACAGGACCTGTTTTTTTAAATGATGAAAAATGGGCATGTTTGTTTCCAAGGAATTGGAATACATGAAAAAAATTATTATAAAATGGGCCTATTTGTTAGCATGGAACATATCAAGATAAAAGCATCTAAATATAATTTGAAAAACTAAATTTCTTACATTTTCACATGTAGTTCAAACAAACGTGGTAAAATGATTCACATGCGTAAATGATATGAAAATGGCAACAGTAGACAAACATTATAAACTGAAACGCATGCATAAAGCTTACATATGTAAAATTTACATATAAAGTTGCATTTACGTATCTCATGCATAATGGGCAAACGACACCTAAGTATAAAGAACTGTGAAACCTTTTACCATCCCGGTGAATGACAAACAAATGAGAACCTCATAGGCTCGAAAGGGAGTCAGATGAAATTTGACAGTGATTCTGTAGTCTGAACAATACATGTAGTCATACAAAGAGAAGTATTTTGTGTAAGGTCCACGAGAGGGAAAAAGCTTTCGCCCATGCCGATTCACAGTACATGTAGTCATATATCTACAAAATCCCTTTCTATGCATATATTTTTTTAAAAATGGTCCGTCAGATTCACAACTTTTGTTCATCCAAATAGTTCATATTTGGTCCTTCCATGATAGGAAGGATATATGACTTTATTAGAGTCTCTGTTTCCAATAGCACCTCGAGATAAAAACAGAGTAGATGATACTTAAATAAGGAGGGTAGATTAGGATTAGACTCCAGACGACACCATGACCTGCAGGAGTTGCACCTGTACCAACCATAATCCATGACAAGTTATTTTCCATCACACCAACACAGCATAAATCGCTTACATCTTGATAGCTGCCCAATAGATTGAAAGTCGGTGGTGATGTAAGAAAATTTTATTTTTTTCAGAAAAAATTTCCTTCTTTTGGCCTTGACACGGCAATAACCCTTGAGGGCAGGGCAAGGGCCTAAAAATTACAAGCCCACTATGAATGTCGAGGGCTTTTGCTCGATTAGGCCCTGCAAGCATATGTGAAAGTAGGATAAGGGCTTACCTCGGCGGCCCGAGCCCGGTCCTTTGACAGCCCTGGGCCTAGTCCCCCTAAGCTGGGGAACCAAAAAAAAGATCTATTTAGCCATTGATATTATAATGATCGCAATGAATCATGGGTCACTATGGGGCGTGCTATATAAATGACCCCACATGAGCCAACTATAAACCAACAGAAGGAAGACGCCCGATAATGGCCTCTTGCCTTAATGGTAAGAGGCACCACTTCTTACCTCTGTATTTTGGGTTCGAACTCGGGCAAGCATATTTTCTCACCCGAGGCTATAATTCCTCACCAGAGGTCTACTTCCCTCTCCAAATGGCCCCCCACCTCACCCAAGGGCCTAAACTGGGATTCAAACAAAAAAAAAAAAAAAAAAAGGAAATAGAAAACTCCGTGTGGAAATCAGCATAAGATACCATACCCATAGACTTATTTAATGTGGGGCTGTTCATTGCCCGTAAGCAGAAACAATGGGACTCCTCACCACATGCTTCCCTCCAACCTCATACCAACTCAGATACCCATAATTCCCAATGTAATCACTTTCAATCCTGGCCATATCAGTCTTGGCGATGTCGATCTCCACACTCATCTCAAACCCCTGCCTGCTGTTCTTACCCTCGAACTTAAGCATCTCTGGCTTCACCACCACTCTCATGCCTGTGGGGGCATACACCACTGCACGATAAACAGAGGGACCATCGGCAACGTTGGTCAGCACCCTGCTAAACCTGGAAGCAGTTGAGTTGGTGTTGTTGAGGATGACCATGAAGGAGGGGTAGTTGAGATCCAGACTTGGCTTTGTGCATGTGTAGTTGGATTGCCTCGTTAAAATCTTCATCTGATCACTGGTATAGTTAAGCCCGCAGACGAAATCCACGTAGTCCTGCACCCCAATGTCATACACCAGGCCCGGGTCCATTGCCTTGTTTGGATTCACATGGCCACCTCCAAAATCCAGTGGGGTTGCTGAAGTTCCTGCCAATCAACATACCAGGGATATTAAAGGAGCCCGATTGGCTTTTGAGTTTTGAGTGAGAGTGAGTGTGATAACTAAATGGGCTGCACTTGGACAAATATCGGTCCAGCCAATCTGACCCACGACCGCTTGCAGCACGGAACCTGTTTTGGATCCAAGAGATATTCGCTGGATCCAAGTCCAGATCCATATATATATATATATATATATATAAGATCTATACGTTCTAAAATCTGGAAATTGATCAGAGAGTTCAGATTTCATGATCCAGAAGATCTGGGACTGGTAGAAACTATAGTGGAAAAAAAAAAACTATATTTGGGCCGGATTATAGAATACTCTTCTTGCTATGAATCATCATCATCATCATCATCAAAACCTTGTTCCAACTATTTGTTGGAGTCATCTACACAACTTCTATATATTTTTCTATTCCGATCTATCTTCCTGTGATGGATCTGGACCAGAGTTTCAGAATTATTAGTTCTTCTAGTTGATAAGGTTTCTAGATCCAACACATAAGACCGGTATTGGATCATGTGGAAAACAGAATTTGGAAATGGAACCAGATCCACCATGGTTCCATCCCAGACTTGACTCATTTACACCTTACCTGTACTCATGTCAAGGATAGGTCCATGGGTGTTGTCCATCACAAATGCAGTAGTCATGAGCGCAGACCGGATAGCAGCTGGGCTCCAGTCAGGGTGAACAGCTCGTACCAGTGCTGCTACGCCAACCAGATGAGGAGATGACATGGAAGTACCGGACACAAGCGCAAAATCCGTTACCAAGTCGCCATTGCCAATGGGTTGCCATCCACGATTGGGGGCCCATGCAGCCAAGATATTGACTCCGGGTGCCACTATGTCGGGTTTCAGGATCCCTGGTGTGAGGCGATATGGCCCACGAGCCGAGAAGTGGGCCACCTGAGGTGCCGGTTTTGATCCGAGAACAGTCAACTGGAACTTGATGTCTACCGTCGCCGGCAAAGCCGGTGAGGACGCTACTATATATTCCTTCACCTTCTCTCCATCTTCCAAGCTTACAGCCACAAACGGCATATAGAAGTCATCTGGGTACAAAAACTGGGCCGAGTCCGTGGCAAAGATACCTCCTTCAGCCCCGCTTCTGTTTACTTCAAGCATTTGATTAGAAACATTCCCAAATGAGCAGAAAACAATCTTCCCAGCAACATCTTTGGGGTCTAGAGTGTAGTTATTGCAAGTCTCTATACTGGCATTGCCATGTCCATAGTAGAGAGGAGTGTGAGATATATATAAACTCAGAGGAAAGAAGGACCTCCCATGGAATGGGGCAATGCTGCCATTACCAAGAGTCACAGATGCGGCGTAATCTCTGTCCAGGGTCCCTGCACCGACAGTCGTGATCCAGGGCGCACCGTTGCGGATGGTGTACGCCTGTGGGCCCCTGTTCCCAGCTGAACATGAGACAAAGATGCCCCTCTCCATGGCTGCAAATGCACCCAGTGAAATTGGGTTCACATAGTAGGGGTCTTCGGGGAACGCCAGGGACAATGACATGAGATCGACGCCATCGGCAATTGCCTGATCCATGCCGGCTAACACATCAGTCGATGCCGACTCTAAACTGTCCGTCCTAAACAAGACTTTGTACATAGCAACCCTGGCCATGGGTGCAATGCCGATGGCAGTGCCTGGGGCATAGCCAAAGTAGTTAGCATTCTGCACCCGGCTTCCAGCTGCCGTCGATGAGGTATGGGTCCCATGACCAAAGTTGTCCCTGGGAGAATCATAGTCGCGGATCGTAGAGATGTTTAGGCCGTGTTCTTTGAGCCCTTTGCTGAAAGAGCGAGCTCCAATGAGCTTCCGGTTGCAGTTGGAGGAGTTGAACTCAGTGCCTGCCTCGCACGCGCCCTTCCATCTATCCGGCACAGGCGACATGCCGGCATCATTGAAGCTCTCGCTCTCTGGCCAAACTCCAGTGTCCACTATGCCGATGATCATGTCATCGCCAAACTGGGCTGCAGGCCACAGTCCCACTTGTCTATTAAGGCCCAGGAACCGAGGGGTGCGTGTGGTATGGAGCTGGCCATAAGTCTCTGGATATGTGGCAATATGACCAGGCATTCTCTCCAGCTGAGCAATCTGTGAGCGCGACAGTACGGCGCTGAAACCATGCATGACATGGTTGTAGGTGTATAGATGGGTTGGCGACCCGACTTCTGAGTCGGAGATGGATGAGAGCATCGATGCGTACCAATGGTCGTGAGTGGCGAAGGGAGCCGGAATGGCTGATTTGTCCATGTGGATGATGTATGACTGGCGTTCATCTCCGGCATAAGCTGGTGCCACAAGGAGGAAGGCGAGAAAGAAGAAGGAGACTAGACTGAGATGAGAGAGGAGTTCCATGGCTGGGGAGATGGAAGATATGAATGAAGCGAGTAGAAGACTAGGGACGTCGATTTATACATGGAATTTAAAAAACTGCTAAGCTAATGGGGTGACAGGGCAGTGATAAACTCAGACCTATTATAAAAGATGAGGGTGTTTGGACATGCATGGACTGAGCGAGGATCGTATGCTGTTGTCCAGGCCTCATAATGGGCCCCCACTATGTATGGCCGGCAGCACTAAATCCTAACCATATACATGGGTTAAGTAGCCAGTTTTAATTTTGGTTTTCCTAGTTTCACGTCTGTTTCCAAAGGAGTTGTTTCTCAGCATATGCTCCCCCCGCATCTTGATTTCATAAGATTCAAAAAACTATGCCATTTCATATAAGAACAATAAAGATTGTATATATGCATTTGTTATTCTATGAAGTCTTATGATTCTTAACATGAATTGCCGATAACAAACAAAATAGAAAGCCATAATAACATGGAAGAATACAGTAAGAAGACTGCATCTCTCTCTCTCTCTCTCTCTCTCTCTCTCTCTCTCACATAAAGAAAGAAAGATGGAAAGGAACATGAGCTCCATTGTCACTGTCATCGTGGCCTAACACCAATAATTTCGGTAGGGAATTTCTAAACTCACCCACATGGTTTGAGGAGCACACCCACCTTTTTTTTTAAAAAAAATTACACATGACGAAAATACCACTCTTCCTCTCCTCCCTTCTCTCTCCCTCTCCCTACTCCGGCAACCTTCGTCCGCCATCCCCTCGGTGCTGCCAAAGGGGAGGGAGTAACAGAGAGAAAGGGAGGGAGAGAGAGAGAGTCAGGAGGGGGAGAGGGAAGCAGAGGGAGTAAGGGAGAAAGAGGGAGAGGGAGGATGGGGGCTGCGACGACGGGCGGCAGGCGAGAGGTAGAGAGCAGGAGGGAAAGAGGGGGAGAGGGAGATGGAGCGGGCGGGGAGAGGGAGAGGGAGGCAAAAAAAGAAAGGGAGAAAGAGGGAGAGGGCGGAGGGCGGGCAGGGAGAGGGAGGCAGAAAGAGAAAGAGGGAGGGGGCGGGGGCGGGCGCGGGGAGATGGGGGGAGATGGAGGCAGAGGGAGAAAGAGGGAGAGGGCGGGTTGGGAGAGGGAGAAAGGGAAGGAGAGGGAGAGGGCGGGCATGCTACCGTCGGCAGTGGGTGAGAGGGAGAGGAAGAGAGGGAAGGGAGGGGAGAGGAGAGGAGAGGAGGGTATTTTGGGTATTTTTAAGAATGTGGGTGGGCCCAGCAAAATAGGTGGGTGCATTTGCTTCACACTAGCTAGGCCGCCCGTTTGGCACTTTACTTTTAAAGTGAAGTTGAGTGAAGTGAAAAAAAAAATGAATAAAACATGTACTGGGTTATGATGGTATTTTATTTGTAGTTGTTTGAAATGGAATATTTTTGACTTTTTGTATAGGAGAATGAGTTTTTTTGTCTTTTAGTTAATAATTGTAGTTGTTTTTTTACTTTTTTTTCAAAAAGATGGAGGGAGTTTTAGTAAAAAGTGATTTTGATGTGATATTTAAATGGACTTAACTTTACTTGACTTTACTAGTCAAATTACCAAACGGAATGCTATCCTTTTTCTCCTAGTTTCTTAAACCATTAACCCTACAACACATCAAATATGGCCTGTTGTTCTTTGCACATGCCCACCAACCCATCTCAAAGAAGATCGATTACATTTGATTGCCTCTAAAAATTAAGAAATAATTCCAAAAAAAATAAAAACCAACTAAACACTATCATTCATTATTGTAAAAACCAAAACTGAAAGCAACCCAATTCACATAAACAGATCAAAGCTCAAAATTTCAAATCCTTTGCATCATCTAACAATCAATAACACCCCCGGCCATTTCACAATTTAGTCCCATAAATCTGACTTCCTAACCGCCCTGTTCCAGACACCAACCCACACATCGCAATATGGGTTTTAGAGTCTGCAAACTGTCCTATTCCAAACTAGTTTTAGACTCAGCAAGGTTGATGAGCCCTGGCCCTTAAGCACCTCATTCAAACCGGGCATGTGCCTGTGAGATGACCATCATTCATCATGTATTGAGTCAGGATGTCTCAAAAGGTTGCTTTCCGTCCATATATAGAACTTCGAGATCCGACGGGCGGAGCAAAAATCATAATAGCAGGTCCCGCACCCCCGGGGTGCCTACCTGAAAAATCACCTATCACTTCTAGACCCTGATCGCCCTGAAAGTTGGCTCATCGCGATCTACTCATTGAGAGCTTTCCATCCATATATAGAACTTTGAAATCCGACGGGCGGATCAAAATCTGCGAAACCTGAGTCTCAGTGATTATTGCCTTGACCGGACCCCACTGCAGCCCACCTTTTGGGCCTCAAACCTCTGAACCAGACCCTGATTGAGCCCTTAACTAAACTCATCAGACCTAACCTGAACCTGACCCAATCCAACCCATCAAACTTTTGTCCAAATCAATCTGAACCCAAATTCAACCCAAACCCATCTAACATGAACCTAACCCCAGACCTGGGCCAGACTCCTTGACCCGTCGCCCGGATAAGGGAGAAAGAGTCCAGTGATTTGGGGAAGTAGTGTCCCAGATCTCTAGACTCTCAAACCCCCTTAAACCCATCAACCACTTTCCTCTTAATCTCAACCTTAGGATTTATGTACATAAATCCAAAGATCCAAAATATGGGGAATTCAAAAACTAAGCTCCTTTACAAAAGAAGTTTTTTTTTTTTTGCTTTTGACATCTTTTTTATCAATGGCAGAACAATAAGAAAGTTAACACTCTTGCTTTTCCTTTGAATGAAGAATGGATTGCAATACCTGTAAATAACTCAAACTTGCTACCCTTTTTGCGCCGTACAAACCAATATGTGAATGTGCTTTTGATGGAGATGGCAAAAACTTGTAAATTTCTCCAACTTTTAGCCCATTTCTTCATTCCCCTCTTAAATCCAAAGGTCCAAAACTAAGATTTATGTATATAAATCCAAGGGTCCAAAATATGGGGAATTCAAAAACTGAGCTCTCTTATTATATAGATATTTTTAATTTTTTATTATTCCGAAAAGTTTTACCAAATTTTCGAAATACTTAAATATTTCATCTTTGATGCTAGACCGAAATAATTAACAAAACGGAATTGACAACTACGATATATACCCACGGAACATCCCTATGAAAAGATAAAAATATGGTTTCGAAAAACTCATGCTATGCTGTAGGGGTGTAACGGTTCGGTTAACCGTTCATTTTGAAAAAACCATTAACCGAACCGTGTTTCACGGTTTTTTATTTTTAAAACCGTAATCGTAACCGAACCGTGAAAAATCTTTAAAACCAAACCGCAGTTAACGGTTCGATTACGGTTAATTGTCGCTTTAAAAAAATTTGTGAAAATTTTGCCATTTACCAATCAAACTTACTGTAAAAAAAAAAAAAAATTAAGTTGGAGAATGACATAATATGTTACTATAAAAAAAATAAGAAGTGATTTTCATTCAAGCCCTTAGGTTTTTTTCTTATTAGCGAAACGGTTAGGTTAACCATGTGTTTTGGGAGCACGGTTAACCGAAACCACGGTTAACAGTTCGGTTCGATTAATAACCGTGAGTCGAGATCAGAAACGTAACCGAACCATGAAATACGGTTTTTCCGATTTCAATTATCGAACCGTAAAATACGGTTATTAACCGCCATTCGGTTAAATAATTTTTTGATTTTTTTTTTTACACCCCTGCTATGCTGACAACGTTCCATTAAATGTCTGTGGTGCAAAACTGTGGATCAATATAAAATACCATCCGAACATGTATAATGAAGGCTTGTCCCATGGAAATATGGGAATGTCTCGAAAGAACGTTACCAAGTGGGGCCTAATCTACTTAGCCCATGATATTATTACAATTGGAATAAAATTTGGGTCATTATGGGGAGTGTTATATAAATGTCCATTCTTGAGCCCACAATAAATCAACATAGATACTTATATGCTTATGTCGGGCTGTTTGCCTGCTCATGGCCCATAGGCAGAAACAATGGGACTCCTCACCACATGCTTCCCTCCAACCTCATACCAACTCAGATATCCATAAGTCCTGGCCCTGGCCATGTCAATCTCCACACTCAACCTCAAACCACTGCCTGCTGTTCTTACCATCGAACTTAAGCGTCTCTGGCTTCACCACCACTCTCATGCCTGTCGGCTCATTCACCACTGCACGATAAACAGAGGGACCATCTGCGACGTTGGTCAGAACCCTGCTAAACCTGGAAGTAGTAGAGTTGGTGTTGTTGAGAATGACAATGAAGGAGGGGTAGTTGAGATCCAGACTTGGCTTTGTGCATGTGTAGTTGGATTGTCTTGTTATCATCTTCATCTGATCGCTGGTGTAGTTCAGCCCACAGAGGAAATCCACATAGTCCTGCACCCCAATGTCATACACCAAGCCCGGGTCCATTGCCTTGTTCGGATTCACATGGCCCGCTCCGAAGTCCAGTGGTGTTGCTGAAGTTCCTGTCATTCAATACGATAGGGATGAGTTACTAATAAAAAACAATGGATGTTAAAGGAGCCTGCATTGGCTATTGACTATTGAGTGAGTGTGAATGTGTGATAACTGATAACTAAATGGGCTACGCTAGGGCAAGAATCAAATCTCCAATCTGGCTGACCGCATGTAGCATGGACCTTGTCTTGGATCCAAAAGATATTCAGATCTGGATATGAACCCAAATCCAAGCATTTAAGATCTAGATGCTCTCAAATCTGGAAACTTGAGAGGTCAGATTTCAGGACCTAGATCTGATAGAAAATATAGTGGGATATTAAGTAATACATATTTAAGAACCTACGAAATCTTGTACACTAAACCAGGACAATTTTCAAGCATTCGACGCAGAACGGGACCCCATGAAATTCAGGGGGTCTGGCCTTTGGTGACGAATATTGCACACTCCCACGGAAGCCTGTGCGCAGGAGAAAGGTTTCCCACTGGACAAATTTATTTTGGGCCAGAGTATAAAGAACACTTCTTGTCATGGAGCTGAACCGGATTTTTGAATCCAACATATAAGACCAGTGTTGGATCACATGGTAAAAAGATTTGGAAATGGATTCAGCTACACCAACCATGGTTCCACCCCCACACTAGACTCATTTACATCCCTACCTGTAATCATGTCGAGGATAGGTCCATGGGTGTTGTCGATTAAATATGCAGTAGTCATAAGCGCGGACCGGATCGCAGCTGGGCTCCAGTCTGGATGCACAGCTCGCACCAGTGCTGCTATGCCAACGAGATGGGGAGATGACATGGAAGTACCGGACACGAGCGCAAAATCCGTTACCAAGTAGTCGTTGCCAATGGGTTGCCATCCACGATTGGGGGCCCATGCAGCCAAGATATTGACTCCGGGTGCCAGTATGTCCGGCTTCAGAATCCATGGTGAGAGGAGATATGGCCCACGAGACGAGAAGTCGGCCACTTGAGGCGCCGGTTTTGATCCGAGAACCGTCAACTGGAATGTGATATCCACTGTGGCCGGAGAAGCAGGTGATGAAGTCACTATATATTCCTTCACCTTCTCTCCATCCTTCAAGCTCACTGCCACAAACGGCATATAGAAGTCACTTGGGTTCAAGAACTGGGCCGAGTCAGTGGCAAAGATACCTCCTACGGCCCCACTTCTGTTTACTTCATCCATTTGAGTTGAAACATCCCCAAATGAGCAGAAAACAATCTTCCCAGCAACATCTTTGGGTTCTAGAGCGAAGGAATGGCAGGTCTCTTTACTGGTATTGCCATGTCCATAGTAGAGAGGAGAGCCAGATGTGTATAAGCTCTCAGGAAAGATGGACCTCCCTTGGAATGGGGCAATGCTGCCATTGCCAAGCGTCACAGACGCGGCGTAGTCTCTGTCGATGGTCCCTGCACCAACGGTCGTGATCCATGGTGCGCCGTTGTGGATAGAGTAAGCCTGTGGGCCGCTGTTCCCAGCTGAACATGAGACAAAGATGCCCTTCTCCTGGGCTGCAAATGCACCCAGTGCAATTGGGTTCGCATAGAAGGGATCTTCTGGGAACCCCAGGGACAATGACATGAGATCAACACCATCGGCAATTGCCTGATCCATGCCGGCTAACACATCAGTCGACGCCGACTCTAAACTGTCTGTGAAAAACAGGACTTTGTACATAGCAACCCTTGCCATGGGTGCAATGCCGATGGCAGTGCCCGGGGCATAGCCAAAGTAGTCAGCATTCCGCGCCGGGCTTCCAGCTGCCGTTGATGAGGTGTGGGTCCCATGACCAAAGTAGTCCCTGGGAGAATCATAGTCGTCAATCGTAGAGATGTTTAGGCCGCGTTCTTTGAGCCCTTTGCTGAAAGAGCGAGCTCCAATGAGCTTCCGGTTGCAGTTGGAAGAGTTGAACTCAGTGCCTGCTTCACACGCGCCCTTCCATCTTGCCGGCACAGGCGGCATGCCATCATCACTAAAGCTCTCACTCTCCGGCCAAATTCCAGTGTCCAGAATGCCAATGATCATATCATCACCAAATTGGGCTGTAGGCCACAGCCCCACATGCCTGCTAAGGCCCAGGAAATGAGGGGTGCGTGTGGTATGGAGCTGGCCATAAGTCTCTGGATATGTGGCAATATGACCTGGCATTCTCTCCAGCTGGGAGAGCTGCGAGGAAGATAGCACAGCGCTGAAACCATTCATGACATGGTTGTAGGTGTAGAGATGGGTTGGCGAGTCACCATCCGACTCAGAGAGGGATGAGAGCATCGACTCGTACCAACTGTTGTGGGTGGCGAAGGGAGCTGGAATGGCTGATTTGTCCATGTGGATGATGTAGGACCGGCGGTCATCATCATCGCCGGCATAAGATGGTGTCATAAGGAGGGAGACGAGAAAGAAGAAGGAAAGGAGACTGAGATGAGAGAGGAGTTCCATGGCTGGGGACATGGAATGAAGCGAGTAGAAGACTATGGACGTCGATTTATACATGGAAATTGCAAGCTGGTAAGCCAATGGGTAAAACAGGGTAGCGATAAACTTCCGGTGTTTGGACATGCATGGCCTGAGCGATAATCTTATGTTTTTGTCCTCTCAGTTGGAGATTCCAGACCTCAAAATGGGGCCCCATCATGTATGGCCTGCAGTACGAAATCCGAACCATATACATGGCTAAGTAGTTTTAATTTGTTTGCCTAGTTTAACACGTCTACAGTCCACTTCACCTTGTTGATTGGGAGTCCCCAAGGAGCCGTTAAGCAGCACATGCACCCCTGTAGACAGAGCATATGCCGGCATTTTAGACTGACCAAGGTTTATGAGCCTTGGCCCTTGAGGCACTTGATTCAAACGTGGCACATGCCTTTTTGAGTGTGAGAAAAGCACCGTTCATCAAGCATTGAGTTAGGATGTCTCAAAAGGTTGTTCCACAGATTTCTTCTTCACCTTAGAATTTCATATTAAGGTCAGTGGTACAATCAACCTATAGTTGCCATGGAAGTTATCAGTGTCCCCTAAGCTCAGCTACTGCAAATATATTGTGGCCCAAAATCAGTCAGGTACACTTATCAGGTGCAACTGACACACTACCAAAAACAGAGATAAAAAGAAAAAATTACCTAAAATGTCTGAACCGTCAGCACTAAAAATGCAATGTGACCTACCCCACCTCAACTGATGCGTGAATTTTCATCACAGGACAGATGGCTGAAAATGGAAGAGTTGCCAATTCCCATGGCTCTAATAGACTGTAACCAGCAGATGGAACAGGAGACTGAGGTTTACTGGGGATCACTGCATCCATAGGTGCCATGACGGATTGAGTTTTGCAGCGTTGGTAGGTAATGCCAATGGAGCTGACAGTGTACATGCTATGCTTAGGCAGCCATATAGATCCAAATGCATGATATTATAGGAGGATGGCAGATCTAAGTCCCATTTACTGATTATAGAATCATGATCAAGATCAAAGCCTTCTCCCAACTATGTTGGGGTCAGCTACATGAATTTTGTTTCTCCATTTCAATTACTGATTATAGCATGGAAAAATATAATCACATAAACTATATAAAATGAATACAAGAATACAATTACTAACAGGATGATGCCATTTACCAACATGTAAATTCTGACCCAAATTCATGTCCTTACAATCTAAGTTTTCTTCTTTAATCCAGCATGTCCTTATCAAAACAGTTCTCCATCCCCTCCTTGAGCTAAAATCCATATAAAGGTCATTTTTTTGTGGTCTCAACAGGCTTGTATGGAAATCCACCTAAGAAGAAAGCCCATGGAAGTAGAAAAATGATCAGTTGTGTAATCCTTGTTGCTGCAGAAAATAGGCATAAATCGCATCGTATTTTACTAATGATTATTTAAATAATAATTGTGTGACTAAATATGCACTCAAATCCTTCACCAATGGAACATGGAAATCTAAAAGCCAGGAAAACCACAAAAACTTTCCAGCTTAAAGTGGTATCAGCAAAATACCCTAAAATTTAACAGAAGGAAATGCTATGGAGTTTTTAGCTAATTCCCTACATTTCCTTCTTTTGAGACCATCAATGGAGTTGAGAATTATCCTACTCAAGTAAATTGAGAGCTTGAAGTTGATTTTCAAAAAAAAGAGAGCCGAGCCGAATCAGTGTGCAACACAACCTCATGAATCCGTCTAAGAGGGGCATGTAGCATTTTGAGGCTCCATCACTTAACAAGAGGGGTTTGTGTGTCAAGTATATACCAAAACCAGCCTTATTAGAGGTTTCCATCATCTGAACAAAAGGAACAATTACAAGCCATTCACTAATTTCTATACTAACCATTCAGATGCAGTCTACGTCCAGATCCATAACCTAAGATTCAGATCCAAGTGCTAACGTGATGAGAACCCAAGAGGTCTTGTTGCTGTACTAATCCAACTAGGTAGGTTATTTGTCTTGCAGTTCGGGTTTTTTTCTATTTTAAGATTTTCTGGATGCAGGGTCTAGAATAGTTCCAAACAGAAAAAAATAAAAAATAAATAAAGGGTCCGGAATAGTTTTGGAATTCTTTTCATATCTTAAAGCTTTATATAAGAGTCATTTTGTATAAAAAAGGAAAAGTTATTGGAATGTATATATTTTTTTGTACATCTTCTCTTGAGGAATGTTTGCTGGTCTTCGATCATAAACATTGAGCTAGTGAGGCCTTTGCAAGAGCCTTATTGTTGCTATGAGGCAATGGCCTTGCAAAGGCTTTGCAAGAGGCTGAATCTTGCTATGAAGGATTGGCAAGAACCTTGATCTTGCCTGGAAGAATTTGAGCTCGCTTTGCATCCATTTCCTACCGATTGATGCCAATATCATTGTCACCTCTTTTCCACCAAATCAGCCAGGCCCCAGCCTCTTCAATGCGGAATGATACCAACTGAGTACAAATTCTATTTCAATAGGGGAGAACAATGCAGTCCATGATCCAAATCTATGGCCTAAAAAAAGTGATGGTGTTTGTGTGACAAGAACCTAGCCCAAAGGTCTAAATGTTGTACTATTCCAATTATTATTATTATTATTTATTTTTTTGTAAGATAGCTTATTTATTTAATAGTTTAGATTTGATTCTGTTTAAGTTTTGCTAGATGAAGCATCCATATTGAATTTAATTAGGGCTCATCTCTTGAACCTTTATTTTAAGAGTTTGTAGTATTAAACAAGATAGATTATCGGGTTTTCCCCCTCTTCTGGAGAATTCACTTTGGGAAGCTTTTGCTTCTTGGAGGTCATAGGCCTTGCGGCACTAGCCTTGTAGAGGCTTTGCAAGAGCAGCCCACATCATTTTCACCGCCTTTGGTCAGACAAGCAGCAACCTCTAATGGGCATGGTTTCTTTTGTTAAATAACCAATAAACAAACCCGCTCTTGTGTTGCCACACGTTTCTCTTTGAAAAATTCATCAATGTGTGATGCAGAGTTTATTTGTCTGGTTATCAAATTCTAGATCTTTTAGCACTTGATTCCATACATAAAATAGGATATGACTCCTGAAACAAGGGTTGAATTTTAGTTTCTTGTTGACAGGTTAGAGATTGCCAAGGACCTAGAAGAAAGAAAAAAACGCCTATGAAGAAAAACGGAACGACACAATCAGAACTACCATGTTAGATTGGAATAGAGAGCATAGATAGGGGTGCTCAAGTCAACACTGGGTTGGAATTGGGCTCTGTTTTTAGGCTCGTGGGGCCTTATACGGGCAAGGCCTGCGCTATACATGCTTGGTGGCCAGCCTGACCAAATATTTAACACGATAAGATGTATATGTTTTGCAAATGGCCTAGGTCTGGGCCTGACTTTCCAGCCATCAATTGTATACAGGCACAAATATCAGGCCAATAACTAAATCGACCAGGCTTGGACAAGCTTTGGCCCAACCTTCTGTCAATCCAAGCCCAGGCCCATTTTGGGCCCAGTCTTCATATCTTACTTAGTCAAAGCCATCTGTACATAATTAGTTTGTAAAACAGATTTTTAGGCTCTAGATAAGATCAGAGAATTATACTTGCATGTAATCAGGGTATTCAGCCCCTTTATAATGGAAGAACAGTCGACCCAAATGGGTACTGTGTTTTAAACATTAAAATATTATTGTTGTATTCAATTTCCATCTCTCTAAATGTCATGGTATCAAAGCAAGGTAGATCATCTGCGATCTTCTGCTAAGTCATCTTCCAAACATTGGAAGCCAGTCTGTGATCATCTGTGATCATTCTCTTCAGCCAGATCATCTCTGATCCTCCCTGATCATCTCAGATCAGACATGGCCCACCTGTGATCATCACCAACTCTTCAACGGAATATTACCATCTTGGTCGCCTGGAGCTTCTTGGATTTATGAAGAATTTTTCCTGATTTATTGATAATCAGAGGTAGGTTTTCTACCATTTTTTGTGAAAATTCATTCTTCTCCAATAGTTTTCATCTCGGCCGTCCAAAATCCTGGATCTGGATTTGATCTTCATGCAACCACTTCCAGTGGTTGCATAAAACTACTCTATTTTCATCCCCCCACTCTGATCTGTGTCCAGATCACCAAGTGGGGCCCACGTGTGGATTTACGCACTGTCGACAGGGACGTTTTTCATCCCTGTGCACTGTGGCTGTGCTCTGTTGCTTGCGATTGATGTTGCTGTCCTTTTTCTATCTACTGATGATGGCTACTGTTGATTCCTGTTGTTTATTGGTGATTCCTACTGGATTTCTGTTGTTTTTTGTCTATTGTTGCTACATTGCTCCTGTGGCTGTTTTTTGTGTTTATTGGTGATTGCTACGATTTATGCTTTTGTGCCCTGTTTATCTTGTGGCTTCTGGGAACTGGTCTGGACATCTTTTATCATCTTTAGACATCTTTGGCCGCTGGTTGCTATCTGATTGTGTTATTAAAAATTGTGACTGTGGTCTATTTCGTCTACAATTGGACCACAACATTGCTGCTGCCCAATACCCACAATTTTAAAAACTTGGTTTTCTCTAAGCATCAAGGATCTACACCTTGTTTTCCTTGACAGTATCTTCACAGGACTGATTTGTGTGTACTTCTTACTAGTCTTTAGTAATGGAAAAACATGAGATAGCCCTGATTCGCTTTGATGGAACAAATTATACCTCATGGGCCTTCCAATTTCAAATTTACTTAGAAGGAAAAGAACTATGGACACACATTGATGGATCTGAACCTCAACCTGAGAAAGATGATAAGAAGATTTTAGCTTGGAAAACAAAGGATGCTAAAATCAAGACCTGGTTGCTGGGCTCTGTTGAGTCTCATTTTCTTCTCAACCTAAAACCCTGCAAAAACGCTCGTGAAACGTGGAACTATCTTCAGAAAGTCTATCAACAAGGCAATGATGCTCGCCAGTTTCAATTGGAACTTAAAATATCTTAATTCACTCAAGGCACACAGTCAATTCAGGAGTATTACAATGGCTTCCGCCGACTGTGGTCCGAATATGATGAGATTAAGTTTGCCACGGTATCTGCAGCACTTTTACCGGAATTACTTCCATTAGAGCAAAGTAGTCATCGGGATCAGCTTCTCATGAAACTTCGTCTGGAGTTTGAGACAGTTAGATCGAACTTGATGAACAGGGCTACTCTTCCCAGCTTGGATGACTGCCTTCAGGAACTTCTGCGGGAAGAACAGAGTCTAGCTACTAAAACTACTCTGGAACAACAGAGATTTGCTGAGGCTCCATTTGCCTATGTTGCTACAACCATACAACCTCCTCGGGACATCAGTAAAGTTCAGTGCCATAACTGAAAAAAATATGGTCACTATGCAAATCAATGCAAGGCAAAAATTTGCAGATATCGTAAGGCCACTGATCATGTTATTGACGAATGTCGGAAAAAGGCTCGCAATTCTACTTCCCGCAATTATGTGCAGTCAGGCCCTGGTACTTCCACCGTGTGCCAATTAATGCAGGCCCTAGGGTTAGGGCTTGCGTGGGAAGTGCTAAAATCACAATGGGTGCTGAAGTAAGTGTCCTAAGACACAATCAATCTCCGAAGAGACAATAAACGAGGACGCACCTCAATGGGAAAACCCAATTTCATTAATCAACGACTGATTAATAATTCTCTACAATGCCATATAAATAGGAAAACACAACTTAAGCTCTAAAAAACATAATATAAATAGGAAACCAAATAAATATGAAACATAATCCTAAATACTACTCATCTAATAAAACTATTAACTAATAACAATTAAATAAATAGGAAAACTCCTAAATCTAATTGGGCCCCACACATGTGGCCATGAGGTCTACTGATAAGTCCACAAAATTGTAGTTTTCATGGATCATTTTATGTTACCTTATGGACTTAATTAGGGTAATTTGCACTCAATTTCAAAGAATTTCATAATTCCATGCATTTAAGCATCAAAGTTGGAATTTTAGTCAAAATCATCAATCTTGCATGAATTTTATGAAATCATTGGTTTACATCATCTTAGTGTCACACAAATTAGCATTTTGATTCTTGCATCGTCAATTAGTTCATGGAAAATCATCCAATAGTGCATTCATGTGCATGATCTCATTCGGGTCCCATGCATGACATTTATGAATTTTAAACATGTTATGGCTGAATTATTCTTTTTATTCTTGTAGGAAATCTTCAGTTAATTTGGACCCACCTTGAAAAGAAATTCACAGAGAATATCCAAGCCATGCCACTTTAAGGTGTGTGCACTCCCCATGTGGTCCCACACCATGCCAAGCTTTGCTACAAATTCAATTTCAGATTTGTTTAAAGAACTTATCAAAGAAAGTGGGTCCATTTTCATGAGGATTTGTTTAAAGTAAAATTTAGAAGGTGTGAGCAAGCAAGGAGTTTACAAAAATAGCTTTGGAAGATTCTCTCCAAAAATCTCTACCATTATTTGCCAAATCTTGCAAGCTTGGAAAGCAAGAAGAAGACTTACCAAAGAAGGGAGATTCTTATGCTAAAAAAGAGGATCTAGAGAGAAAGAATAGGGAGCTCATGCCCTATTTAAAGACCCCCACACGTCCAAACAAACCATCCCATCTTTCTTTATTAAATTATTCTCTCCTAGCCACACCTTCTCTTACTTACTTCTTTTCTCCATTATTTTATTTTGGTAGCCTTGGGCCTGTCCAAGGATTTATTTTGAAGGAGAATCTTTGTGAAGGAGAAGTTGTAAAGTTGAAGTTCTCAATAAAAATCACATCTTTTGCAATGGAGGAGTAATTATTTTGGATTGGAGCACAAAGTGAAGTTAAGTAATTTTATTTTCATTTTATGTCTTTAATTTAATCTTTATGTTTCTATGATGCATGTTTAGTAGAATAATAGATCTGCCTTCGTGCCGCAGGCAAACCTCCACTTTATATTTTAATTAAATTTCTTTTTAATCAGTTAATCTTCTTTTGATAGAATATACTTAGGTTTTTATGCCTTTGATATTTTATGCTTAATTTGTTAACTAATATCAAAGTAATTTATATTTTATGAGGTGATGGAGATCTTGGGTTTTTCAGTTTAAGAATTGAATTTAAAAAAAAAAAAGAATATCTTTCGGATCAGAAATATTGAGTTATTTCTGATCTGAGTTATTTGCAAGGCAAAAGATTAAATTAAAGTATGTGATTTGAGAATTGAAATTAATTAATGGACTCTTTGTTGCTCTGATCTACCTTTGTCATTATTGTTATCCGTTTATCTTGCATAGTAGCTTTATCTCTCATTCAAATCTTGATCTGTTTTTATATTCATTAAAAAAAATCAGATTTAGTAAAAGAAAAAAAAAAAGATTTCAGTAGTGCTCCCTGTGGGATTCAACCTGTATTTGCCACTTTCTCAAAAAGACAGCTGTGCACTTGCAGTATTAAAAGATTGAATTTAATTTCACATCATCTACGCTGGATCATTCTCCCCCACTTGAAAAAGAACTCGACCTCGAGTTCGGAAAATGTCCACCTGGATCAAAGATCAATCTGACGAACTTCCGATGCATCGTTCGATCTATAACTTCTTGGCACGGCTTCATGCAAAATTGCTTTTGATGGCTGAAATATGTGTTGATGTGCCTTACATGTAGAACATGCACCATCAAATCAGAATCTCTGACTATCCACGGGTCATCTCCCAGTTGACATAGTTGATCCCCAAAGACAAAATCAATAGGAGAAATTTCAAGACCAACTGTAGATATGGAATCTTCTGGGTCCAACTATGGCGGATCGGTCTGTATATTCATTGGCACTGATTCCTCAACACGGTCTGTTACCTGAGACGGCTTTTCTTCTTGAAGAGTAACTTCCACTATATGAGGCCTTTTAAGCATCCGCTCCACAAGAATTGCTTCTCAAAATGCCACGTGGATGGTCTTGCAATTAGTCATTCTCTTCACTGTGTCTGGTCTCAAGCCTCTTACAAAACTGATGAAATCATGTTCTTCATCATCCTTCATTCCACATGCATCTTGGAGCCTTGAAAATTCATCAGAATACTCAAGAACAGACAATTCTTCTCGTTTCAAATCAAGAAATTGCTGTAAATAAGCATACCATAATCCATATTGACACGCATATCTGACTCCTTGAAGTGCATTGTAGAACTTACTGATATGGAATTTCATATTGGATGTGTGAATGGACTGACCTTTTCTGTAGATCTGCTATCTACGAGCACGTTGGTGAAAACAGATAGAAAATCTGACGGTGGATAAGCCTAATATCACATAAAGAAGTTTCAGTCAATGATCCGATCAAGGGGTTGGAGGACTACTGCAGACTGACTTTCCTCTTTAAACAGGTCGAAACTGACCCAAATGTATAAATCAGGCCCAAATTTTCTGCTTATGGGCTTTTATAATGGGTCGGATATGACCTAAACGGACCAGGATTAAAAAAAATCAGGCCCAAAATATCGTCTCGGACTGTGTGTCGAATGAAAGAAGAAAAGGGTTTTGAAAACCCCCTTTTGCTGTATCTTCATCAACGAAGAGGAAGCAACGAGATGAGGGAGCAGGCGCTGGAGCTTGGCGAGTTCAACGAGATGGAGCAGACGCTGACGATGGCGAGCAGACGAGCGCGGCAGCGACGGCGCACGGTACGCTGTTCTTTCCTTTTCTCCGCTTCTTCTTGTTCTTTTTTTTTTTTTTTGGTCTGTGGCGTGGATGTCTGGGATGGAGGGGATGGAGGGCCAGTGGTCTCGATCAGGGGGTCTGGGAATAGGTTCGAAGAAGGGGAGTGGGCTGACGGTTCAACTTCGAAGGGGTTTTGTCTGTGCGTAGGGTTTTGACAGGGCAAGGGTTTTGTCCCCATCTTCGAACCCATTACCAGACCCCCCGATCGAGACTACCGGCCCTCCACACCCTCCATCCCAGACATCCACGCCATAGACAAAAAGAAAAAAAATATTCAGAAAGAGAGGAAGAACAGTCGAACAGAAAAAAAAAAAAAAAAAAGAATAAGCGACGAGGAAGGAACAGCATACCGTGCACCGTCGCGCTCGTCTGCTCGCCATCGTCATCGTCTACTCCATCATCTCGTTGAAGTCGCCGAGCTCTAGCGCCTGCTCCCTCATCTCGTTGCTTCCTCTTCATTGAAAAAGATAAAGGAAAAGGGGGTTTTCAAAACCCTTTTCTTCTTTCATTCGACACACAGGCCGAGACGATATTTTGGGCCTGATTTTTTTTAATCCGGGTCCGTTCAGGTCAGATCCGACCCATTACAGAAGCCCACAAGCAAAAAGTTTGGGCCTAATTATACATTTGGGTCAGTTTTGACCTATTTAAAGAGAAAAGTCAGACTGCAGTAGTCCTCCAACCCCTTGACCAGATCGGCGGTTGAAACTTATTTCTGTGATATTAGGCTCATCCACCATCAGATTTTCGATCCGTTTTCACCAACGTGCTCGTAGATAGCAGATCTACAGAAAAGGTCAGTCCATTCACACATCCAATATGAAATTCCATATCAGTAAGTTCTACAATGCACTTCAAGGAGTCAGATATGCGTGTCAATATGGATTATGGTGATTTGAAACAAGAAGAATTGTCTGTTCTTGAATATTCTGACGAATTTTCAAGGCTCCAAGATGCATGTGGAATGGAGGATGATTAAGAACATGATTTCATCAATTTTGTAAGAGGCTTGAGACCGGACACGATGAAGAGAATGACTGACTGCAAAACCATCCACGAGGCATTTTGGGAAGCAATTCATGTGGAGCGGATGCTTAAAAGACCTCATATAGTGGAAGCTACTCTTCAAGAAGAAAAGTCGTCTCAGGTAACAGACCGTGTTGAGGAATCAGTGCCAATGAATATACAGACCGATCCGCCATAGTTGGACACAGAAGATTCCATATCTACAGTTGGCCTTGAAATTTCTCCTATTGATTTTGTCTTTGGGGATCAACTATGTCAACTGGGAGATGACCCGCGGATAGTCAGAGATTCTGATTTGATGGTGCATGTTCTACATGTAAGGCACATCAACACATATTTCAGCCATCAAAAGCAGTTGTGCATGAAGTTGTGCCAAGTTATAGATCGACCGACGCATCGGAAGTTCGTCATATTGATCTTTGATCCAGGTGGACATTTTCCGAACTCGAGGTCGAGTTCTTTTTCAAGTGGGGGAGAATGATGCAGCGTAGACCTCATGGCCACATGTGTGGGGCCCAAGTAGATTTAGGAGTTTTCCTATTTATTTAATTACTATTAGTTAATAGTTTTATTAGATGAGTAGTATTTAGGATTAGGTTTCATATTTATTTGGTTTCCTATTTATATTATGTTTTTCAGAACTTAAGTTGTGTTTTCCTATTTATATGGCATTGTAGAGAATTATTTATCAATCGTTGATTAATGAATTAATGAAATTGGGTTTTCCCATTGAAGTGCGTCCTCGTTTATTGTCTCTTCGGAGATTGATTGTGTCTTAGGACACGTGCTTCGGCATCCATTGTGATCTTAGCACTTCTCACGCAAGCCTTAACCCTAGGGCCTGCATCACTCCTTTCATCTCTCAAGTTTCGCATTGACACCATCTCTTGATTCAAATCCTATTGGGACACTCCGTTTATCAAAAAACTCATCAAATCAAATCTCTAGGGATCCTAACATAGGCTTTCTCTAGATCGATGAAGACCATATTAAGGTTTTTTTTTTCTTCTCTTGGTATTTTTCCTATAAATTGTTAAGTGAGAGGGTAGCTCTTGTTACCATTCAAAAAAAACAAAAAACAAAAACAAAAACAAACAAACAAAAAACAAAAACAAAAACAAACAAACAAAGTGAAAGGATAGCTTTCATGCGTGACCTCCCTGGCATCTTATACTTTTATCTATGTCTTTGTTTCTCTCTCCATCAATCTATGTATCTATATATCTCTCTCAATTTCAAAGTATGACTCATAAGTTTAATCCCATGATAATTAGTGCAACTTTACCTCTTTTGTCCTTTTATATAGGTCTTGCAAGTTGCAACTGCATTGCTTCTCCGTTTACCTGCATTTTCTTTTTCTTAATATCCGATTGAATAGCCTGGTTAACCAAGGCCATCCAATTTCTTCTTAGCTTTGAAATGCCTTAAGAGGACTTATCTGTCGCCGTAGTATTTTTTGCCTTCATTCTTGTCAATGCTTTCTTCACTTCTTCTACCCTTATTATATCCTACTAATGAAGTATCCTCTCTCGTCCTTGAGCCTCCCATAGAATTTTCATTTAAATGTCTATTAAAATATTCTTTCCACTTATATTTAATATTATCTTTTAAAAAACTTCTTATAAGTTCACAACTATTATAAGAAAAACCCTTAACAAATGCAAATGTCACAAATAATGCATGTATGAGAAAACTATGCTCCAAACATGTAATTATGAATGACTTTGAAATCATTTCTGGAAAAAAAAAATTTAATTAAAAAGACCGAAAATTTTTGGACGAATCCTTGGCATGTTTGGATAAATGAGGAGTGGAGTGAAATGAAGTGGATTTCACATGTGGAGTTGAGTAAAGAGAAGTAGGTTGAAGTTCAAGTAGAGTACTTCACTTCACTCAATTTGGATGCTTATTTTAAAGTTAAGGTTTGAAGTATAATCCACTTCTACTCAAGAAAATGGAAGTATTTAGAGTTGAAGTGAAATGGAGTACATGTGGCTTATAACATTACTTCATCCATCGGGCCAGACTCATCCAAACGGGATAGATTTTAGACTGTTAGGGCCCATTTAACTTCACTCTACTCTATTTTTTTCCTATCCAAACAGGCCCAAGGAAAGTACTATGGCTGTAGATGCTGTATGGGCTTCGTTTCTTCAAATCAAAGCACTTTTCGTTGCTTGTCTGTGGAGTATACAGGCACAAAACCGTATTGGTTGACCCAGCCTAGATAGACCTTTATGCATCCCTTGTGATTAATTCTTAAGATACCTAAAAAATCTTCATGGCATTTCCCTTATGATTATGCATCCCTGTTTAATCTGGTAGCGGTAGTTACTAGCCGGCATCAACATGGAATTTCCCCTATGATTATGCATCCAAATTCCAAATCCAATCAACGGCAACAATGTAGCAAAAGAAGGAAGCAGCAAATTAAGAACCAACAAGAACAAAATCTACGACTTAGAATGCACTTGGAAAAAACAGTGCGGTCTGCAGATACCAATATCCAATCCGTACTTTTTTTCGCATGAACGTTATGGGAAATCCAAAAATCTTGTTAGGTCATTGCTCAAAAATCATTGGAAGCACTTTTCTGTGATGTAACTGCGTCAAATTCCAAACACCAAACACTGGATTTGCACAAAATCCACAGAAAACTTGCCTCTCCGGAGAAATGCAACTATAAAAATTCTGACATAAAATTTCTAATTCCTTCCTCATGATTCAAAGCAGCAACAGTCAAAGCAGAAGCAATTTGTTAAATTGAATGAATGGTTTACCAGGTCTTGAAATGAGGTGGATTTGGGAGCGAGGACCTGCAAACTTCCAACTATCTTCGTCCAACGACTTCACCTCCTTCGCAAGTGCTTCCATCACATCGGTTTTTAGAACTGCAAAATTTCCCAAACACAGACAAAACCAGAGCAGCTTGAGAGTTCCACATTGAAATTTGAAAACCCTAGAATTGAGAATTAGATGTATGGATGAGGGGAAAGAAGAGAAGATTGAAAGGGAAGGGAAGGGAAGGGGTTCATTGAGTACAAGTGAGGGCATCTTCCTTGCGATCTTGAGGAGAGACTAGATCTGCTGGGAAATGGAAGGAAGCGTTGCTCTCGTCGCACAAACCGCCAGTGCTGCTACCTCCGCTCTGGCTCATCTTCCTTCCCACCAGATGATCCAGACTTAAAAGATGATAATAGCGCCTACTGAGCAGCGCCTGTGTATATGACTGCAGGGCTCTGGAACTCCAAAATTCTACTCCAATGAGATTAGTGCGGTAGCACTTCGCAGCAGCGGTGCAAAAAATAAAAAACGCAAAACCTACCCCGTTGGTTCCGATCGTTTTTTTTTTTTTTTTTTTTTCCTCTCTCTCTCTTTTAGATTGATTCGTTCGTGATTTGGATTTCCTTTGAATTGTTCGATTCGATTCAATTTTCGTCTGACTTAAGGGTGCGGTTAAACCGCTCATGTCCAACCGAACGAGTTATATAAATATACTAATAATTGCCCGTATTTGAAGGCAAGGCCCATCAAATTATGAGTACAATTAAATTAAATATATTTTTTTATGAGAAGTAATTCGTTTCACCCTATTTAACGATATCCTCATTATGTCTCGAGTCAAATATTACCAATTATTCATGGACCTCTAATTGCCCTAGGAATTGACTCGTTGCAATCTGTTCGTCGAGGGCTTTCCGTTCATATATATATATAGACATTCGATATCCAACGGGCAGATCAAAAATCACCTATATAGCAAGTCCCGCACCCAGGGTGCCCACCTGAAAAAATCACTTATCACTTCTAGACCTCTGATCGCCCCCCGAAAGTTTGCTCACCGTGATTTACTCATCGAGGGCTTTCCATCCATGTATAGAATTTTGAAATCCGACGAGCGGATCAAAATCTGCGAAACTTGCGTCCAAGTGATTATTGCCCATACCGGACCCCAGTACGTCCCACCTTTTGGGCTCCAAACCTCTGATCGAAACCCTAATTGGGCCCTTAACTAAACTCGTCAAACCTGACCTAAACCTGAGCCAATCCAATCCGAACCCAAATGGATAAGGGAGAAAGAGTCCAGGGATTTGGGGAAGTAATGTCTCAAATCTTTGGACTCTCAAACCCCCTTAAACCCCCTCAATTCATTTCCTCTTAATCTCAGCTCTAGGATTTATGTACATAGATCCAAGGGTCCAAAATATGGGGAATTCAAAAACTGAGCTCCCATATTATATAGAAGTTTTTTTTTTTGCTTTTGACATATTTTTTATCAATAGCATAACAATAAAAAAGTAAACACTCTTGCTTTTCTTATAAATGAAGAAGGGATGGCAATACATATAAATAACTCGAACTTCCTGCCCCTTTTTGCACCGTACAAACCAATATGTGAACGTGCTTTTGATAACTTGTAAATTTCTCCAACTTTTAGCCCTTTTTTTTTCATTCCCCTCTTAAATCCAAGGGTCTAAAATATGGGGAATTAAAAAACTGAGCTCCCTTATTATATAGATATTTTTTATAAAATATATAAAAGAATATCAAAAATTATTTGAAGAAGACTCGGACCCTTGCTCTTTGTTATTTGAAGTCCAACATCTCTCTCCAACTGAAATGTCATTTTTTTACGAAAAAATAAACAAATAAACTGTAACCGAACCAGTTCCTTTCTGTTCGGTTTGCTTCGCTTTAAGCGCGTGAGCGGTTCGGTTGGTTTGGGAAAAGTGAAAATCAATGGGTTTGGCTTGATTGATGGTTTCCCCTCTAAATCGATTCGAATCACATGTCTCCACCCCTACTTCGCAAGCATGTATATATATATATATATTTTTTTTTCAAGTCATCACTGGATTGCGGTACATTCCAGGGCCCATCTTACCTATACAAATGCACCACACATACCCAAAACCACAACCCTATATAATGACCGACACTTCCAAATGTATTGAACTGCTGATTAAATGGTCAAATTTGTTATTTTATTTTAAGCCGTTAAATTTGTGGACAGTGGATGAATGGTTACGGGTATTACATTAATTTCAAATTTAATATATAGGTAGGTTCTACTTGGATTTTTTTATTCTCCGAAGGTCCCAAGTGAGTTCTACTGGGTGGTATATAAAGTAATACACAATAAGGGCTGTCCTTATAGGGCCATCGTTCATTTAATTTTATTATATGTATACATGCATTTGTCGAAACCATTTTCATACGAAATCATGCATTTAGCTGTGTAGGCAAATTCAAGTGTTAGAACACGAGTGCGAGAAACCATTAGATAAACTCTTAAAAGAATGGATTTTAGTATTTAATTTTTTTACCCGACCACATACTGCACCACCCAAATGAAAATTCCGGATCTGCCATTACTCCATCAACCGAATGTCATATTGCATCTCACATGTGTGAATTTTATATCTGTGAATCTTCTTTATATATCCAATGTATAAAAGACAAACCGCGTGTTAGGGTTTCAATGGGTGGCGCTTATTTGGCCCCATATGCATGTATATTCCACTTCCAATGAAATAAATTTGGATCCTTGATGCTAGACACATATAGACTTCACCATCTAGAATAATCCACAGTTACTTTGATATGCATACCATATCTTATGATTCTCTTCAGTAAAAACATATTTTTCGTTAACGATGGAATGGAAACAAAATTATATTCATAAATTGTCCGGTAATCATTAGAAATTTGCTAGTGATTCTTAAGCAGGTGTATACATGCATACATATATACATACACGTGCATATATATACACACACTATGAATTGTAATTTGCAATTCAAATTTTATATATGGTAATGCAGTCCAAGTAGAACCATGACATGTATCGTTAATTCCAAAATCATGGAGTTTTAATAGGGGCCATAGTTGCCACTTCTTACACCTTCAATTTCATGATCAAATAGAATGGAATTCCAAAAGGAGCCATGTCTGCTGCTATTATACTGTATTGAAAAATGAGGGTTTTGAAGTTATATTTGACAATAACTTCTGATTTTGACCGGAAATTTACCCATGTTCTACAGCCAACTCACTTTCAACATGTAACTATAGCCACTTAAGTCTCCCTTATAATTTTCGCTCTGTGTAAAAACTTCATTTCTATTTTAAATCTTATTCTCCTCTTTTCCTTCTGCCCCACCTCTCCTATCGCATTTCTACTTTATGAACCCTTAGATCGAGAAAATAGGTGCTTTCATATTCTTCTCCTTTATTTTTATGCTCTATGTAAACCAAATTGCTGACATGTAAGTGTTTGAAAATGATTTTATGTGGTCTATCTTTTTTTTAATGGGTCATAAAATATATTTTACAATTGCTGGTGAACACACTTGTGCTAAGCACGGGTTATTGTGCTAGCATCTTATTATTTAGGGAGAACTTTGAATTCTCGCGATGCAATTCTTTAGGGTATAACTCAAATGCTAGACTCAAAACTGATCATGTAAAGCAAATACATCAGCTTCAATCCCGCTTCTTATGGTCTAAAAAGACTCAGTCACGTCTATGAACTCCTGTAGCTTGGGACAAAGTTGCTGCTCCGACTGAACAAGGGGGTTTGGGTATTCGGTCCATAGACAATTTGAATAGAGCATCTCTGGGACAACCCATCAGCCATGTGGGTTAGATTGTTAAATCAAAGGTATTTGCAATGCCAACCCATTCCACAAATACAAATTAAAGAACTCATACTCACCCTTTTTGAAAGCAATGCTCTAACACAGGGACCTCAATTTTAACAATATTAAGGGCCCGGTTGGATGTTTATAGAATAAAATATTAATAAATTTAAATATTACAAAAATAAAATAGTATAGAATAAACTAATGTAATATTTTAATAATACAATATTTTTGTTGTTTGGAGATTTTTGAGGAATTTTACAGATTTTAAATTGAGTTGTTTGGAATGTGCTATGATTAAAGTAAATTACATTATTATAATATTTTAATTTATATGTAATTTACCACATCTTGATAAAAAAGTAGTGTGGTAAAGGAAAGTTCAACTGTCATGTTTTTACCTTGAGTTAGTTTTCCTTTATCACATAAAATCATGGTAAAGTATAGTAAAGTCAAGTCAATACAAAAATCAGCTACTTTACAACTCTCTCCCACTTTATTTTACCACATACTTCGTCTCACTTTTACTATGATGTGACGTCAATTTTTATTTTACTTGCCACATCTGTAAATAAGTCACTTTTTATTTACCATATAAAACTACGATAAAATGTGATAAAGTAAAGTTAAATAAAAAGAACCTACTTTACCATTCATTCCCACTTTACTTTACCAAATTTTTTATCCTACCTTTACTTTACCCCACTCTTACCGTGCTGTGAACTTTTATTTTACTTTACCATATATGCAAACAAACACATCTTGATGGATTTAGTAAATAAAGTTTTTACTTTACTTTACTACCTTGTAATCGTCATTTGAAAGATTCTTATATTGTAGAAAGTTTTTTAAGTATGAAGCTGTAAGAGAAAATATTGAGCTTTTTGAAAGAAAGTAATATTTTCTTCAAAAATCTTTTTGGATTACTGTTGGCACAAAAAAAATAATCCATATGCCCGAACGTAACCCCCCCCCCCCCCCCCCCAAGACAAATTACCCATTTATCCATATATTAATGATGACATTAAAGTCCGGTAGGCCGCAGCAAAATATTTCCTCAGTGGCTACTGACTACAAGGTCCATTGGCTGCTGCAACCCTTGAACACGCTGGCCACTCAAAGCAATAAAGCATCCATTGATCTCCAGTCACGTACACTGGCTGCTGGTCTAAAAGCAATGAAGTGACCGCTGAGCGTCATACACACTGACCGCTCAAAGCAGTAAAACGGCTGCTAGTCACTAGTCATAAAATGACAATAGGACGTCATGTGCACTAGCCGTTGTGCTTCTTTCCTCCCGGCTACTGGACGCCCATGGTCTCCCACGAACTGGCCAGTTCCTTCTTCTCATGGGCGCTGAACCTGCAACGTCTCTCACTGAATACGGTTTTGAAACCACCTCCATGATCTCCAGCAGTTATAGCTCTTCCAAAAGATATAAAAATAAATACTTGGTATAGCGTGAAGACAGCGGGCTGACCCCGGATTCAAGCGCAAGAAAAGCCCAGACACTCTGCCATTTTTAAGACTCTCTCCTCCTTCATAAAAAAATGCGAGATTCAGGCAGTAGCGAGATTCAGGCAGTAGTGCAGGTTTCTCTTTGGACTTGGGCGTCGCCTTCCAAAAGGCAGCCTTTGTTCTTTTTACCAAGGAGGAAGGACATGGATTGTATATGTTGTTTTGAAGCATACTTCTCTGATTTATCCTTCTTCCAAAATAATGGTGATGAACCACAAAGACTGCCCGAAGAAGTCAAATGGCAGACTTCTCCAATTACGTCTCCAGCGAACTCTTGGAAACAACACTCTCTCTCTCTCTCTCTCTCTCTCTCTCTCCCTTCAATGTATATCTCCTTTGCTTTGATCTCCTAAGCTCGACGAGAGGGTTGTATGAAAATTTGTAAACAACTTGCACTCATAAGGTGAAGCAAAGAAGAACTCATGTAAATAAAAATGGGGGACGACTCCTCTTACGCGAGCAAACATTCGCGAGAGTCGTCCACACATCTTTCTGTAATGTTCAAAGGATGGAATAAAAGAAGTATCAACACCAGAGCCTTTGTTTATCTATTCCCCCTTTTCCACCCCACTTTGGGTGAAACAGTTACCAAACGCACAAGAATTTTTTTTTTGGAAATAAAAGATTATATTGCATAAAATATTATTTTCTTGTGCATCCAAACATGCCCTAAACGTGATTTTTTAAGGAATTGATAAAAATGACTCGAAAAAAGGGGATCATATGTAAAAGAGCAAAAAACAAATAAGAGTTATGGATCATCCATTACTATTGATACACGTTTATGATAGATAGACCAATTACATTGCGCCACATTGATGTGAAACTCTATGCAGCCGCCCCCATTCAATTCAAACATCTTAGAGCATCTCCAATAACCATGCCATTTATAACATGGTATCGATCGTGTCTCCAACAACGATGCCATTTGTGAAATGTTGTATTTGATAGGACCGATGGGTATACCAAATTTGAAGTACTAGAAGACAAATGCCTTTTATTATTTTAAATTATTTTATGCAATGGGGCCCACAAGAATATCAGAATGCAAAAGCCTTTTTTTTTTTATAATACGAGTCCCATAAAAAGACATAAATATAATAAAATAATAAATTTGGCATATGAGATAAGTTTATACTTATTGGAGATGCTAATTTCATTTGAAAGTTTACTAGACAATTTAATGGTTTGGAATTTCGTGATCGATCCACTCACTTTGTACATGTGATCCCACCCCAAACACAAACACAAACACAAACACACAAACAAAAATGAAAAAGACAAAGAAAAAGAAAAAAAAAAAAACCGCTACTATGGTGAGCCTAACGCAACCACACAAGACGCACCAGCAGTTCCTCACGTCAGCCGCGAAGGCGGGAGAATAGATTTTGGAAGAGCCCCCTCCCCTTCCCAATAAGATGCCCTTTTAGGCTCCTCAAAAATGCATTCGTGTCAAAAAAGGCCCTCGCTCTTGTCTTCCTCTCGCAGCAAACAGCAATGTTATACTTATACTACCAAACCCTATTTGAGTTTTGAGAGATCTCTCTAGGGTTTTTGCTTCCCCAACATGGCTCCTTCCGATTCCAAGTCTTTTTCCAACATCGCAAAAGCCCTTTCCCAATCGCGTCTCAACAAAGATTCTCTCGTGAAATTGCTCAGGGTATGCTTGATCGTTAGTTTCATGCTGTTATTGGATCCATTTCTTTCATTTCATTCTTTCATTCTTTTTCTCCCCAATCGATGATGATCGAAGCTCACATTGCTTTCATGCTAGACTTTTACATGTATATATAATAGAAAAGAAGGATAATGATACCTTTTAGCAGCACTGATTTCATGTTCTAAGAAGGGCTTGTTGTTAGTGCTAGATAGGGTTCTATTTCTACATCACCTGGTTGATTTGCTTTACATGTATTTCTCTTTCTTATTTTGCAGCAAGCTGAGGGTGCTTTATTGAAATTAGGCCAGTCTGAGTCTCTCCAGCCTGAAATTGAGCCTTTGAGTGATGCTCTTGTTCAGCATAACTTGCTCCATCACAATGATAAAGATGTTAGGCTTCTGGTGGCTGCCTGTTTCTGCGAGATCATTCGGGTTCTAGCGCCTAATCCGCCTTACAACGACAATACCTTAAAGGTGATTTAATTATATCATCTGTGAATGACCATCCATTCTTTTCATCTTATTTTGTGGCTCAGACTATTGACCTTCATTGCATTTGAAGATTTTGAGCTTATATTTTCTTGTAAACTCATTACAGTAACAGTATCAATGAAAGGAAAAGGAAAATGTTTTGATTCAAGATGATGCTACTGATGAATATTCCATTTTGATTCTAGATTGTTCTTTTCACACTGTAATTGACTAGACTGTCTAATTTTGCATGGAGTGGAAGCTCCATTCGTGACAGATTTAGGATTTGCGTAAGTGTGCATGTTCTCCTGCTTGCTAATCGCTTTTGTGCATTGAATTTGCAGGACATTTTTGATCTTATGATTGGTATGTTTGCTGAACTGTCTGATATAGCAAGTCCATATTTCACAAGGAGGGTTAAAATACTGGAGACTGTTGCTGCACTCAAATGCTGTGTGCTAATGCTGGACATATGTGATCATCTAGTTGTAAAAATGTTCAAAATTTTCTTTTCTGTTGTGAGGTAAGGTTTGCATTTCGAGAACTCAATTGCACTCTGTGAAATTGGATGCTTTGTGATTGCTTTCCAAGTTTTCCATGGACACTAGATTATTTTTTTTTACTATCTCGATTCATTTGCTTATGACAACACGTCAACCCATGATTTTTTAAAGCACGGGTATGTTTCATAGGCCTATGCCTGATATATCTATATAATATACACATTATTTATGTATGTGTGTGCATGCACATACATCATTGCCGAATCCTTTATCCATCTATTTGTAGTCGGCTTCATTCATGTATGCATGCAAATACTGTTGTTCTCTTTAATTTGACAATTTATCATGCCTTTCCTTGCCACTTCATTCAAGGCTTTTATTGTTATCTTCATTCTCCTAGTTCCTTGAACTTGGAATGCTAAAATGCATCATAGATTTTTGTGGCTGACAATGGCCTTTGGAGAAATTTAAGTATAATAGTGAATTCACAAGTCACCCCATACGCAATCATTGCACTTATTACTGGCCCGTGATCTTATTTGTGGGTACCAATGCCCTTCGGAGAAATTTAAGTATAATAACGAATTCACAAGTCACCCGATACGCTATCATTGCACTTATTACCGGCCTTTCTTACATGGTGTATATAATTTTGACGTGACCATCAGGAAAACATCTTCCTCTTTTCTTTTTCAATGTCTGCTAGTTACATGCCTCAAGTCTCAACACTCAACTGTTGGCCGCCTCTAAATCACTAAGAACGAAATGTAAATTCTCCTATTCTCTATAGAAAATGGGTTTTATGGTAAACTGTAAACCTCAAGCTACTTAGCATAGACTCAATCTGATTCTCTAAAATCTTTGATCAATCCAGTGGGGAATTGCTTAATAAGTCTCTCCTAAAGTTTTGTTGCTTGTGTAGTTGTTAAGATTTTTTTTTTTTTTGAATTGTTATGTAAAGTGACTACAACATCCTTTCTAATTCATCGTGTACTTTTGTTAGACTCGAAATTTTGTGGTATAATTGTATAAAATGGTTAACCGATCAACCTCATTTTTGTACATGAAAACCCATATTTTTATATGTACGCCATTTGGTCCTTTTCCTCTATTTGTCTTCATCTCAGCTACGACTGCCTTTATTTCTACTTTAAATGTTTTATTTATCATTCCTTGATTTTGATTTGTAATTTTTAGAAAGCACCATTGATCTATCTTATACACCTTATACTTTTGTCAATATCCTTTCAATTTCATCTGAGGGTGCATTTGTGTGACGAGGAATCCGTGGTAGAGAGCAAAATTGTTTTGATTTTTTGTGAAGCCTGTTTTTTGGTTGTTTGGTGCATCAATATTTTTTGAAAGTGGGTGGGTCTCTAAATTTTTTAGTGTTTCTTGGGAATGTCCTCCTGAGGGTTTTCTCAAATTAAACTTTGATGGAAGTTATGTTCAAGCCATTGGAAGAGGTGGTGGTATTGGAGATGTCATTAGAGACTGGAATGGCATTACTGTAAGGAATTTTTCTGGGCCGGTAGATTCTCTAGATGCTAATGAATCTGAAATGAATGCTCTCTTGGTTGGTTGCCGTGAGCTGCGTAAGATGAAAGTTTCTAAAATTATCACTGAAGGAGATTCATTTTCTGCCATTCAGTGGCAATTGTTCTTATCCTTGGCGGTTGTCTGATGTGGTGGAGGAAGTGCAAGATATCTTGAGTCACCTAGATGCTGTCCTTTATCATGTGTTACGTAAGGCCAATGGTTCGGCTGATATCCTCGCTACGGAAGGAGTGCTTCGTTCTTCTTTATCCTTTGATGTATAGTTTGTTATGAGTTTCCCCCTGTACTTTATTCTTTTGGGTTTTCCCTGTTATTTATATTTTACTGTTATAATTTTTGTTTTTTTTGAAAGTGAAAGCAACACTTTTTCTTTGTGGAAAAAAGGAAAACAATGAAAACAGTGAATTGATTTTCTTAGATAGTGAATATTTCTATTTCCTATATGATTGGTCGGAACATAGGATTCCTCTCTATCGTGGAAATGGAAATCCTTAGAAAGAGAAATCCTCTTGTTGCACAAAAGCATCCTAATAGTCTCTAGTTTTATTATCCTTAATGTTGGCAAGTGATGCAAGCCAGACAATAGGTCGGCCAACCCAATGGGTCCAGCCCATAGGCCCAATGGGACATTCTTTTAGTTAGGAGTATTATTAAGTAGTTTGGTTTGTTTAGAATTAATATCAGTATGTTTTCTATTTTAGGCATTAGTCGGATATTAGGAAATATTGTTGCTTAGGGATTAAGCCAACTCCTCTATATAAGGATGTCAGGCGTCATTTATTTAGAATGCTTAATTTTCAATCAATAATAGATTTATGAGTTGCTCGTGAGTTTTATGGATTGTTCCTTAGTTTTGTTTGTGCCCTAGTGGCTGGAATCCATCTTGGATTCGATCAATCATTCAGGAGATTGATCTAACGTGTCGATCGTGGATCCGGGCTGCGCTAGCAAGCTTACAAAAACCTTTTTTTCTTAATTTCAAATTGAATATACAAAGTGTCATTAAGCTTTGTACTTTGCCTGATGATGTTTACGGTGTCAATTTTTGCTAGTTTATACCTTTCTGAATCTTCCTTCACTTCTTGTTTACTACCAATCCCCTTGATTAATGTTATCTTTTTATCCAATAGTATTTTGGGCTTCTGTACTGCCATTAATGTTTATCACATGGCCCTACTGATTCCTTCTGAGCTTGTTACTATGTTCATCCATATTTGTCAAAATTTTATTATTCGTATCTTGAATCCCATAATTTGTATCGATTCCCAGGGAAAAGGAGTTGTATGTATACAACGAATACCATTTAGTTGGTGAATCTTATGATTTAGTTGTGAATCTTACGATTCGATACATTCTTTTATGGAATCTTGTGATTTAAGTGATCCGTTTGAGAGGGAACAAGTGAACAACTATAGCTGAGAGGTTAATATTAGTATGTTTTAAAAGTTTTTGTTAGCATTTCTTTTTTTTCAAAAGATTATAATTATATAGTGATTAGTGAAACCTCTTATGAAAATTTCAATTTTGGGGAGGTTTTAGAGATTAATAAGGAAATTGCATGTGACTAGAGCGTTCAATCATAAGTATGGTAATGGGTGGACTTTTTCCAGAATTTATTTTTTAAAAATCCTTTTTAAAAAGTTTGTTCTTCATGAGGCACTTCATTTTAATAAAATGAAAAACTTTTCTAGTAAGGATTCATATACAACATTCTTGGCATCATTTCGCGTAGACACGGACGTCAATTTCCCCTCATATGTTTTCTTTGTTGACTTGAGTAGTACGTACCCTTGTTAACTGCCTTGCGGGTTTCTTTCTTCCCATTCCATTGCTTAAATCAATTTCTGATTAGTTGCTGGCTTGCCGTTTAAATATTTTCTTGTATGGTAGTCAATTTGCATTAGTCCTCTCTTTTCTTAATTATTGCTTCTATGAACTTATTACTGTTTCTTTGCTGAACGTGCTAATGTTACTAATGAAAATGGAACTGTTTTGTTTTTAGAGAAGACCATCAACAGAGTTTGTATCAGTCTATGGTGTCAATAATGACAAATATTCTCGAGGAAATGCTTTCTCAGCCTCTTCTTGAGGAAAAGGTTTCTCAGCCTCTTCTGGATGTTATTCTGCGAAATCTTTTAAAGAAGGAAAAGGTACTGGTTGTGGAATACTTGGATCCATCTGTATTTTCCCTTTGATGACCTGTTTGATGTATATACACACACATATGTACATATATTATAGACACACATTTATGGAGAGGACATTCTGGACATTCTTAGAACATATTTTGGTAATGCTTGATGTTTTAAGAAAATGCAACCAAAAGTTTTCATTAGCTTGGCAGTTTCAAGAAGGAAGGCGGATGCTAAATCTTATGGGAGTTTGAATATAGATGCTAATTAAGCTAGCTTATCATGTGAAGAAGTGCTGTTATCTTCTGGTTTAAAAAAATGCAATGACAGTTCTTGAGGTCTTTATTTTCCATGCAGTCCAGTTCCAGGATCTCATGAAACACTCAGATGCATGAGATCTATAGTTCCCTCAAATCCCAACATCAGCGCTTCTATTCAATCATCATCATAGCGTTGTCCCAACTAGGTAGTGGTCAGCTACATGAATTATGTTTCTCCATTCTGGTCTATCCCGGGCCAAATCCTTAGATAGGTTGCACTTACTTGGATTTAAACTTTCTACTTCCATCCATGTCCACTTCAGCTTACTCGTTCCCCTCATCCAATAGGTTGCACTTCTATATAATGTATTATATATGTTTTTATAGATGTAGTACATCAATTCATCAAAATGGAATCAGATACAAACTAGAGTTGAATTGAACTGAAAAGCAACTCAAAATTAACAATGAAGCTTAACTAAAATATATAAATCAGACCTAGAGTCACCTTTATTTTAAAACAATTAAAAGATGCTCTATAGTTCTTCCCTAGATATGGTTAGCATTCGCATTAACTGGCTTTGAGCATGAAACAGATAAGAGTTTAGTAATTACACTTAATTGAAAACATTCTCATCGTAAAAGATTATCCCTCTTATATGTGTAGCTTCCTATGTAAGCAAAAGACAAGCATTTCAATCTCCATCCATAAGCAATGCTACAAAGGAGTCTTTTTCGACATGGATTTGCAAATTGATACTTTCTGATGCAATTTTTTACTCTTAAGAATTGTCTGTGGTAGACTAACAAAATAATCTATACTTGGAAGACAAACAACAATTTCCTCTTTTCAACGGGTTCTCTTCTCCTGGGTTATGCTTTTTCTTCTTTATCTGTCAGCCTTTAAAACTGTAGAGGGCAGAAATAAGGGTTTGAGAAAGAGTGGGGACTTAACATTTGTCTGTTATTATGTGTGACTTGAGAATTGAGATGTCTCATCTCTGACTATATCTGCATCTAGAAAAGAAGATTGGGAAATTGGAATAGATGAAAACCATTGTTGAGAATTTAAAATATAAAAGCAATCCAACAGGAGTTGTGTCAATGCAAAAAGGTAGGTATGTGTAATTTTTTTTGTTGAAATAAAATCATTTTTTTCAAGCGTCCAAGAATAAATGCTAAAGCATAAATCCAAACTATAACTTTCCAAGTTTCCAAACCTAAACAACCAAGACATAAATACAATCATGCCCTATGTTTATCTATGCTGAAATGTTTCTAAGAATCTGTCTAGGGTAGCTTCCAAACCTTTACTGACCTTCACTTTCTCCCAGTTTTTGTATATGCAACACTTTCATTCTTCATATGTGGGCTGTTTTCGGTCTCTTTAAGCACATGACAATAACATCTCAGGTTTATTCCTTTAATTTTTTTATTCAATGGGACTTTGAAATGGCAGAAGGTCCAGTTTGACAGAATTTGGGTGAATCTATATCCTACCCAAGTTACACTCACCTTGCTCTATGATGGGCTTAGGATATGTGCTACAACATACCAGACTCGCTGTGTAATGGGTGCAGGTTGGGACAGGTATGGTATCGATTGCTGTCCCTTCAATGTCCAGAAGACATTAATACATCTTAAGAGAAGGGGCCCATCCTTACTCTCATAGTACCGTGAGAGTTACTCTCATAGGAGCATCTCCCACACGCACAGACACATATATACACATTGGATATGGATGTGAGGGGCCCCACCCTTACTCTCATAGTACCATGATAGTTATTCTCATAGGAGCATCTCCCATATATGTATATATATGTATGTATATATATGTATATATATATATATATGGCCTAGGCTCTCCTAAGCTAAAACTTAGGATAAAATTCCGTAAGCTCACGCTTGTGGAGCCCACCCTTGGTTCATCCAAATGGACCAAACACATGATCCCCTAAATTGCACATGTACACCAACTTTTGGTTAGATCCGGATTTATTGGACCGTTGGATCGACTGTGTACCGTTCTGAATGGACTGTTGACCATTAAACTTTTGGGGCCCAGATGGAGATGATAGAAACCACGGTTGGGGTTGATTTTTTGCACAAACGAGGGTCCTAGGGAGTCCTTGAAATCCCCTCATCCCCACCCCAAGTGGACCCCACACACACTTGAGCTTACCTTATCCTAAGCTGCAGCTCAAGAGAGCTGCCCCCATATGTAAATATTATTTAGAGAGAGATTGGTGATCAGGTGCGTACCTCGTACATGGTGCTCATTGATGATCAATCCGAGGGGTCCACAAAACCGGGACTCCCTGATAGTCACCGGACCCTAGGGTTTGCACTCTCCAACCACATGGATTGAACCATTGGATCGACTAATTATTATTATTTTTTTATATAAAGCCATTGAAAAATGTGGGCCATTGATCAAGGGTTTAGGATATATTATTATATAATATACACTTGGGTATATGGTTATTCAAGCATTGGTGGACTAGACCATTCATTAACTGGGTCTAAATCGTTGGCCTGGATATGGAACAGATTATCTTTTATATCTAATAAGGACCCGAACCCAGTTTTTCTGGGCCAGATCCTTCTTGGAACTGGTTAATTAGGGTTTGATCGAATCCTTACCCAATAGGTGCATCTTTGGATGGGTTACCCGTCTAAATTGACCCCCATTTAAATCAACCCCTTGCTATCCTAGTTGGAGACATTGTAAATTCTTCTAATGTACTCATTCCTAATTTTACCCTTCTTAGCCTCCACATCATCTTTGCATCCTTGCCACAACTCTATAAAACAATCCAGGTTAAACTTATGTCATGCAGAACTGTCCCTCTATTCAAAATGGCACATGATGAACACATTATACTCCACAAGTTTGTTAGTGCCCTTCCACTTGCCCATTTCATATTTACGATATCATCGTCAATCGTTCATTTTGATCTATAATTGCTCCCAAGTATTAGTAATTCTAGAAATGAAAATAGAAAGCATCAAAACTTAACACACACAGTGGTTTTGTGGTTTTCAATTTTGAACCCGCTACCCATGAACTACAGAACTTGCACTTCACACATTTTGTCTTTCTTCTACTTATTTTCAAACAATTTGACAAAATAGTGTTCTTTTTAATTCCTTATCAATTTCAAACTGTCAAATAACAGGCGTAGATCTTAAAAGTACCTTTTAGATGAGCTGTAAACTATCTAAAATGCATATCTCAGTGCAAGTTCATGCCTCAGAAGTATTTCCCCCAGAATATAACTTTTCCAAAGTGGTGACTTTTTTCATACATCTTTGCTCCTTCAATCCAAGATTTTTTTTTTTGATAAATGATAAAATTTTATTCCACCAGAAACCATACAAAAACAAAGACAATGAAAGCTACAACGAACAAGGGAGAAACACTGGAAATTATACATCAAAAGAAATAGAAGTGCGAAAAACTCCTTCCTTGGCCAGGCCATCCGCCATAGTATTAGCCTCTCTTAAAATATGATGGAAAGAAGCACCCAACAGACTTGAAATATCTTGCACCTCCTCCACCCAATCCGCTAGCCTCCAAGGATGAATAGCTCTTCCAGAACTTCTTGAGTTGACTGCATTCCTCTTCCATTGTAGTGGGTACTGTGAATCTGTGAAGCATTCACATCTCCTTTTCCTTATTGTTGCTTATATATCAACTCTTCATAAGTTGCAGAAGTTTGACCCCGGTGAAATTAATGGTCATTTAGTATTTCCTTTGATATTGGAGTTTTACTTTATTTTCTTTTTGAAACCTACTTTATCCGATTCCTTTTTCTTTCCAGATATAATTCCTCAAATTGACGAATTGGCTAACTTGTCTTCTTCCTTTGCATATTGAAGTCACTTGTGTTTGCCGTGTGAAGAAACTTAGTTCCCTTAAATGATGTAAATTCTATCAATGATCTTTGTGTTGTCTTTGCTACTTCTGGTGTATGGTCTCTCATCTCCTTATGGCAGTTGATCATCTTCAGGATCAAGTGCTATTTTTTATCCACTTCATTATAATAAAGTGCCTTCCTTTTTATTGCGATGCTTTTCGGTTTTTTTGATTATGTGTGTGTAACAATATCTTATATTTTGATTAATTCTATATATTTCTTCAGCTCCTAATTCATATAAAAGGTGTTCCTTGTTTCTTTTTTGGCTTATTGTAGAAATATCTCTGTGATGACCATGTCGATAACATCTATGTTCCTTGTTTGCAGCATGAGCCTCCTTCTTCCTATAGACTTGCTGTTTCAGTCCTTCAAAATTGTGCAGAAAAGCTGGGGGCCCTTGTTCAAAGTTTTTTAATATCTTCAATTGAGGACAAAGATAGCGAAGGGAGTGGACTTAAAGCATTTTACCATGATATTATTTTTGAAATTTTTAAATGTGCGCCCCAGATGCTTCTTGCTGTCATTCCAAACTTGACTCAAGAACTACTAGTACGTGGGTATTTCTTTATCGAATTGACATTGATTGATGCATTGTTTTTAGATGGGTCTTATTATTGTTGTTGTTGTCGTTGTTATTATTATTTGGTGAAAGGTGATGGATCTTATCTTTCTACTTGTTATGAAGATTGTTTGTTCACTTGATGACTTGGGTTCTATTAGCATTTATCAGTTCATTTTATAAGTCTCTCTATTTTCAGACTGATCAGGTTGATGTCCGAATAAAGGCAGTTAATTTGCTTGGGAGGCTTTTTTCAGTTCCTGGGCACCATGTCGCAAATGAATACCATCAACTCTTTGTAGAGTTCTTGAAAAGATTCTCTGACAAGTCAGTAGAAGTTAGACTCGGTGCAGTAGAATGTGCTAAAACTTGCTGTATGGTCAATCCCTCTGGGACAGAAGCAATTGAAGTTCTCAGTAAGCTATTCTGCTGTTTAAGTTTTTTCACTTGAGCATATGGCTGCTATCTGGGTTTTTTTCTATCTGAGCAGCAACTTGCATGTTGTGGCAGCTGCACTAGAAGGACGGCTGCTAGATTTTGATGATAAAGTGAGAACCAAAACTGTTGATGCAGTCTGTGATTTGGCTAAATCTTACCCAAGAAGCATTCGATCTGAACTTATCGTGCAAGCTATGGAGCGACTTCGAGACAAGAAAGTAATTTCTTTAGTAGAGTGGCAGAGTTATCTTTTACCCTATTTAATGAAGGATCAATTTCATGGCCTTGTGGTGCTGACTTTTGAAAGTGTACATCCTTTTTTCTGCAGGTTTCTGTTAGAAAGAATGCCATGCAAAAGCTGCTGGAGTTGTATCGGTCTTACTGTACAAAGTGCTCTGAAGGTTCCCTCACACATATTGACCACTTTGAGCAGATTCCAAGTAGAATTTTGGCTCTTTGCTTTGACAAAGACTGTAAGGAGTTCAGGTCTGCATATTTACACTGTACAACATTAAATATACTTTAGTAGATCTTTTGTGCTGAAGTGTGATGATTTGTTTGCATAATGTTACAGGCCCCAGAGCATGGAGCTTGTGCTTGCAGAGGATTTATTCCCAGCTACTCTTACTGTTGAGGAGAGGGCCAGACACTGGATGTCTTCATTCTCATTTTTCACGTCATCTCACATAAAGGCATTAAATTCCATCTTATCTCAGAAACGAAGGTATTGTTTCTAAATTGCTAGCACAGTGGGCAGTGCAAGTTTTGTTTCCTTAAAATATTTAACTTCTTTCAGGTTGCAGATGGAGATGCAAGTCTATTTAACTCTTCGAGTAAAAGAGAAGGTATCATTCTGCGGGTCTCCATTCTAAAATAAGTTCCCATACATGCATTTATTTGACGTGTATCAGCATTTGTAACTTTCATCTGTAATATCTCGAAGTATCTGTTATTTAGGTCTTGTAAAACTTCTCAATAGTATGCAATAATTTTGGCAGGATTTGTTATTCATACTTTCTGCATTTTTCCCCTACTAAATATAGAGCTGTAAGGATAGTTCATTCAGGTAACATTGACTTCTTATTCTTTGGATTTGTTTTTGTTTAGAGAGAGAGAGAGAGAGAGAGAGAGAGAGAGAGAGAGAGAGAGAGAGAGAGAGAGAGAGAGAGAGAGAGAGAGAGAGAGAGAGAGAGAGAGAGAGAGAGAGAGAGAGAGGAGAGAGAGAGAGAGAGAGAGAGAGAGAGAGAGAGAGAGAGAGAGAGAGAGAGAGAGAGAGAGAGAGAGAGAGAGAGAGAGAGAGAGAGAGAGAGAGAGAGAGAGAGAGAGAGAGAGAGAGAGAGAGAGAGTTTCTGTCTTGTTATTTTTGAGTCAAACTGAAAATTCTCATTCTCATCCTCCATACTTAACAAGGATTTCGAAATCCATCCATTTTAGGATAAAGGAGGATGAAATAGGAAGTTCTCTAGAGGCAAGGATGTTTGTCGTTCAATAAGATGTACGGATAATGGTGACAAAGTTGGCAGGTGTTAACTCAATCATTGTTGTTCCAATTTAAGTCGGTGATGCGGAGATTATTGATTCGAGCTTTTATCCTTTGGGTATTGAATGGAGGTGCTGAGAGATTTCATTCGATTGAGAAGATTTTGAAATCCTTTCATTGAAACGAAAGTGAAGGCTGATTAGTGGAAAAGAAGCTCCTCATCTTTAGTCTCAGGAGAAAAGGGCACGTTCCACGAGGAGGGACAGGGATGCATGTCAACAGAAGCGGTGGGTGGTGGGTGAGTACTATTGACATCCCATCATGCCCATATTTATCTTTTTGCCTAGTAGAGATGGAGTTTTGTGTGACAACGGCGATGCCCAACAGAAGGAGCTTAATTGGAGGAACAAGGTTTTGGGTTGATCCTGCTCGGACCCTTGTATTTGATGGAGATCTGTATTGGGCCCAACTATGGTTGCAGATTTTTGTGGGTGTTATCCAAGTGTGATCTGTAGTAAGATGATGCCGGACAACTAAGAATTCTAGCTTAATATGGAAAGTAAGACCAGTTTAGGAATTAATTAGTAAAATTAAACCATGAACCACACCATTCACACTATCTAGCATTGAAATTAAGTTGGTAGTTTATAATGATCAAAGGCAATGTCACTAGTCCTGCAATAAATACCCCTCTAGTAGTGAGAGGGAATGATCCTAGTGAAAATTAGGACTTCTACTTGCTTAGGGAATGGCCAATTCACATACATTACTTGTTCCCGTTTGCGAGGATTTGAACAAAGGGCTTGGCTCAACTTGGGTGCAATTGAACAATGTGTAATATGGGGCTATTTATTAAATTCAGATATGAAATTAATGTTCCCACATTATGTTCAAGGCCCAAACTAAATTTCGAAGTGATTTAATGATAATTTAGGGATGGTGATTTTAAAAGGTGGAAACTAACACAAATTATGCTAGTCTAGGATGTGGCCAACGGTTGATATGGGTGTGATCAGATCCGGATGGGGAGATTCGGATGGGGCTGTTCAAGGCTAAACTTGGTTCTGCTGGATTGCTGGAGGCCAGTGAAGGGTCAGATTGGGTCGGATGATGGGATTTGGGTCCAGTGAAGGGATCTTAGTGCTTGGGTAATTAAATGGCTGATAAATATTATGGATGGCTTGGATCTAAAGTTTTGTTGGTTGGATTTGAGGGTTTGATGATGAGATGGAGAGATCTGCTGATGGTATGGATCTAGTGGTTTGGAGGTGATCTAATTGTGGAGATGATGTAGATCTACAATCTTAGGTGGCTGATGGTTGATGAGATTTGTAGCTCTAGGGTTTGAGTGCAAAGGAAAACTCAAATGGAAAAGAAATAAGGAGAAGAGAAGATACCTTTACTAGTGCTCTCACCAAACTCCGATCCGGAGGCGTTACCGAAGATCTGACGAGCAGAACAATGGACACTCAAGGAGAACTCAAAAAGAGGGTTTTCATTCCATAGCATAGCACAACATATCATGAAAATGAAAAGATACAATAAAGGTCTCTTAAACACAAGGTTTAAAAAGACAGACTCGGGACCCGACTCGCCCACGGCCGAGTCCGAGTCGACTCGCCTGACTTGGGTGGGTCGCATGAGACTTGGCCGAGTCGGATTGAGTCCCTACACCGCTAAAAAAAATATATAGAGAATAACAAGGAAGAAGAAGAAGAGGCCTACCAGGCTAGTACTATTCCCAGCCAGCCAGCCAGTAGCACAGGAGTAGCAGCAGTGCGGCAGCACTCCCAGCAGCAGCAGCAGCAACACTGCCAGCACAGCACAGCAGCAGCAAGCACCCAGCACAGCGGAGCAGCAGATTTTTTTCCCCACTGCCCGCTCCCCAAAATCCTTTTCTTTTTCTTTCATACTGCTTTCTCTCTCTACCCCTCCCTCTATTTAAAGTACTTTAAAAAAAAACAACCCTTTTGTGTCCCTTTTTTTTTGCACTTTAAGTCAAATACAAGTGCTTGGCTGAGTCCGAGTCACTGCAAACCTGACTCATTGATGGCCAAGTCCGAGTCAATTTTTAAACCTTGCTTAAACATGACCTTAATAATGACATCGCCACTAATTAAAAAAAAAAAGAAGCAAGTGGACACAAGGACTTGCGCATAGGATTTCATGCACAAGGCATATGTGCATGAATCCCAAGACCACTACAACTTAAGTTGCGGGCCCCTCCTTTATTTCTTTAAAACATATGCCCCTCTTTATGTCATTTAACCCTTTTTTTAATTCCCATGTGGCACTCCCAGTGTGGAGCCTTAAAGGTGATTGCACACATGGGGCCTTGCGTTCATCAGAGGTTAGATTCGACGAGATCCACCTGTTGATTGTTGAACAATTCATTGATGGATTTTCGTTCTCATGGTGATCGAAGCTTGGGCAATGCTCATCCATCCATAGATTTTGCTCGATCCACAATCCTGCGGCTCTGTCGTTGTTGATCTTAAAGGAATTGGGGATATTAGGGTTGATGTTTCCCATCATAAGCTAGGAGGCTTGGGCTGCTAAGGTGGGGTTTATCCGTTGTAATACCCCAGAGCCCCTTAGAAGGAATTTGGGAAGTTAAAAATTTGAGTTATAGCTTTTTGGTCAATTTCACTGCCTTTGGAGTTTTTGACTTAATGTAATCTTTATTTTGTTTATCTGGTGTGTGAACGATTAAATTGTTTTGATTAAGTCCCTCCTTTTGAATTGGGTTTTAAGTCATTAGGCATATGTAGGACCCATTGATTTTAAGTTAATAGGATCAAGTCTTTTACAATTATTGGTAGGACCCTTTATATATTAAATAGTTTGTATTTTATTGGTGGGCTTCTAATTTGGGGATTGAGAGATATTAATGGGACCTTGAGAAGTGATTTAATAGGAATTGTATTCTCATTATAAGAAAGGACCATGAATTAGAAAGTAGCGGTCGATCAAGAATAGGAAAGGAGGACGACTCTTGTATCCTACTAAAATTAGAGAGTCATCCTTGTTGGTTATCATCATGGCGACCACCACCACTATCATCATGACGGCCACCACCACTTTAATTATCACCAACACCACCACCATCACGTTTCCATAGTCTTCATCATCATCACCATTGCCACACCATCGTTGTTACCACCGCTAGTTCATTCCTTAAGTAGGAGCTAGAGATGATTTTTTTTTTTTTTTAATTTAATGCTTGCATTTTAAGAGATTTTGATCTTGTAGAAAATTTTCTAGAGGAGGGAGGTGTAGGAGTAAATATTGGACTTTCTGAAAGAAAAGAGTATTTTCTTCTTACTTGGTTTGCCAAACATGCAAGATTTTTATGTTTAGAAAATTAAAGATTATGTTCTATAATTTTCTATTTCTTATGTGCATTGAAACAATTAGTAATAAGCGGCCGCATTTTTTTAAATAATTTTGGAGTTGAATGAATATTACCTCTGTTCTTTGAAATGCTAAAATCTTAGGAAAATGTATTTGAAATCAGCACAGAAAGGACCTGAAAGCCTCCCACAGTCCCACATCTTCTTACAACTTGAAATCGGGGATTTTTTTTTGCCCTTTCCCAAAAGAAGCAGTCAATTAGTGTTTTCTCTGCTGTGTGTGCATGCGCGTGTGGGGGGGCTTGTTTGGTGTGCTGAGTCAGAGTTTAAAATCATGTTTTCTTGGGAAGCTATTATGAAAAGGATATTAATAACTGATGATCTCTGAAAGAGAAGAAGCAAAATTGATATTGTGAATGTGTGCCTGTTGGGTCTGGTGGAGCATATAGGATGTGTCCCATTTGCTTATTCTGGGCAAGATATTAATTTGGTGTGAAGTTATTTTCTCCAACCCTTTTGGGTATATAGCTGATGCCTGAATTGGTGAAAGACCTTACAGAGAATTGGTGGTATGAGTACTTTTCAAGAAAAATGTCTTTTCTTTGGAGTTGCAAGTTTGTTGCTGTCCTATGGTTGATTTGGCTTGGAAAGAACCTCTGTACTTTGAAAAAAAGTCCAAATCTCCGTTGATATTGCAAGTTTGCAACTATGGATTGTTCCTTCATAATTTTTTGGGCCATTTCAACAAAAGAATTCGTGGAAATTTCGATCTTTGACCTCCTCCATTCTAGATTTTGATATCTGTCTTTTTATGCATGGAATGTTTCCCTTTGTATTATTTGTGTTTTATTAACTGACCTGTTATCCTTTTAGAAAGTTATATTCATGTTATATTTTCAACTGGTAATGTAGGAGAATGACTCAGAAGAAGTGAGGAAGAGAATTTTAGGTTCATTTAAGAGAATGTCAGCTTCATTTATTGATCCATCTAAAGCTGAAGAGTGCTTCCAAAAGTTGCACCAGATGAGAGATACTAGCATGTTTAAGGCATTCCTGCAATTGTTGGATGGTGGAACGACAACTGTAACTGCTCAAACTATTCGCGTAAGTCGATTAATTCAGCTATTTTGTGGATGTAGATGTAATAATGGATACGTCTGCTTGATGTATTTTCTGCATGAATCATGTGCATGTTATATCAAATACTTCAAGCTTGTCCCTGGTAATTGGTGAACTGTTTTTATAGGCATAGCTTCGATCTTACTTCTTCAATTATACTTTAGGTGGAAAAAGGAACATGAACAAGATCCTCTTTTTTTTTTTTTTGAAATATTCTACTTGAGCACAAGGTGAGGTTTCTCCCATTAAGACTACTGCAGCCCGGATAGGTGATTCGAGTGGTTATTTTTACTTTTTATTTTTTAAGTGGCTCTTTGTGCGTTTACTTCTTTGAATCATGAACATGTTGACATACTTGAAGTTCATTCATATTTCTGTATTTGTTTATCTATTATACCAGAATTTCTTTGTGTCTTGTGCATTTGTTCTTCTTCTGTGGATTTTGCAATTGGTTAGAAGTTTGTGTTAAATGCTAGGAAGCATGGATACCTTAAAATGGGTGGCGTATCCGTATCCCGGACGTATCGGACACGGATACGCCATAGATACGTCCTTTTCGTATCGGATTTTTTTATTTTTTATTTATACTAGACATGTGCGGGATACGCCCCGATACGTGCGGGATACGCACGGGTCCCGTCGGGACACGTGACGGACATGGTTTTAAGTTAAGAAAAACGAAAGGGGAAGAGGAGAAAAAGAAGAAGAAACTAAAGGGGGGAGAGCAGAAACCCTAGGCATCGCCACCCTAGGCATCGCCACCCTAGGCATCGCCTTGCCTTCATCCTCTGACAACGAGAGCATCACCGGCCTTCATCCTCCTCCGACGAGAGCATCACCGGCGCTGACCTTCTCCTCCATCATCATCCTTCGACGATGAGAGCATCACCGGCCAGCACTTTCTCCTTCTCTTCCATCGTCATCCTCCTCCGACGAGAGCATCAAACCCAAACCGTTGCCGTCGTCAAACCCTCGCCATCGCCGTCGCCGTGCGAAATCAAACCCAAACTGCTGCAGGGTGTGAAATAAAAAAGTTACCGCTGCATTCTTTTGCCGTGCCATTCCGTTTCACCTCTGAAGGTTATTTTCTCTTCTTTCTTTCCTTTTGTTTCTTTTTTTCTCTTCATCTGTGCTGTGCTGCTTTTTGGTTATTCAAGGTACTATTGCGAGCATTGGCTTCATGAGGATCCTAGTCGAGTTGCTCCACATAGAGATATGGAGGTTGCTATAGAAAGAATGAAAATCCTTAAAAAAATATTTTCCTAATTTGGAGGAGCGCAAAAGGATAAGCACAGAATTTGCTGATTTCTCTAGCAAGTCGGGATATTTTGCGGATATTGATTCCATTCGTGATCGTTATGAAATGGATCCTAAAAGTTGGTGGGTCACCTATGGTGCGTTTGCAACTTTGCTTCAAACTCTAGCTTTCAAGCTACTTGTGCAACCTTCCTCGTCGTCATGTGCAGAGAGGAATTGGAGTACTTATTCCTTTGTGCACTTGGCGACAAGGAATAAGATGACACCAAAACGTGCTGAAGACTTGGTTTTCATTCATAGCAATCTTCGCCTTTTTTCAAGAAGAACTCACAATATATAAAAGGAGAAACCAAGATGTGGGATATTGCTGGAGATGCTTTTGATTCGTTCGATGATGTTGGAGAGCTTGAGGAATTGGAGGCCGTGCTCTTTCGTGAAGATGGTGATGGAGGTGATGGTGGTGGACCTGGTGATCAAGCAATTGAAGTTTAAGTGGATGCATTGTTTGTTTGTTTGGGTTATATGCTTATGTTTCTGTAGTAGTTGGTGAAACTTGGAATTTGAACTTGGAACTTGGAAGTTAAGGGTATTGAATGTAATGTTTAATGATGATTAAATCAATGAAAGTGCATATTTTATGGCTATTTTGATTTAAATAATGTTAGATTTTTATTACATGGTCATATAAAAAATATTTAAAATAAAAAAATTCAACGTATCCCCGACGTATCGTATCCTACTTTTTTGAGAAATGGCGTATTTGCGTATCCATATCGTATCGTGTCCGTGTCTGTGCTTCATTTAAATGATCTTGATCTGACTTTCTTTTCTTCTAAGCTATGAGAAATAAAAGCAAATATTCCAAAAAGTTTTTTTTTTTGGACGGTAACTGGTATCACTGGAAAAGAATAAACAAGAGTCTGCAGAGGACAGGCCAACCCTGAGATTGATCCCACCAAAAAGTGGAGGGAAAGACAACAAAGCTCCGTATCAAGTCCATGCAATTACATCTCCAAAACATATAATCTAGTCAAGACGCCTTTGGCTAGGGCATCTGTTAACACTATTTGCACTTGAAGAGTGAGGTGTAAGGAGTTTGGGAAATGCTGGATGTAATCATTTAATTCAATAAAGTGCTTTCTGGACACCATTGGCCTTAAAAGAGCCTACAGCCGATCTGATTGGACAGGAAGAATCACCTTCGACCATGAGGGGCTTCTGGATGGAGCCAACTGCCTCTGGGACATTAATCAAGGGAGCTAAGGCTTCCGCTTCATTGACACATCTGACTACCCACAGGGCCGGAAAAGCTTCTGGTTCTGATCGCCATCGAGTTTGAGTCACAGATGGCCCGTTAATGTCCCTTCTGCCCTCGGTTCCCCAACACACAATCATCAAAGCATCGCTTGAAGACAGTTGTTGGAGGAGGAGGAGGAGGTGACTTCCTTCGAAATTGGAATAGCATCCATAGTACGTTACCATGGGACAGAGCTGACTCTGAGCCTCCATCCTTCTTTGTGGTCTACAAGCTCATTATGTTGTGTCTAGCTAACCCCGAACCATAGGTGGATGAATTTTGAAATGGCTCTGGCAACCTTGCATTGCAAGTGAAGGTGATCTTTACTCATCTTTTTCAAGGGACTAGGGGGTTCATCTCTGCCTGCAAGAAGATTTTTCTCTAAGTATTTGACCAGTTCTCTTATCTTTCCCTGCATAGGGATGAAGGCATCAGTAAGAAGCTGAAGAAGCATCACCAACTGATTAACTTCTTTGTCCTCTAGAATCGTGATTGTGTCTGGAAATCGGGCTCCAAACAATAGCCCTACTGACTCACTTGGCATGGTGCTTATCATCCTCTCTCTTCCAAATTAATGTAGTTTCTTGTTCTACTCACAGCGATATAAATTTTCTCATTTTTCTATAAAATAGGTTTATGATTCCACCAGTGGCTTAAATGACTTGAGATTTTCATTTTTTAAGTGTGTCAATCTTCAAGACAGTGGTGACAGCTTGATTTGAAACCCCCCCCACCCCCCCCCCCCCCCCCCCCCCCTATTTTTTTTTTTGGATTGCCTTCTAACATGTTCTAACTGTTTTTTCAGAAAGCATTTCTAGAAAGGGTCGGGAAGAAGCATCCAAACTACGAATTTCTCAGATTGCTCTCTGCAAAATGCTCATATACCTTATTTAATGCAGAACATGTACAGTGTATTCTGTTAGATGTTTTATCTGAGCAGACTGCTAGAAAGAAGAACTTGCAAACGGCGAGCATTGACCTTCTTTTGGTATGAAATGTGTTGCTTTGACTTAGTGCATCTTTTAAACAAGAAATAGTTACAACTTAGAATTATGTTCTTATCTTTCTCCATGTAGGATGATGCCTATTATGTCACTTGGCATGTGTTAATTCTCAGATATTGCATGCAGTTCATTTCTTTCTCTTGAATGTTATTTTATGCTGTGCAGTGTGCACTGTTAATAAATCAACTGAAATTTTTTAACACCCTGTTAAGGTGTTGAATGAAAACTACTATTGGCTTGTGGATGGAATCTGAAATATGTTACAGTTGCGTCTATTACAATGACTGTCTTCTTTTGTGAAGCATTACCATTTTAGATGATTGTAAGACTCTTTTTTTTATTGGTTTCAGATAGTGATATTAATAAGAAAGTGTGCAACAAGAGCAAAAACATCCAACTGAAGGATTGGAGATTGTTGGCATAAGTGCATTACACCATATGTAAAAGCAAAAGCAAATTACATTGTGAAGCCACCAATGGAATTTCCCTATTTAAACCTTAGCCAAGGACTATACCATTCCATTAACCAACCACCGTACATGCTTGAACACCTTTAAAAAAATGACAATGATTTGATTTCTTTGAGATAAAAGGGAAGCTTCTAAGGGCCTGCATCAGAAGAAAAAACCCAAGAAATATCATTTAACAAATCACTTTTCAGTGATTTCCACAATTAACTCATCATGAAATGAAGACTAATAAATCCAAAGAGCTTCCAAGATGGACATCACCTTGGTTTCATTTTGTCTCTCGAACACCCACATGCTTTGAGGACGTCTATACCACTTTTCCTTTGCTATTACGATCATCCCTCCTATACCTGCCGGACCTAGCTTCTAGCTTTTCCATGATTCCATCAACATTGAACTTTAGAACTCTGATATGGGAAGGAGACAAACAATGCAATTTTCTCATCTTAGATGGGATGCAACATAAGCTAGCATCCCAATTATGAATAATGTTGTATAACGTAAGATCTTCACTCTTTCTTTGTGTAGCCCATTTTCCTTGTTTCTGAGTAAAAAGATCGGTATTGATAGAAGATCACAAAAGACATCATTGAGCCTTTGAAAATCCTCTTGTTTTTCTCCTTCCAAACAAACCAACGGTTGGCAAAGGGAATCATAACTCAAGTCTTCAAAGGACTACCCCACATCTGAAAAAGGAACTTACCCTCTACACTTCAATCATTCCTCTCAAAGACCCTAAAATGCACCAAGAGATATTGCAACGAATGATTAAATTTGACAATATTTGTTGCAATTTGATAATAAGAGGTATCACAATCAAGGTTTTAAATCCCGGTGCTGGCCTTCAAGCTGGTCAGGACTAGGATGAGTCGGTGCCACTCATGCTGGATTGACATATGGTTGGCGGACGTAAAATATAACCAAAGATTTTCTAAAAATCAAGAAGAATTAACAAATAATAGAAAAAAATGCTAAAAGTGTGTAAATTTGATATTTTAATTCTATCCTTAATCAGTTATAGTGATATTCATTTTTTTCTTAAGGTAGTGTGATGTTCGTCACTTGTGGTTTGAGGAAAGATCATTGAAGACATACTGAGCAAGAAATTATCTATATATAGTAATTATTTATAACTTGGTATTGATGGTAACAGTAAAATAACAACCCCAATGCCATAATATTAAATAGGGGTGCGGGCTTGGTGTCAACCCGAAATCCAAATACATCAAATACTGAATTTTGCATCATGAGCTCATACATATGTGAGATCGGTCAAGTCATTGCAGTGGATTTTTTTTTCAAACATCACTATGAGTCCCATGATTAGACAATAAAAAGAGCTTAACTAAATAATGCTATTTATTAGATTAAATGTAGTCTAAATTTGTCAATAAATTGAAACAAATAAGCTAATAGTCTAAGTTTGATTCAAATAATAAACTGACTAAAAGTCTTTCAATTACATTCTTCCAAAACTGAATAATTAAAACTAAACTAATTCTATCAAATCAATTCTCAGGCATATTGGCATAATCCCCTTCTTGCTTGCCACAATTCGGAACCCGGATTTCTTAGAAGTCTGTATTTCATACCAGAAATGTAAGAATTGGTCAAATCAAATTGCAGTAGAATATATACATTTTTAAAATCAGCAATCATTGCATAACAAGCACAAGTAATTAATAAATTCTAATTTATTAATTAAATCAAATTGTCTAACCAAATATAAAACTAATCAAACTAAATAAATATCTTGACCAATTCGAGGGTCTTATACTCTTATTACAGTCACCCGATTTAAATAACTAAATCAAAATAAGGTTTTCGCAGCGTCTCTATAAGATGCCTCGACAACGCTGTTGGCACTCTACTCTTGATCCTCCTCAGGCTCGTCCTCAATATGTATTGTCCTTGTTTTCTGGATTTACTTCGTTATATAAAAAGTGCCCATGATTCTGTTATGGGGAAACTTAGCAAGTAAACAAGCCTTCAAAATATCGCATACAATCATGCAAATAAGAGTAAAGGCAATTGAAGATTGTATGAAGTCAATGCAAAGAGAACAATGTAAGACCAGTGGTAGATAAATTTACAGTATTACAAGATAATCAGATTGTAAATACTAATGAAAAATGGCAATCCGCATGAGCTATAATGGTGTATTCTAGCCCCACTAGGAAGGTCAAAGTGCCAGGTATTTTAGCCCTCTCAGCAGATGGTAAAATGCGGTACCCAAAAGTTCCCCATAGGAATAAACCAAACCAAACCAAGCCTTTTCCCACTAGGTGGGTCGGCTATATGGATTTGACGATGCCAATCAAAATCTGTTTAGGGCCATGTCCTCCGTTAGATCTAGAATAATGGGCATCAAATATCAAATCAAAATTCGGTACTAAGTGACAGTCATCACTTACAAAAGTTAGATTGCTGAGAGTAATAATAATATGAAAGAACCACTACACAAACGGTGTCCCCTCCATGCTAGGTTAAATGCAACTTAGTGGTGCTGACTCATTAACAGTCAAGGTATCCGGCAAAGATATACGAATTCATTGAATAATTAGGGAACTATAAACAATTAACAAATATCCACAAATTCTACATTTAGTCGAGTGTCGGACAAAATCTACCATTTACAAGTGACCTCACAAAATTTCCTTATCAAGTTAGCTAGGTATCTAAATTCGATTTCTGTGACCTTGTTAGTATGGGAAAAATCTGAAACACTAGGGTTATACAAATTACATCAAATCTGTTGGTTTGATTCTCTTAAGCAGACAAGTTGGGACCAATAACAAAATTTACGGAATTAGACAGTTTTTACTTGTAACCTTGCACAGTTTAAAACTTTTACATCCTATGTCTGAATTTAATGGTCTTTGTATTGACTTCTAACTACTTGACAAGTTGAAACCATTGTACGAAAGATCGTTGAATTTTGACATTGTTTGACCCTCAAAAGTGGGCTGCATGCTTTGTCATGACCTGAATTCTGGGGCCCATCGGACTCCGCATCGTGACTATATTGTATCACACTTACATAAGTCAAATCAATAACAAGGTAAGAGTTTCAGGGCAGAAGTAATTGCATTTGATAATTAGAGTCTATTCCAACAAAAGATTCACTTTGAGAACAACCCAACCCAAAATATACAAAAGCACAACATAATATTCTATAATTGTCAAAAGAATGCCCCCAAAATATAAGGAAGTTAGTCTTGAAACTATTGTTGTGTCACTCAGACTCAGATGTCAAATCCTAACTCTTGATCATAGCGGTCAGCTCTGACTTATAAGAGCTGGTTACTTGGTAGGGGCAAACAAGAAATCAGTGAAACTGAATGAGCAAATATCCTAATCTTCTTGTATGTGTGAGCAGTAACATGTTAAGAGAGAACTACGCATAAATATACAAAAGACTCTGCATGAACATACAAAAGACAACTTATAATTTACTTAAACATCGCTAAATGGGGTGACGCGGCAACTAATGACAACCGCCTAACTCCTTGGTAGCACCAGCCCATTAACATAATTTGACCACAAAGGGTTCTTAAGCATCACTTGCCCACAAAGGGTCTTTTAACCTCATCATTGACCATTTAGGGTTCTTAAAACATCATCATTGACCATGGGGGTCCTTAAACATCATCATTGGCGACGTAGGGTCCTTAAACATCATCTTTGACCATGGAGGTCCTTAAACATCATCACTGACCACATAAGGTCCTTACACATCATCTCTGACCTTGAAGATCCTTAAACATCATCATTGACCACGTAGGGTCCTTAAACATAATCATGGAGTCTGAAGGTCCTTGAAAGTCATCAATCACCACGTAGGGTCCTTAAACACCATCTTTGACCATGAAGGTCCTTAAACATCATCATTGACCATTAAGGTTTTTAAACATCATCATTGACCACATAGGGTCCTTAAAACATCATATAAACCTCATTGGGCCTTCGACAGGAGCATTGCCCTTTATGGTGCTAGCAATCTAGGGGTATCTAGAGGGGCCTCCTTCATTCAGCTAAGTCATCCCACTATTATCTCATTTACCTATTTCAGTTACGTCACCACCTTGCTTAAACTTAGTATCATCCTTGTTCTCAACACCCACAGGTTGGCTTCTGCAGCCGGCCTCTCACACCCTACTTGGATTTTCATTTGCCCCCATCCGTTTCAAAATTGGTATCCACTGCGTGCGAGACCAGTTGCAGACCCACCCTTTAATGGTTGTCGGATTCCATCTTGGTTATCAGATTTTGTAACATTACGATTCACATAATTTATTACAAGGGCAGTACAAAAATTGCAGGGACCAGCTACATATAACATTTGCTCTAATCAGTTGAGGGAAACTGTATGTCATTCCCAAGGAGGTTATTCTCCCTCCTTCTTGTCCTTGCTTGCCTTCAAGTCGTCCTTCCTCTAGCTTCCAATGGTGAGAATGGAGTTAGGGTTTTGGATGGAGAAGTGTAAAGAGAAAAGAGTGAAGAGGAATTAGACTTGTCGGTGTCGACAAGTGAAAAAGGGGGCTTGGGCTTGTGCACAAGCCACTCCCTCTCTTGTTACACAAATCATGGCCCCGCTTCATAACTTTAAACTACACACATCGTTAATGAAAACATGGTCTCAATTTTCCATACAAAACTAATTCTTAACACCAATCGTGGGCTCAGATTATCAACACAGAACTAATTTCTCAATGGTTATTCCCATGGGTCCCACTAATTAGTTAAATATTTCTTACTGACCCACTGATAGCATCAAATTTTGATCTCTCAAAAATCTATTAACTTGAAATCTGAAGTCCCAATCCCAATCAGTAATTAAAACTAACAAATATTTTTTTTTTTTAACTGGCCCCAAAATAATTTTGACTCCTAATACTCTGCTGATGAATTTGCATTAGTTTCGGCATGAGAGATGGAAACAACGAGGTCCTTCAATAAGTCCACTTCCTTGACAACATCTTCCATAATCTATGGAGCACTATAGGTTCCGAAGCATGCTTAATAGCACAGGTCGAATTGCCTTCCGCCATTACACATGGATAATTGCACCAGCAAATTTCTAGGAGGCCTAAACCTCAAGGTTTCTAGCTCTTGTTTATTTGCAGAACGACAACCCACAAGACCTGAAAGCAACATCAAAGTAGATCCTTCGTTGGTCTGGAAACTTTTCAGACCCTGGTTACTCACTGCATTCCCGCCGAAGTTAAAAATACCTGGGGGCCAGAGGACTCCATTGCGGATGTAAAGAAAGTTTCCATGAAAAAGGTCTCCACAATGTTGATACACCTTTATCGTTAAGAGAATGAACAATTGATTCTGCTTCAGCTAGACAGAGGGGGCAAGCATTTGGGATGAGGATCCTATGGTCCAATGGTTATCCTTACTAAGAATGCAACCAATTACAGTCAACCAACCAAAAGCCGCCACTTGGGGGGGGCACTTTGATCTTCCAGATGCTAGCCAGCTGTGGAGGAGAGGTGCCATCACCTGAAATCTCCTGATAGCAAGACAAACCAAACCAAACCAAACCAAGCCTTTTCCCACTAGGTGGGGTCGGCTATATGGATTTGACGACGCCAATCAAATTTGTTTAGGGCCATGTCCTCCGTTAGATCCATGTAGGCAAGATCATGTTTAATAGTTTCTTTCCAACTTCTCTTGGGTCTCCCTCTTCCTCTCCTACTCCTGCCAATCTCCATGCTTTCGCACCTTTTAACAGGTGCCTCCGTTGGACGCCTTCTAACATGGCCGAACCATCTCAGTCGATTTTCTCTCATTTTATCTCCAATCGGTGCTATTCCTACTTTGCCCCTAATCTCCTCATTCCTAATCCTATCTCTCCTTGTGATCCCGCACATCCATCTTGGCATTCTCATCTCCGCAACTTCCATCTTCTTGACATGATTATGCTTTATTGCCCAACACTCTGATCCATATAACAACGCTGGTCGTACCGCCACCTTATAATACTTTCCTTTAACCTTGAGGGGGACTTTCCGATCACACAAGACCCCCGAAGCACTCCTTCATTTGGTCCACCCGGCTTGAATCTTGTGACTTACATCAGTATCAATCCCTCCATCCTGATAGCAAGACAGTGCTCCCAAATTTGTCTATCTCTGTCTTCGTAATAAGTATATATAGTAGTACGAAGCATGCCCAATAGACTTTGAACTTGCAGCTTTTACTCAATAAAATTTATATGAAAAGTGGGACCCGCACAATTTGATTCTAAGAGAGGTAGTTACTAACCACAACTTGTTGATCACAAACACAGCAAAGCAGCTCTGGGAACTGGTCAATCAATGGTCTATCTCCCAACCACCTATCCAGCCTGTTTTTGGTCCATTTAAAGGAGCCTGAAAACCACTTGTTTTGCAGGTTTTTTTTTCTGCAATTTGCAGAAACCCATTTGCAGTTCCCAGTTTTTTCAAAACAGACCTTGATATGGTATTTCATTAAATTTATGGGGATTGTTTGAGTCCCATTCAATCTCTGATCCACTCTAAAGGTGTTTGGTTCCCATACGCCCCATCATGAGCAATCAAATATTTGAAAACTCGATCCAAAAGTTGTTTTTTTTTTTTTTATCAATGTCTGCTGATGCGTATTGATCTGCACTACAAATTCTGTCATTCCCTTCCTCTGGTCTTCCCTCAGCTCTCTATTCCATGTTTAATGGTGTTGAGACTTCAACATATAAATTAGTTCCATCTGTTCCCAATGCTATCTAATTCTTGCCAGAAATCTCAAGCTTTATTTCTATTTGCAGTAATATGTATGTTTGTTTAGATCCACCCCTATGTTTTAGATCCAAAACACCACTGAAATTTAGCATTCCCCTATCCATGGGTCCTTTTTGGTGGGGGTTTTAGAAATCTAGAGAGAAATAACTCCCTCAGTTGACATGCTCTCATAAACTTCCGACAATTGCATTTGCTACTCCAAATTGAGTGGGTCATAGCTGCATAGGAGGACTGAAGCTTGGTCTCCTGCAGAGGAACTGTAGGTTTATCATCCTTAAACAAGTTTTAATGGTTCTCCTGTTAATGTAGGTCCATTTGGAAACTACATGGGCCCTGTCCCATTGTTAATCACACCTAGGCCCAAACCCACTTACTACATTCTTATTCTCCACGTGTGGTCAAACATTAAATCATGCACAATTGTATATTTCCGTGTTAGGAGATTTGATTACTTAGTCATTAACTGTAATTTCCCTATCAATGGGATTGTAAATTTATAGCACTAACTGTATATGGAAAAAGAATACTGTGTATAAGAAGATGAAATCTCACGTTGAGATCATCGGACATTATTCACAGAAATCTTGTGCTCGGAAATTTCCATGGAAATGAAATCTCCCGTTCCTATTATTTTGATGTGTTACATTCATTTCATCTGGATTGACATAACCTTTTCTTATTGGCATCATCATGACTTGATTCTCCAACCTCATGGCTGCAAAACTGGGTACCTTTCAGCTTTGTGATGGGCTCTTTTCAATAACCTTTGTTGCCTTTCAGTCCTCTGAAATGATTAGCATAAGGTTCTTGATTCTTCAATCCTTACTCTATTCCATCACACGGATCACCATGCCGATCCTTTTTACCTGTTTCTCTTTTCTCCAACTTCTAAAGCATACCCCTAAATTCACTCCATAGTCCTTTTCTCCACATTAAATGCCAACAGTTTCTGTTCATCTCACCAAATTAAACTCCCACCAATATTCCCACTCGAAATGCCATCTTCTTGCCACTGTAGGGATTTATCTTTTGATTTATCATGAGCTACTGACTGCTTTGTATGTACTGAAGGAAACACCATCTCCTGGGGAAGGCTTCTTGCTAAACTGAGTGACCTGCTTTTCTGTTGGTGATATAAGCTGAATGATTTAGAGGATGAAGAGAACTCCTTGTCAAGCAACCCCCGTGTGGTCTGAAGTTCTGAACAAAGAGGCTCCCTATGACCGACCTTGTCTACACTGCTTATGATTTTTCATTATTGTACATTTTGATTCAAGTTATTTTCTTGGCAGTCACAAAAAAAAGGGGTCAAAATTTTTATTTGAGAACGGGTTAGGAACATCTAATAAGGGCAATCCATGATCAATCCGATCCATTATTGCAGTCACCCCAATTTGACCGATTTATCAGATAGCCAGCAGTAGACACCCAAAAAAAAAAAGTAGCTATAAAACCATTAAACCGGTTTCTCTTTTACGGTTAGGATCATCTGACCATGTTGATTTTTGACTCACCAATTTCCAGAATATTTCCATTCTACTATATCATACTTATTGGATGACTCCAGGAGATTACCACAAATTGGTTCTAAAAATTGAAATTAGTAGTTGTTTGTGTGTGTATGTTAAGTTTGTTTTACACTATAATATGTTGTTCATTGCCTATTCATTTGCAGATTCTGAAAATCGGTTTTTCTAATGCTAGACTATTGTGAGCATGTTCCCATTGTTGCTAAGAGGTTCAGAAGAATGCTTCTTGAAGTTGTTCTCTAGGGAGAATAACCCATTTAATGATAAACTTCTTCGAATGTTAGCTGGTGTAAGCCCTCATATTTCACTCAAGCTCAGGTAACTGTATTCTGGCATGATTTGCTTGCAAAAGTATATTTTAATGGTTATGTTTGCAATCAGGATTGCTTTTCCAAGTATCTTCTACACTATAGGACAAATTCATTCTTCCTTTTTTTTCCTACTAACTAGGGATAAAGAAATACAAGAAGGTATGTCTTTCTCTGAATAAATCTTCCCAAGATGTCTGTCTATTCTTAGTGCATGGAGAACTGAATGTCGAGGCAACTTAGGTGTCATTGACTTTGTTTCAGTTTGAACAATACTTGGAAAGTCAATCAAGAATTACTTGTGAACGGGCGGTTTGCTATTTGATTCGGTTCTTAAGAACAGATTGACAGTGTGTGGGATAAGGGACATTGATTGTTTCATCGAGTGATTCTTGATCTGTAACAAGTAATGTTCACGACCAGGTATCCACGGCTCACTAATTGTATGCAGCACCATATTCACATACATAGGTCAAATCAAAGCTCTATAATAAATTGAGCATTTATCTAAACGATTCCACTTTAATTAATAAAGATTCCCAAATAATAACATTAAAGATTCCCAAATTATAACAAGACAAATTGATGAAACTTTACAATCTGATAGACAATTTTAATGCTGACATTAAGGGCGTGTTTCGCAATTCACTAGTAAAGTTAAATTGAAGTACAGCCTCCATTTTCCATACAAGAAAAGACAAGGGGTCATATCAAAAGCACACAAATTCAAAACTCCCTCCTTTTAAAAAAAAAAGTCAAAAAGCAACCTTCTTTCTCCACTAAATGATAAAAAAATATCCTCTCTTTACACAAAAAGTAAAAAAGATTCCCTATCAAACAACTAAAACCAAAAGACCTTCATAACCCCCTATATTTTATTCTCTTATCATTTGATTCGTCACCTCACTTTACTTCAGTTCACCATACATCCAAACACGCCTTAGGGATTAGTTATTGGCTGTCCAGAATCGAGTGTCCCTCAAGCTCAGGGCTAAAGGCTCTTGGGCTGGGCTGGGCGGAAGATACCCTGGGTTTTAAAAAAAATAAAACCTACGTCAAGGCAGTTTGAGATCAACACCTTACACAAATTCCGGATTTTTATTATGCCCCGCACTGGTTCATTATTGGTAACCGATTGTGTAAGAGCAATCACATAATTAGCTTCTCATAGGTTTGAGATGCTTCCTTAATTACCAAAGGGTCGATTCACAACAGTAATACACAATAGGTGACATGTGGAATACAATTTCAGTCCATAGATCAATTAGCATTAGGTATTAGACCATATTCTAGTTACGAATTTGTGGCCCCATGTAGTTATACTGATTTATTTATAGTCAGGTCCCATCTCTAGTGGTTTAATAACTCTACTAAAATTGTCAAGGTCCCACTCAAGCCTTAACGACTTAAAACAATGGGTCCTACTGGAAACTTAAAATATTTTAGAAAATAGAACTTGAGACTCACAATGTCTAATGATTAAAGCCTATTCAAATAAAATTAAGTCCACATAATTAATGGGTCTCATATATCATAAAAATAAATAAAAAGGGTTCCATCAAACATTTCAACAGGCAAAGACATTAGTTTAAACACAATTTCTAACCCCTAATTTAAGTTCAGGGGTATTAGTGTGCTGTTCTGGTGGTTTGTTTTGAGGACGAAAAGGGAATCTCTTATGATGACCAAGTGAGCTTGAATTGTGATGGACTTGAGGAAGATATTCATTCCTGCAGTCAAGCTTTAAGAAAGACGGATCTTGGATTTATTTAAAGTAAGAGAAGCATCCCTCCGTGTGTAAATTCCATGGCTTGATCACTTGATGGGGGTGAAGAATGTGGATGGATGTTTGGTCAGTCCAAGGTTCCTGTTCATCTTTAGGAGTGGAAGGAAATTCCTATCCGTGGTGCAAACAACAGGTATATTCAGTTTCCTTTCAGTGAATGGATGTGTGCACCATGTTTTCGGAGAGAAAACAGTAGGGGTGAGGTTCTATTATAGAAACAATGCTTTTATGGAATTTGAGCCCAAAGAAGAAGATGAGTGAGTCACCTTGAATGTTTGATACTAAGTCTGATCAGGATGCCAACTTGAAAAGTGAATCGGTGCAAAGATTGGACCATTGATGGATTAAAAAACGTGGAACGTAAGTCACATGGATTGAAAGGCTTGGATATGGGGTGGGCCAATGAGGATTCATCATCATGTGATAATGGAATTAATGCTTTTTTGAGAACCGATTTCAATGTGCATTTAGGGGATAGAATGAAATTCATAGGTTCGGTAGGCCTTATTACTGATCCCAGAGGGCCTTAAAGGGTTTGCTGTCGTGAATTTGATATGTCTTGCAGAAGTCAATTAATTGTCCAATCTAGCATAGTTTATTGGTTTCATCTACTTGGATGATAAGAAGCTTAGCTGCAACCAAACATGGGATTTGCAGGTCCTTTAGAACCATGTTTACACTAAGTATCAAATTGCTGAAACACATCAACTAAACTTCTAGATCTGGCATTCTGATTAATTTCGAAGGATTTTAAAGGGGTTGCATTTGAGTGTACAAGAGGTGAGGAGGACAAATGTGAAGTTAATATTATCTTGTTATTGGAGAGATGGCAAATGCAGATGAGGACAAAAGAAGGTGCATAATCTTTCTGAATTTGGCAGACTTTCTTCGAGTAATTCATGAAGGGTTTGTGCTGTCTCTGTTTCTGTCTCTCTCTGTGTGTGTGTGTGTGTGTGTGTTTCTTCAGCTTGAATTATTTTCATGTATAGGTGGCAAAAGAAAATACGAACAAAGAAGATGCATAATTTATCTGAATTCAGATTTGTTTGTTCTTTAGTAGTGCGGAGATGGCAAATGAAAATTTGAAGAAAGAAAATGCTTCATATATCTGAATTCAGCTATTTTTATTCTTAAATAGTTTGGCTATCCACATTGCATAATGTCTCTGAAGTCATCTTTCTCTTTTTTCTTCTTTAGTAGTTTGGCTATCAGACAATGCATAATCTGAATTAAGCTATCTTTCTTCTTTAGTAGTTCTGCCATCTTTTTTTAGTAGTTAGGCTCTTCTGCTAAGTTTGGATTTCTTTCTTTAGTTTGGCTATTCTTGTTCTTCCTCTTCTGTCTTTTTCCTTTTCTCCCCTTAAAAAAAAAAGCTCATCGGTTTCCTCATTGCATGATGGGGTTGATTGCCATGGTCATTTGGTGAAGCATCTTCAATGGGAATGTTCTGAGGCTTCTCTTTGTTCTTCAGTTTTATTCATCAATAAAATTACTATTTATAAAAGAACAAAAGATCACTGGAGAAGATATCTGAGAATGACATTTCCCTTTGAATTGCTTGTCAGTGTAATTATTTTGCTGGTTTAAGAAACCTATAACATATTTTTCCTAACAATAATTTCACTGGTCCTGACTTAAATGTTTCTGATGAATCAGATATCTGATTTTTCATTTTAGTTGTTGATTTTTGCAGTGATATTTACCCATCCTTGGAGCGGGTATGTATGGAGGGAACACGTATACAGGCAAAATTCTCTGTTGCTGCAATTGCTGCATTAGCTGGGGCTTCTAATCAGTCAGTCTTTTCTGATTTATACAATGTATATATTCACAATTTGTTCTTTTCATTACTTTTGAGGTCAGCCTCCAGTTATGCCCATAATTTTTTATGTTGTATAGATGGATATTATATAATTCCTAGGTTTCATTTTTAAATTTTGTACTGGACGTGTCTTCCATTATCAACCATTTTTTTTTCTTATTTCTTTTTAATATCTTTGATTCTTTGACTGGTGTAAACTGAGGTTATTATCAGCCCCAACCTGTAAGGACCTGAACCCAGTAATACTCAATTGATATTTATTGCTAGGGTTTCCTTGAATTTCGATTCCATAGTGGTAAATTTATTGGGTTAGTCTTATGCATTATAACATGCCACACATAACAAAATCATATGTAATTGGATGAATTTGTCATTTAGGTTTAAATGTAGCGTTTAATTGTAAATGTCTTAACTGTAGGCATTAATCTGAATTTGTAGGTGAGACTTGTGTAATTAAATTAGGATCGTAAGACATATTATATCATGTGATTTGAATTAATAAAATATAGTATGTTTATGTATAAATACTCTTCATGCATAAGTGCTTAGGATACATGATAATGAATAATCGTAGATCTCAATACATGTTCTAGGAGACATTAGGATTTAGCAGCAACAATGAAAACAAGGATTCATATCACATTGTAACCATGTAATAGTTCTCTAATGGTGGACTCATTCTGTTACAAGTTTCATATTCCTCTTGGAAACTGTAGTAGACATGGTTTTCTCTAGTTGGTGGATACAACTTATGGGTGGAGGGGACATATACAACATGAGCAACACAAATGGTCGGAGTTGGATTGAGGGCAGGTCCCACAAAGGCAGAAAGCGTCGTAGAGCACTCAGAACCCATTTTACTAAATAGAAAACCCATGTTATTGGACAAATGAGAAATCATAATCAAGAGACCTAATCCCATTAGAAATCAGATTACAACACACACAGACGCAAGCCTCTGCTGTGCATGAGCTCATGCTCTAATAAATCAAACACTCATGGGGCCCACTTAGGGGTGGGACCATGTGGGATCGAAAGTCACCACACATGCATACATACACATAGCCTATGTACTGTGATAGAGGCTCGGGCGACAATCCTAACCACTTGATCGACGGCCAATAAGTTTTCACCTTCTAAAGTGAGTGCACAGTTGATCCAACGGTCTTGTTCATTCAAATGCATGCCAAACCCCAGGATTGTTGTTTATTGGACGATTTTTTTTGGGGTGGGGGGGGGGGGGGGGGGGGGGGGGGGGGGGGGGGGTGAGGTGGGGTTGAGGAATGGACTTGTGACTATTCATGGGGTGTAATATGTGTGAAAAGATTAGATTGACTCAACATGGGCCTCATGACCAAAAATAAGTGGGGTGGAAAAAAGTGGCGTTTTTAAAGTGGAGAATTTCCCATATATATTTTATGTTTAGTGATGGGCCTGATGGCCTTGGAATTTGTCCATAGTTGTTTTATCTTTTCCCGTGTTCCTTTTATAATGAACAGCTTCATGTTTATTTCTTTCAGAATTTCTGAATGTTGTTAACTTAGTAAATGCTTAGAAGCAGTGCACAGAATTTCCTTGGACAATTGCAGTGTGAATTCTTGTTGTATAATATGAAAAGGTGGTTGTAAAATCTCTTTTGCCACGATAACACCTGTACCTTATGTACAGCTTTTGTTGATTGTTTTTGTTATTTTTTCTCCAGAAACTAGTGGACTCTCTTCAAAATGGCCGGAATATCCCGACTGTGTTACAGTCATTGGGTTATATTGCACAGCATTCTGTACCCACTTATGAGTCTCGTGAGGAGGAGGTGACACAATTCATCATAAATAATATATTTTATTCTACAAATGTGAGTTATGATATTATCCTAAAGAATTTACTCTTTACAGTTAATTTGGTTCATATAGGAAACTACTAACTAGCACTGCATTTCTTGTTTGCCATGTATTGATTTTTGGAAACTAAATGTTCAAACATTGACATTAATTTTCTGGCCACAGTTATCTATTGGAGAGAATTCCTTCAGTGATGAATCCTTTTCCAGAAACTGTTGTCAATTGAAGGTATTTGGGAGAGTGAGATGATTTCATTGAATTTTCTAGATTCACTTTATATCATTCCTAATTGAGTGTGAAACTAGTTTCTTCGGAGCATTCTGGTGGTCGACTTTTTATTATGTGTTATAAAGTATTAACTTCAATTCGCTTTAAGTATACTGTTTAAACCTTTGAATGCTCAACCTTGATTTTCGTGCGAATACTTATTTTTACACTTTTTAAAAAAAATTAATTGATTAAAATTAAAAAAATTAAATAAATGTGTAAAAGAAGTATTCGTATGGAAATCAAGTAGGGACTTAGATCATATAAAATGTGTTAAGAGCAATGACCAAAAGGTTCTAGTGAAGGACAACAATATCAAAGAAAGGTGGAGGGAATATTTTAGCATGCTTTTAAATGAATATTATATCAGAGACATAAGAACAAAAGAGGATACTTCGTTAGCAAAGCATACTTTTTTTCATAGTTAGGGTGGCGGAAGTGAGGGAAGCAGTGAAATAAATGAAGAGGGGAAAGGCTATGGGTCCAGATGACATTCCGATTGAGGCTTGATAATGCTTAGAAGTTGAGGAGATTTGGTTACCAATGAGTGGTAGCTCAGTTGGCCAAGGACTCGGCGCCTCATGAAGCGGAGAGGTCTCATGTTTGACACTTACTTTCGTTGGCCACCTCCCATTGTTTTACTTGGTGCATGTGGATAAGAGGGTTTACATGTGCCCCTAGGGATTAGTTCTCGGTTGTCCACTATCGAGTGTCTCTTGGGTTCAAGGCCAAAGGCTCCTGGGTTGAGCTAGGCGGAAGATACCTTGGGTTATAAAAAAAAAAAAAAGAAGTTAGAGAGATTTGGTTTACTGGACTCTTTAATAAGATATTAATGACAAAGAAAATGTCGGATGAATGGAGAAGAAGTGTTGTAGTACCTATATATAAGAACAAGGGCGATATACAAAACTGCACCAACTATTGTGGGATTAAACTTAAGAGTCATACTATGAATATATGAGAGAGAGAGAGAGTAATGGAGCAAAGACTTAGACTGAAGACCAAGATATTTGAAAATCAATTTGGTTTTATACGAGGGAGGTCAACTATGGAAGCTATCTTCTCACTTGGGTAATTAATGGAAAAATATGGAGCGAAGAAGAAAGATTTGCATATGGTCTTCATCGATCTAGAAAAAACCTACGACTAGGTACCTAGAGATTTAATTTGGTGAGTTTTAGATAAAAGGAATGTTCCAAAAGGTTGTATTAAAATTATTAAAAACATGTATGGGAGAGCGGTAATGAGTGTGAGAACTACTTGTGGAGTGATAGTTGAGTTCCCATTGACAATAGGTTTGCATCAAGGGTCAGCCCTAAGCCCTTATCTTTGCATTGATTGTGGATGAGTTAACTGCTCAAGTTCAGGAAGAGGTGCCCTGGTGTTTGTTATTTGCAGTTGATATAATGTTAGTAGATGAATCAAAAGATGGTGTGAATACAAAACTCGAGAGATGGCGGGAGGCTTTAGAATCCAAAGGCTTTAAAATAAGCCGTATAAAGACGGAATATATATATATATATTGTAACTTCAGTGGGCATATAAAAAGTGCTAAAACTGCTGTGAGAATTGAAGACAATGAGATACCACAAAGAGATTCTTTCTGTTACTTTGACTTTCTAAGTAGTAAGGATGGAGAGACTGATGAAGATGTCGAACATAGGATAAAAGCGGTATGGTTGAAGTGGAGACTTGATTCTGGAGTGCTTTGTGATTGACGAATGCCAACAAGATTGAAGGGAATGTTTTACAGGACAGTGATTGGACCAGCTACGACCTATGGAGTAAAATGTTGGCTCAATCGAGAAGCAACATATGCACAAAATGGATCCAACGGAGAGGAGAATGTTGAGGTGGATGTGATAAAACTATGGAGATTAAAATTAAAATTGAGTCCTTTTGAGAGAATTTAATGGTAGCATCAATGCGGTGATAAAATTAGAGAAATCCATTTGAAATGGTTTGGGCATGTCCAACGCAAACCGGCAATGGTGCCGGTGAGGAAAAGTTTGGCTATGAAGGTTGATGGTCCACCAAGGGAAAGGGCTAGGCTAAAAAGGATGTGGATGGAGTTAGTAAAAATGGATCTGAAGAAGCGCAACTTATCTGAGGATTTGGCTTAACATAGATTGGAATGGAGAAACGAAATTCGCGTAGCCGACCCCAACATAGTTGGGACAAGGCTTTGATGACGACGGCGGCGGCGGCACATTTTTTTAATTTTATCTGAGGATTTGGCTCAAGATAGATTGGAATGGAGAAACGAAATTCGCGTAGCCGACCCCAACATAGTTGGGACAAGGCTTTGATGACGACGACGGCGGCGGCACATTTTTTTAATTTGTTTTGTTAAATTCTCAATCTCAAGGATGCATAGATTTTCTCTCATTCTCTGCACATGATTCTCCTGGAATCTATTCATAAATAGAATGAAAATGGTTGCCTTTTTTTCTCTCTTTTTGGGTGTTTGTTGGGGGAAGTGTGGTTTGTTGGATGTGGTGGTGTGTGATGTGCTTAGATGTACGAGTGGATGCTTAGGATGGAGTTGGTATTCCTTAACAAGATGATTTGGTGATTTGATTGATACACGCATCATGCATGGGCCTTTTTGGGAAATCAAGCTTCATTAGGACAGGTGTTATGGAATTTAGGCATGACCTTAGGTTACCTAATTGCTTTCATTGAGCTAGTTGAAGTTTGAGGTTGTTATTTTTTCTTTTCAAGAAATCTAAATTGCAATTATCAACTACAGAAGAAAAATTAAAGATTTGACATGGATATTGCAAATAAGTTTTGCATAAGGTGGGCAAAGTGGAGGCAAGATAGTGGGGTGCTGTGTGATTGTCGTGTAGCTAATGTTGTTAGGTGATGAAAAAAATTCCGAGAAGCTAGGTTGAATGTGTGGAGTAACTAGAAAGGATAGGTGTATGTATGGCTACATAATAGGAAATTTACGATTAGCTCCAACAAAAGGGCCTGCAAGTCTAGTCCATTTGCATGGGGTGTGTGTCCATTTGCATGGGTGCAAACCCAAGGGGTGTGTGAACCTTGTTTTTTTGTGTGTGTGTGTGTGTGTGTGTGTGTGAGGTGGGTTTGGTGTTTTTTTCCTCTTTTTTTTTTTTTTTTTTTTTTTTTTTTTTTTTTTTTTTTTTTTTTTTGTGGGTGGGTGGGGGGTTCCACTCGGATGGACCATCTGGTGTGCACGATTTTATGTATACGCACGAATGTTGAAGTGGATGTGTGGTAAAACTAGGAAGAATAAAATTGAAATGAGCGATTTCGAGAGCATTTCAGGGTAGCAACAATTGGGGAAAAAATTAGAGTAACCTGTTTGATATGGTTTGGGCGTGTCCAACTTAAGCCGGTCTCGACGCCAGTAACGAAAAGTTTGGCCATGAAGGTTGATGGCCCACCAAGGGGAAGGGACAGGCCAAAGAGGACATGGATGGAGGTAGTAAAAATATATGTGAAGAAGTGTAACTGAGGATTTGGCTGAAGATAGATTGGAATGGAGAAACAGAATTCGTGTAGCCGATCCCAACGTTTTTAAAACATTGGTTTGAGATTGTTTGGGCATGTCCGATATAAAGATCAGTAACAACTGCTATATGGAGTATGGAAGTGTTAGAAGCTAACGTACTAAGAGAAGGGGGTGGCCTGTAAAGACTTCTTATAAAGTAGTGATGAAGATTTAAATGGAAATGTTTTTAGTATATTTGAATGGAAATGTTTGACATGCAAAGAAGACCTTAAATAATGGAGCAAGGTTTCAATTATGAAGATTTTACAAATCTCTTGCCTCTGTAGGTAATGGCAATGCTATTCTCCGATATTGAATATTTGTTTCCACATAATATTTTTTTTATTTCATTCTGTTAGATCTAATGTGATTGGTTTATTGTATCATTTCATTATCACTTCCACTTCCATATGTTTGTTTTGATGTCTCATTTTAACTAGAGATTTAAATGGTTGCCTTCTATCCTTACGTTCTATTTCTTTGCAGATTTATGGGCTTAGAACACTTGTTAGGAGTTTTTTGCCTTTCCAAACAACTCATGTTAAGCTTCAAATTGGGACATTGGTGAACACTTTGTTAGAACTAATTAGAGAAGATGATATTTCAGAATTGAGGTTTGTTTTCTTAACTTGTACACTTGGATGCTTTTACTTCGAAACTTAGCTTTGTAGATGTAACCATGATGTCTACATTGCACCCGTATACCTGGGAGGACCTTTTCCCTGTCACAAACTCCTGGAGTCTATTGTTATGATAAACACACAAGAAACATTGATAGCCCTAAGATTTACATAGAACCAAAGATTGAGAGGCCTTCCTTGTTTATGTCTGCACACCACTGTTGTCATTAGCACCAGTTGGCAGATCTTGCCACCAAACTCCTGGAGTTCTGATTGAATGATCACCCCTATGCTTCTAACCAGTTGAAAAATAAAAAGGTCCAAAAATACCTTAGATTCCAAGAAAATGTTGATGCTGAACCGGCGATCTTCAGGAAAGTTTTGGCTGGGGCTTAATGTGCATCTCTTTCTTCGATTTGCTTCCTTATGGGCTGTTTGGTAAAGCACAGGGTAATAGAAGTTAAGTAGGCCATACAATCAATGGCTTTATTTTTTAGCTCATGCTGTTTGGCGTGCATCTAGGGTAGAGAAATGGTCACTTTTTTGACAAGTTGATGCAGACGCAAAATGAATCTTTAATCTCAAGTTACTATTGGACATCATATGATCCGGTAGAGTCCGGTCATTCTGTCACAACTATTACATGGCAACCATGTAACAGACTAACAGGTCTCTAGAACTCTGTTACGACCCAAATTTCGGGGCCCTGTCGGATTCCGGATCGTGATTATTTAGCAATATTCACCACGCATTCATCAAATAATTTCCATAAGGAATCAGGCATTTAAATCAAAATAAATTTCAATTAACTAATAAAAGTCAAATGATATCCATAATAAGCAAAATTCCATATTCTGACTCAAATCAAAGATGTCCTAAAACATCGACTAAATTTCCTAATGAAGAGATAAACCCTCTATCAACTATTTGAAATTTTCCCGCTCTCTCTCTTCAGCCACGCATGTCAAAGTCTACGGGCTGAACGTCGTTCTGCTCTGGCCCACCCACAACGTGATTACCTGAAGGGGACAACACAACATCAGTATTACTGGTGAATGAATTTTCCTAATTAACAAACAACATAAAACATAATATCACATAAATAAACAAGTCTGAATTAATAAACCAATTACCATTAAAAGTACATCCATTTACATCTTCGTGCCCATGCACATTACAACGCCACCAAGGCTTATCGTGCCCATGCACATTACAACGCCACCAAGGCTTATCGTGCCCATGCACATTACAACGCCACAAAGGCTTATCGTATACATGTATACCGGTCACCATGACCTTGTCTCGTCAGACACGTCCACCAAGGACCAGCCATCATAATGGCCACTCACGTCCACTAAGGACCAGCCGCTATAACAGCCACCATGACCCGAAGCCATCAATCTTCCGGACACAAGTCCAACATCCCAAATCAGGGACCCAGTGCACAATATCTCATAATCGCATAGCAACTAGAATTCATTATTAATAATTTGCACAACAGTAGTGTGGATTCAACCCTTACACACTTCACTAGTTGCTGCCCCACTTCTCATCATAATTGGTATTGCTGCCCCAGTATAAGGGTAGCCCACACTGCATTAATTAATCACAATCTAAATATTTAATCATGATTCATACAATTAATCAATGTCCATAATCCATGTAACTATTCATAATACATACAGTCCATATTCTTTTAAATATTATGGTTATTTGGTAATTTCACATAAAGTCCAGGGTCTTATTCAAGTCTCAAACTCTTCCCAGACTCTGCCCAAAATAGATGATACGCCTGAACAATCTGGATGTATAGGACAGTGGGCCCCACTGGTCCCAATCCAAGATCAGATATAATAGACATGGTCGCCCAGTGCCCCCACATTAATTCCCATGGTCCAGATTCATCCCCAGGTAGCCTGAATGGCCCCTGCAGCCTTAACAAGTGCATAAATTTCATGAACAAGTCTCATGTTACCCAGAATTGGAGCTTCTGGATGACTGGGCAGAGGGGGCCCACTCCACATGTGTCCACCACCATTCAGGTCGCCCCGGGTCCCCTTCAAGATGTGTGGTCCTGATCTCAGATCAGGTCCACTGATGGGTCCCACAACTCATGTCGACAGTCTGCCCCGTTTCCATCATATTCACGCCTGGGATTCTTTGAGTCTATTGGACAGTGGGTCCCACTGGTCTAAAGCTTAGATGCTTAGATCCTTAGGGTCGCCCAGGGGTCCCACTTATGATGACCAGATTTGATTCTCAATCGGACAGTCAGGTGGGTCCCAGAAGGCTTTGACGACCTGAAGTCCCAAATCCTGCAACAGTCGCCTGTATTGCATCATATTAATTGAATGAGGGCCCAGATGGGGCCCGTTCGTCCTGGGTCCAGGTCCTCATGGGTCAACCATGGGTCCCCCATTGGACCCATGGTCCAGATCCTTGATCACGTGGACCAGGTGGTCCCACTACTCCCAAACGTGATTCTTCATATATGCCCTGTGTTCTGGATTTTTGCACATACAGCCATTAATTCAACAATCAGAACAGGTGGATGGGCTGGCCATTACTATCTCACTGGAATGAATCCATCCACAGTGATTTCATGAGTTTCTGGCCTCTAACTAGGATTCTCTGCAAATCAATATTTTCCATTAACGTCTCTATGCACATAACATTACAGACCCATCACGAACCTAGTATTATCAATCATCTAATATCATGGATAATTAGGAAGATTCACTAACCTTTGATACGCGATTGTTGCTCGTCTTCCCGCCAATTGACTTCTTCCTCTTCTTCCCCTGGATTCCAACGACCAAGCTCTCTCTCTCTCATATTTTCTCTCAAAAGGAAAGAAGGAGAATTTTGGATGCTACTACTAGGGTCGATGGTTGCATAAATAAACAAAGATGAGGTGGAATCCTAGTCTTTCTCTAACTGGACATAAGAGTCCTATCCAATCTCCTCTCATCAACTCCTAATTAGAGTTGTTAAACAACTCCTCCTTTCAGTCAATAATAATACACGTAAGGCTCTACTAATCTAATAGGAATCTAAAACCCAGGATCTTGCCTCCAAACTCCTGGAGTTCTGATTGAATGATCACCCCTATGCTTCTAACCAGTTGAAAAATAAAAAGGTCCAAAAATACCTTAGGTTCCAAGAAAATGTTGATGCCGAACCGGCGATCTTCAGGAAAGTTTTGGCTGGGGCTTAATGTGCATCTCTTTCTTCGATTTGCTTCCTTAGGGGCTGTTTGGTAAAGCACAGGGTAATAGAAGTTAAGTAGGCCATACAATCAACGGCTTTATTTTTTAGCTCATGCTGTTTGGCGTGCATCTAGGGTAGAGAAATGGTCACTTTTTTGACAAGTTGATGCAGGCGCAAAATGAATCTTTAACCTCAAGTTACTATTGGACATCATATGATCCGGTAGAGTCCGGTCATTCTGTCACAACTATTACATGGCAACCATGTAACAGACTAACAGGTCTCTAGAACTCTATCATAGGGCCCACATAATGATCATCCGAACCGTTCAAAATGGATGCCATCCCCTCCAATGATAAATAAGGAAATCCAAGTTCAATAGAAGTGAGTCCTACCGTTGGATTGAGAGCAACATGGAAACATGTTTAACTCCATGTCAGTAGCAATACCATGTCAGCATCGAATCACGTTTTCAATGATGAGTTCAATTTGATGGTGGGACCCACTCTTATTGAAGCGAAATGTCAAGATATTTTACTGGAGGAGATGGGGTTCATATTGAACGGTACAAATGATCTCTATGTGAGCCCCATGATGAATTTATATTTGTCCATTTTATTTTATATTTTTAATTCTTTACTGCTCTCGAGTTATCCAAATGCTATACCTTTGCCACAGTCATCCAAATACCTTTCTCATTTAACCAAAAGGTCAATTCCACTTTCACTAATTTCCAATGTTGTGATGTGACGTTTAACTTTCTCCTACTAAAAAAGAAAATTTTCCAAACAGCCCTTCGATATCCTTGTTTGGGTGTCTTTTACTGTTGATGAGGCTTTGATATCAAGTTAGAGAGATTGACTGCTTTTAATCTAGGGTTCTATCCTCTGATGTATGAAAAAACCTAAGATGAGAAAAAGGAAGAAACAGAGAAAAAGACAAGGAACTGTCGAGACAAGGGTATATTGATGCAGGCCAGACTAATGTGTCTAACCCAAAAGTCTATGCCTGAATGCCTAAACCCAATAAGGCCCAATGAAGAAGAAAATTTCTGAATATGTATCCTAGTTACACTTTCCCAATTTACAATTTTCAAGAAGATTTTGTAGGATTTCCTGGTTTTTAATAATTGCTGAGATTTAGAACTAAATTAGGAATTTCTATTTTTACTAAGATATGTTTTCGAAGTTTAAGGGATAGACTAGCCTATAGAAAGAGTTGTAATCCTCTCTTAGTTGAACATTGCAAGTTGAATAGACGACCTACCCTAAGCCATTGGCTTGGAGATTAGCCTGTTGGCTATTCTTCCTTACCCAGCACCAAGGATAAAAATAGTGGTAGCGGCGGGCGTAGCGGACGCTATGTAGCGGTGTGATTTGAAAAAATCATCAAAAAACTCTGAAGAAATTTCAAAAAATCCAAAATATTGGAAAATGATAGAATATGCGTTTTTCTTGCAAAAGTAACTAAGATAAGGGGGCGTAGCGGTCTTCTCATTGCATGAGGTCCTGTATCGCTGTACGAATAAAAAAGAATAGTAATAACCATTTTTTTCCACATATATATATGTTACTAAGTTATGCTAACATAGAAACTAATGAAAGGCTTATAAGAAAAAACTATGTCATGAAGAAATACCATCAAAATAAACAATGTATTGAACTTGAAGTCAAGACTTAAGACTTAAAGAGTTAGGACTCTGGAGTTCAACAATCAAAGTGAACAGTCAAATACTCAATACTCAACAGTCAGCAGCCAATACAACAAATGTGAAATGACATAATAATTAATAACTTCATAAAAAAAAAACAATCCACTTAAAGAGTATAGAGTTGATGAAGGACCTCAGCTGGTCGGCTCTAATAGTGAAAGGAATGTCTGCCAAGATATTTGATTTCGCTGTCTTCATTCCCATCATTGTTATCATTTGTAGTACAACTACCATATTGCATATGCCCACCATATTGAATTTGATATTTGGGGGCATCAGGATCCTGGAATGCAAAGAAGGCGTCATAGGAGCTTGGAGGAGGTTGATATCTATATTGAGTTTGACCATAGTCACCATATGAGTAGGACCGTCGTAGAGGCATCGAAGTGGCTTCCTCGAAAGAAGCATGAGCGTCACACCTTTAGATAGTAGTGAGTAGTCTTTTGGCAAGTCATCCCGGAGGGCTTATGCAAAGGGGAGTCGTTTTCGGCGTATCAAAGGGGGTGTCTGCCAGGACATGTCCTAATGAGGAGCCCTTGAGAGAAATTCTTTGCATCAGCTTCAATTCAGTGAAATCCTGTGTTTTGGTGAAGGATAGAAGAGTAGCGTAAAAATGTTGTTTGGAGAGAAGAAGGAAAGAAATAAGCCTTCTTATGCATTTCAATTTTTTTTTTTTTTTGGAAAGTAGCTATCATTCACATTGCTACGGAAGAGTGCAGCGTTAGCATAGCGGCCATCTGCTATTTTGATCCATGCCCGACGTTGTGTCAATTGGTATTAGAGCAAAAATCCATTTCTCAGATCGCTGCTCCATTTGCCAATCAAGGTAACCTGCGAATAATCTGATTTCACTGTTTGAGTTTCCGTTCATCATCATCATCATCATCGATCCACCATCATCATCAGTACATTACGGCAACCCATCAAAGGCCCTGTGCCTAGGGATGCCACCAGGGATTTACCTTGGCATGGCACGGCCTGCCACAGGCCGTGCCGTGCCTCCCTGCCGGGCGTACTCGGCGTGCCTCTTTAATTTTTTTTTTCCGTTTAATTTTTCTTCGTTGTTTTGTATAAAAATCAAGGTCATATACATTGTCCATGCATCATACGGACTTCACGATCTCATCATCTACATCAATGTTCATCAAGTGATAGTGATGGACTCGAGCAGACAAATATTAGGTGAGAAATTTGAGTTTTAAGTTTCTCCTTCAGTTTCCTCTGTATAAATTGGGATTTAGGATGATTGGGATAAAAGATAAAAAATTTGTAGAATATCTATTGGTACATTACTCAACTGAATTGTGAAAATTTAGATTAGAAAAGAGGAAGTTCTTGCGGGCCGACCGTGGGGCAGGCATGGCGGGTCGACAGTTATGAATGGGTCAGCCCGCAACGGGCCATGCCGAAACGGGCCAGTTGTGCCCGTTCCCTCGGCCCAACACGGGCCGTTGACTGACGGGTCGGGCCGGCCCGACATCTCTACCTGCGCCTAACCAAGCCCAATTGCCGAATCCCATCTATAACCAAACCCAAAATTCCCCAAATCCACAAACCCCCAATCACCGAACCAGCCCAACAGAACCCTAGTCACCAATTTCAGGGCCCCAATCTACCCCTTTTTTCAAAAAGTTTCCAAATTACACAAAGCCCTAATCAAATTCCCAATTCCTCCCAAACCCCTTTTTGTAGGAACCCAACAACATTCCCAATCAATTCCAGTCCATCCAAATCCCTTATCTGGAACCGAATCCACCCTTCAAACCCTCAATCAAAGTCATTCGAACCCTATCCCCTCTGTCTGACCACAGAAACCTTATTCCCATCCCAAATCCCAAAGCCACAGTCGATTCCACCCATTCCCCAACCTATCTAAAACCCTAAGAACCCATCTAGAGAGCCCCAACTCCAGTAAACCCAAACTCACGAGGGCCAAACTACCACCACCCAATCTGAGTAAAAAGAAAAAAGAAAGAAGAAAGAGGCTGAGAGGACGAGAGTACTTGGCACCCGTGTCCCCTGTCAGCATGCAGCAGCAGAGTAGGAGGGTGTTGAAATATCCCCAAAGGCCCTCCTCCTTTTCTTTTCTTCATGCACAACACTCGAGGAGAGAGCAGTCACGTGTCTGTGACATGACTTGCGTAGATCTCTTGGGCCTCAGTTCGGGTTAGGCCCGAATCCAAGTAGTAGTAAAAAAAAGGGAGAACATTTTGGGTCAGGTCTAGGTCCATATTGGAGAACATTTCGGGTCAGGTCTAGGTCCATATTAGGTCAGGCTCAGCCCGATTTGAGAGCCCAAGCCACAAATTCACAAGTTGACCAAATTGGATGGCCCATACTTCTTTTGCTGACATCTTGATCATCTAGGATCTGATCAACTATCCGATTTCGCCTGCATACTCGTATAAGAGGATCTACATAGCTGGTTGCTTGGGGAGTCCATTCTTCAAAAGCAGTCACAATTTTATGTCCTTACATTCAGGTCATCATCAGAATTTTTGGACACTGAATGAAGTTAAAAGAAACTATATGAGCAAGAATATGTAGATTGGTATTATGAGAATGATGTCTACTTTTAGCAGTTCTGTATCTGAGACAGAGAGATTTGACAGTTGACGAATATTCTGATTAATTTTCAAGGTTGCAACAAGTTTGTGAAGTAGAACAAAGTGAGCCATGTGATTTAAATAGCTTTATCAGAGGTTTGAGACCAAATATATTGGAACATATGAATGACTGCAGGACCATTTATGAAATGAAGCATATTAGGAAGCAATTCGTGTTGAGCACATGCTTAAACAGTCTTGCCTGCAAAAGGTAGGTGTCAAGAAGGAAATTCTACACAAATAATGAAAGCCAGTGTTGTGGAACCACTGGTAGAAGATAACAAGACTGACATTGAGATACAAGAACGAAAGCCAGAAAATTTCATGATAATCTCAACTTCTGAAGATCTGATTTTGTAAGATCTGGGAGACAAAGGAGCTGTCAGTGTTGATGAAAAGACGCTCAAAAGACGCATGCATCAAAGAAACACGACACATGCACTGAAGACTTGGATATGGTTATCAAGGAGGTTGATGATCCGATGGATCATAGGCCAACTTCTTGAAAAGCCAATAATATGCTCATCAGACGGCAAAGCTATGACCCATGAGGCTTCGAACGAAGGATAAACCATTGTGGTTCCCCACATTGATTTCATCTTTGGGGATCGACCATTGGAATAGACTCAACAATTGAAGCATCTAATGGTCAGATGACAATGTTCTACCTCAATTCAGACGTCAGAAGGAGAAACACCTCCAATCTACTTCTAGGAGGAAAAGATTGCGCCAAGCTTTTAACTCATGCAAAGAAAATCAAGATTAAGAGCATTGGAAAGTTGTATGCTTGATTTTCAACCCAGGAGGACATTTACCAAACTTGAGGTTGAAATCTCTTCAAGAGGGGGAGAATTGATGTAGGCCAGTCGAATGGGTCCAACCCCAATGGAGAAGAAAATTCCTTGAATATCTTTCCCAGCTCCACTTTCTCTATTTTGCAATTTTCTAGTAGATTTCTTAGGATTTCCTGATTTTTAATAATTGCTGAGATTTATAACTTAATTAGGAATTTCTATTTTTATTAAGATTTGTTTTCCATGTTAAGGCATAGATTAGCATATATCAAGAGTTGTAATCCCCTTAGTCGAACTTTGAAAGTTGTATAGAAAATTGTGTTTCTTCTCTCTTGAGTTGTTTCTTGTCTTTGGTGTGATACTTAGATGACCGACACATGGAGTTTCATGTCCAAGTTAAGGCATAGACTTAGTTGTTTCTTGTCTCTGTTAAATCTTAAATATGTAAATGACCATGACATATAGAGTAAACCGTGCAGAGAGCCCTTCAGGTATTTTAGAATCTGAAGAACTGCCTGCATTTGAGTGTCCATTGTGCAAAGCATGAACCAACTGCAGAGACGGCATATCAAGTTTCCACACTTCTGATGCTGGGCCTTTCTCCTATTAGAGTGAATTTAGGCGGGGCCCTACAAGAGGGATCTTTTGTTTTGAGCAGATTATATTTTTAACAAGCTGGCCTCATATAATAAACCTTTGAATTTCCAGTAATTCCAGTTTCTGGAATATATAGGATATACATACATACATACATCATACTGTTTCTGGCTCTCCTAAGATGAAAAAGTGCTGATCCCACAAATCAAAGTCAACTATTTCTGTTTTTGGCCTGATGGAACTGGAAATCCGGTTATGATTGGATTTATCTTGATTTTGGAGACGATGAACGATGGAGAGGATTTTGCAGATGATTTCAGCTTAGGATAACATAAGCTGCAGCTTAGGAGAGCCCCTCTCATACATATATATAATCAATCTCCGTGGACCCATCTCTATTATAGTGAAATTTCTCCAAAACCCATACAAGAGAGGACATTTATTTTCAAAAATTTAGATTTTTAATCAGTGGGCTGCATACAAGTCTGACCCAATTCCAGTTGTACCTCTGATAGGGCCCACTTATGAAAAAAATCTAAACTGTCAAGATAGGAAATGTGCCCACTGTCATATTGATCACTTATAAAACATGTGAATAAAATGTTAACAAAACTTCAACTGTTTTGTAGTGCTCAATGCAATATTGTTGGGCCATGTTGAATTAGAGTGAAATTGGGTTTTGCCAGCTGCCAACCAAATTCATTTAGTGAACAATAAGAAATTTGGTGTGAGATTTTTCACAAAGCTGATATAAGAGTTGTTAGATATTTTGAGTCATTTGGATGTTAGATATGAGCTACATTGATTGATTTATAAATTATTAGGATGGGCCTAGAGATTAAACACTATAATTTAACATATTAAACAGATAAAGACTAAATATCTATAATGGATGTTATGACTTTGGGGGACCAATATTTTTGTTTATAGGAAAAAAAAAGGTTATCACCTTGTGCGGTCTTGCCGAAGCAGGGTCCTGGGAGGGTCCGGATTGGATATAGACCTAACCTTTGGCAATTTTGCACAAAGTGGCTGCTCACAGGTCTCGAATGTGCGTTATCACGCACGGTGACGCAGCGCGGGGAAGAAAAGATTCACCAACGGGCTAAACTCCTAGCCAAAGGGCTTAGGGTAGGATGTCTTGGTCTCACACCAAAGACAACAAGCAAACTGATGATAGAGAAAACTCAAATCTTTTCTTCAATTCAATGTAATGTCCCAAAGAGAGGGAATTACATCCTTATATAATTGTAGGCTAAGCACTAACTTAGCAATCAAGCAATAATAAAATTAGAAACTGCCTAATTATTGTTAAATCACAGCAATTACTAGAATCTAGGAAATCTACTAAATCTAGGAAATCCACTAGAAGATATAAAACTAGAAACTGTTGACGGAGAATCTTGGGGAATCCCTCATTGCTGGATCTTGTGGGCCTTTGGCCCTCTGGTATAAACCTTCAGATGGGGTCCATTAATCTGGTCTGCATCACATGGCACCCAAGACTTTTACCAGTGCACCAAAGCAATGACCTTGATATTTTTGTTTATAGTGTGCACTATTAAAAAAAATTGGTTTTCTAGCATTTTCCAATATTATAGATGTTTTGATATTTTTTGAGATTTGTTATGGTAAAAAAATTTCACGCTGCGATGGGCTATGGTGGATGTGAACCGTGCTGTACCGATTTTCAGGGTCAACCACATTGGTGACCGGCACCATGATTTTGAAGCATGATTATGATTCATTTTCCTGACATATTTGGGTTATGGCTTTGATGATGATTCATTTTTATTGCTTTACTTTTCCACCTTCATCTATGCATATTAGCATACAAGTAATCAAAGATGGTGCTTGACTTTTTATGTAACTCTTACCTTCCTTTTCGGCATTCAGCTATTGATATTATTCTATTATGTGCAGTGAAAGTGACAGTGCTCACGTCAGATTAGCTGTGGCAAAATCCTTTCTCCGGCTGGCTAGAAGATGGGATTCATATATTTCACCCCCAATTTTTCATTTAGTAATACTAATGGCCAGGGTATGCAAATGTTTTCCGTATGACAATAGACATTCATTTTGCTTGCTAATAACAATAATAGTAACTTTTCACTCGTCTAAGATTACTATAGTTCAGACAGTTTTAAATTTTCTGATGGCTAATAGTGTTCCCAAAAAGGCTGTGTGTGAATTGTTAAGGTCTCTAAGATCTTTCTTGAAACCATCTGATATTTTTCTTCTGTGATGTTGTGGTATATGAAACATGTATCGATAGATTATCTGGTTTGATTTTAGTTTTTGAAGTCCATGCAACTCCTTAGCTCTTACAGAAAATCTTCAATTTCTTTTGTAATATTCCAGGATCCTTCATCTCTTGTGCGCAGATCTTTTCTGGAGAAAATACATAAACTTTTGAGGGAACGCTCCATTCCTAGCAGATATGCTTGTGCTTTTGCACTGGCTGCCCCAGACTGCATTGGAGATGTATGTCGGTTTCCAACATATTTATCATGCCGTTTGGTTTTCTTTTATCGTGTTTTGCTTGCAGTAAGCAGTTGTCACTCAGTGTTGTTTTCCTGCTTTCTTCTGTTCGTCAATCTAGTCCACAAAATACCTAGCCGAGTTTATCAAGGATTACAGTCAAGAGGTTCGAATCTGCCAGAATCGTGAAGTGCAGGTTCCAGGAAGAACAATGACAAGCTGTCCTGAGTATGTTGTGGTATTCTTGATTCATGTTCTTGCTCACCATCCAGACTTTCCTTCTGAAAGTCAGGACGAAGATTCTTATGCTAGGTTTTGCAGGTAGGATACTTGTTCTGGGGTAATTATTTGATCACTACTTATCAGGACATGTACACTATACTCTTTTTAGGTGACATGGACACCATCCTGACACTTACCTTCTTTCCATGGGGGGTCTGTGTTTCTCTTCTCCACTCATCCCATCTTGGGTCCAAGTTACATCCATACAGGAAACATTCCTGTCTTGTTCTGAATTCTGACAGTCACTTTGTAGTCTAACACTGTACAAATAGGATTATCTATTTGGAAAGGTTTCCATGGCATGCCTCTTTGGCAGTGCTGCCTATATTATACACTGTCTGCAATCCATGGACTAATTTGTATAATGATGCATATGGACATTGTGCAAATGCTAATGCATTGAAATGTAATAGTGACGCACCTGCTGCTCTTATTCTAAACTAAAAGGTATATACAGTAGAGTTTGATTGTTCTGTTTAGAATTCTCATCTGAGACACTTGGCAAATTTGTGGAGTCACTGGCCCTGCTAGATGCATGGGCCGGCGGTGATTAGGTATCGTCCCGTCCCCAACCCCCCCCCCCCCCCAAAAAAAAAAAAAAAAAAAAAAATTTCTAGCCTATCTGATGTACTAGAATAATATGTTTTGTCAAAATGATGTCATGGCAATTGTTTATTTCAGTTAGTTCAGATGAATATGTGGGGCTTGTGGACCACATGTGTCTGGTAGGGCTCGTGGACTCCAATATGCCATGCCATGTCCCTCAGCTGAAAATTTACTTGGCTCATGGAAAGGCACTTCCTTCTCAATAGCTGAGTTTTTTTCAACCAGCTGGTTTATATTTATTTTGCTTCTTCACAATGCTACCATCTTTTGCTGTCTTTCAGTCCATTACTTGTTTTCTTAGAAGCAATTGCCGGTCCCAGTTGTGTTGATAGCAACAAGAATGACGTCAATGAAGCTGCATCATTTTTACTTAGCATTTTGCAGGCTATTAAATTGGCTGAGGATGCTGTTGATTCTTGTATGACTCCTGTAAGTGCTGTGACTATTATATGGTAGCACCTTATTATTTTGAATATACATAAGGACTATTTGTCTCGAGTTTTGCTTTCAGTAGCTAATAAGTGAATTTAATTTTGCTGCCGCAGAAACTTCATGTACTTTCAGACATTGGTGCGCTTATCATAAAAGCACTGAACCATCCTCAAGTATCTTCACCTCATACTTCTGGTTTGGTTTTGCTGCCGTCATCATTCTATAAGGCCAGTTACAATACCAAAAATGAGAAGGCAAGTTTTCTAGTAGATCATAAGCATTGGGTATGTAAACATTAATATCTATTTTTTTGGTAATCCTAAAATTCCATTTCATCCCATTGACTTCTTGCAGGCAAGTTCAAGTATTCTTACCAAATGTTCCATTGACAAAAGTTTCATTGAGAGGGTCCATTATATGATTAATTGGCAAATTGCTCAGGTAGCTTGTTAATAGTTTTCCTTAAATGATTTTTTTTTTCCTTTTCTGGACCTTTGTTAAGCTTATATGATTTTTCTCTTCTGGTGAAGAACTAACTTGTTTGATGTTTCATTTTTCATGTAGCAGCCTACTAGTCCTGATGCTAAACGAGGTAGAAAACTTCAGGAAGATTCTATGCACCTGGATGTAAGATATAACACAAGGAAATTGTCGTTGAGAAAGCAAACAGATCCATTGATGGACAAAACAAAAGGTGATTATTCTTCTGCTCCTGGGAAGGAGCTCAGAAGAACGACAAAGCAGCAAGAAAGTACTGGAGAAATGAGTGAGGCAGTTCTATCATCTACTGCTTGTATGTCAGTTGAACTTCAGCAGGTTTCTACTGTCTGTGAGGGCAGAAATGAGTCACCTCAAAATGCTGAGCCTAACCCGTTGAGAGAGCATCTTTTATCTTCTTGTGGCTCTGTAGTTACGAAACCAGCATCATCTGATTCACAGGCTTCAAACAAGGGGAAAGAACTTGTTAACTGGATTGATTTGGACAAAGACATGACAAGTACAAATAGCAGAATTTCTATTAACAATTCCAGAATGTCAGAAGGAAATCATGAACTTCATTGTAAAAACGCAAAGGTAAATATTTTATCATTTTTGACCAATTATAAAACTTTACTCTTTCTCATTGTTAAGACAAAAACACAGCGCTGCTGGTTTTTTAGCAGCTTTCTCTGAATTGTCTTATAGAGTGGAAAGGAGTTTGGATATGGGTGCGAGTCACTACTTGGGCGACGAATCAAACTGTGGTCACTAGTGGACAAGTGGTGAGTTTAACAATTACAAGACTGAAGATTATGACTGTTTTATAATTCTTTTGAGTAACTGATACCTCGCATTCTGTAGTTTCTATTCAGGCACAGTCGATGAGTTTGACTCTCAAAACAGTACTCACAAGGTACATTTCTGCATGAGATGATGGAATATGTTAGGGATGTAAATGAGCATACCATCCTTTCTGTAAGCTCGTCTTCTCCACTCTTGTATAAAATAATATTAATAAATACTTATTAATTAATATATTGTGTTTCTATACAAAAGACTCAAGTGTCTAGATGTTTGAGTATGGATCCAGCTAGACCTGGCCCTATCTATCGGGCCCAAAATTAGGGCCCATAGCTGGATATTTTGGGACTGGAGGTGCATTGAGATCCCTGATGACTGTACAAGTTTGTATTTTCTTTCATGCGAGCTTCCTGAATAAACATTTATGTTGTCGGGGAACATTCTCCATTGATTTAATTGGTTATAGTTGTTATTATTTGCTATTCTGCACGCTTATCCTGCAGATCTTCATTTTTAATCTGTAAAAGAAATTTTAATACTAATAGAAATAATAGCATCAGAATGTTTCTGCAGAAGTATCAACAGAACAAGACTGCAAGTACAATCTTGGTTGGTTTAAGAACACTTGCTAGTTCAGGAAACTAGAATTTGCAAATACCTATTGTAAGGATATGCAAAAATGATTTACTGATAAAAAAAATGATAAAAATGAGTGAAATGGAAGTTTTTACTAGATACAAATCATACAAATAGTTTGCATTTGAAGCTTTCTAACAATTTCTTGTTTTACCCCCAAAAAATTTTTCTTTAAAAAGGTACCAATTAAAATAGTTTTTTAATTGGTAATGTGATCTTGTTAAAGTGTTATAAAGAAAAATGTGATCTTGTTAAAGCAAAAAATATTCCATACACAGTTATCTTTTTTTTTTTTTTTTTTTTGAGATGATTAAGTGATTAACGATAGAAATGGATGCAGTTCATTTAGTTTGTTCGTTAACATTGAATACTTTTTAAACTTACAACCTGTACAGGACTATATATGAGACAATGGAGCTTTTCAAATTGAACCAAAAGAAATTATACGGTGCAAAACATAAGACAATGCATTTCCTAGTTGTTTATTCCACATCAAATGAGGCTGGGAAGCATAAACAGAGAGGGCACTGGTTGTAGTAGCAACGGGAGGGAAGGATAGATGCTCAAAACAGAATAGTCAACCGACCTTATGCCCTGTCCCAACTGCCTTCTTTTTGTACACAGGTTTTGCACAAAATAACCCAAAGTAAAAAAGAGAACATCAAAGCCAGAATCGACAAGTTGGCCTAGAGACTGAAGGTTCAGGGACAAGTAATTAGGTACATGAAAAACATTGGTTAAAGAAATATGGTGGCCAGGGGACAAATAAAGAAAATACAAGAATTAGGCATAGATTTGCTTTGAATAAAGTAAGAATCATCAGATGTCCTATGAGATGAAGTTCTGGGGTCTACAATCTGAGATGTAGGGGACAAACCTGGGTTGGCTACTGAGCCAAACATGGTAGTGGCAACTGATCCGTACATGCCCACATGGGACTACAATGTTGAGGAATGGGCTCCACCCAAGGGGAAGTATTGAATAGTATTTATGCTGCCTCTAGTAACACCTCCAGGTTTTAGTATGAATGGTGTGCTGAAGAAATTTAAGATGGTATCAAAGCCAACCGGTTGCGAGTTCGAATCCCAAGAGGAACGACTTGGCCTAAAAAAATTCTACGTGCTGCCAAAAGCGCGCCGACCAGTCAGAGGTTTATCTTGTCGCTCTTATGTAAGATACCATGTACCAACCCAAAAGCTTAAGATGATAGGTGGAAGGCCCAAACAGGTTTATAAAGCCCTATCTAACCCATTACTTGGGCGATGTGGGATGTGGGACTTTCCCAACGCTCCCCCTCATGTGCAGGCCCAACAGGTTTCATGGATGGGCCCGACACATGGGCTAGACAAGAACGATAGGGAACTTGGCTCTGAAACCATGTATGATACCATGTACCAACCCAAAAACTTAAGCTGATAGGTGGAAGGCCCAAGCAAGTATATGAAGCCTTGTCAAAGGTGATGTGGGATGTGGGACCTTCCCAACATACAATACCTGTTGAAACTGAGCAACAGATGCATAAATCATGTTTTTACGGAGTCCAAAGTAACAGCAGGCATGGTCACAACAATGGTTGACGAAGACATGATTGCAGTGCCAGTGTTGTGCATGGGTTGCTCGAAGACGACTTTCCTTGGGGTGGCAGCCTTATTGGCTATGATCCACGGATACTATAAAATGGGCAACGTATTATGTTGTATTGTATCCGACACTTCACTTTCTATATGTAAAAGTCGTGTCCCACTACCTGACATGTCCATGGCGTGTCCCTGTCATATCTGGGCATCATAGCTCATAGTAAAATTCCATTTTGATGACCCATCTTGTGACAGTAATGGCACTCTTCAGTGGTAGATCCGGTCGTTAAGTATGTCCCTTTTCTGGTTGTGGATGTTGTTGGCATCTATGATGGGCTAAGAAGACAACGTCAAAAGATGGAGCAACCATATTTAAGGACTGAAGACGGATCTCTTCAATGAGGACTGAGGAGCTCAGACAGTGCCGCATCAACGGTAGGTAATGGAGAACAATGAAGGATGGAGCCCGAGGTTCAAATTCAGGTCGATGGGCCTTAAGAAATTGAACCAATCAAATTTATTCTTGATGCTGTCGAAATATTGATACTTCAGCTTTTGGGTATTGTGGGTCCATTAAGGCAAGTTGGTCCCTGTAATTTGCCATCAACAAATAAAACTCTTGAACAGGTTTGTCATCTTGCTTGAGAGACCGAATATCCAACTCTATTTGATATGTCTTAGCAAAATTGGATTGGACGTATAATCCAGCTAAATAGTATTGAGAATATTGAGAAATATTTGGGTTTATTCGTAATTTGGTGCCATTGGGTTTATATGTAATTATTGAAGTTAATTTAGGATAGAGTTGTGATGAGATAAGGATTAGGATTGTCGATTAAGCTTGCTAGTTTTAATTGATATCTTTGGTTGTACTCTTATAAATAGCCATTGGCTATTCTTAATGAAATCACCTAAGAGATTTGAGATTAAGTCAGTCGTTAAACATGTAGTCTATAATTTCGACTAATAGTCCTAAACTGATTTTGCAGTTTCAAAATTTGCTAATTGAAACCCAATGGATGGCTCTACGAAGTTTACAATCCATGTAAAATTTTTTGCATTGTTTGTTTCTCTTTCATCTAATTATTTAGCCTTGTCAGAGGCAGGATTAGAGGTCACTGTTAGATTATGTGGAAGAGAAGAAGAAGAAGCAGAGAACAATATGGGAGAAGGTCGTGCATTTCTCATAGCATCGACTAATCTTTTATAATCATAATATGCCTTAATCAAGGCTGTAATAAAGCAACTGTTACAAATCATAATATTACACAGAAGAAAGAATCAATTAGATACTATACAAAGGGAGAAAAATCAGAGGAGAAGAATCAGGAATTACAAAACATATCCTATACAGATTCGGGCCTGCTGGGCCTGATGGGCCTATTACTTCATGAGTCGGGCCTGCTGGGTCTATTACTTTTACACTCCCCCTCAAATTGATGTGGGGAGATTGAAAACATCAATTTGGTAGTTAGATCATGATGACGGTGTTTGGGAAGTGCTTTGGTGAAGATATCCGCCAACTGGTTAAAAGAAGACACATGAGGCAGAGATATCTTCTCAGTAACGACATGTTGACGGATGAAGTGACAGTCAATCTCAATATGCTTTGTCCTTTCATGGAAGACGGGATTGTTGGCAATTCTGGTAGCACTGGTATTATCTCCATGGAGAGGTGTAGAACTACCAACAGGAATACCCAATTCACACATAAGGCGACGAAGCTAGATAATTTCAGCACTGGCAGAGGACATTGCTCGATATTCTGCCTCAGCGGAAGACTTGGAGACAGTGGTTTGCTTCTTGCACTTCCAAGAAATCAAAGAGTTGCCAAGAAACATACACCAGCCAGTGGTAGACCTCCGAGAATCAGGACATCCAGCCCAGTCAGCATCCGCATAAGCTGATAATTGCAGAGAATTATCAGAAGAGAAGAAGAGACCATGATGAAGAGTCCCTTTCACATAGCGGAGGATGCGTAATGCAGCAGCAAGGTGCGGTTTGTGGGGATTGCTAACAAACTGACTAACCGTATGAACTGCATGAGAAATATCCGGCCGAGTCATAGTTAAGTAGAGTAAACTCCCAACTATTCGCCGGAAAATAGAAGGATCATCCAGGGGAGTGCCATCATCGGAACTGATTTTGGTGTTCAATTCAAGAGGTGTATCAAAAGAGTTAGCATCATCAAGCCTGGCTGACGTGATCAAGTCTTGCGCATATTTTCGCTGAAGAACCCGAATGCCTGATTTATTACGCACAAACTCAAGCCCCAGAAAGTAGGTAAGAGGACCAAGATCCTTCATTCGAAAGTGGCGAGTAAGGTGGTGTTTGAGAGCCGTGATGCCAGAAGTATCATTGCCACTGATAATCATATCATCAACATAGACCAAGAGGAATGTGTAGCCCTTCGATGTCCATCGTAGGAAGAGGGAACTATCAGAGTGACTTTGACGAAACCTGGCTTGAAGAATTGCTGCACGAAACTTATCAAACCAAGCCCGGGGAGCTTGTTTAAGCCCATAAAGAGCTTTCCGTAATTTGCACACATGCTTTGGAGGACAAGCATATCCCGGTGGAGGTTTTAAATAAACAGTCTCGCGCAAGTCCCCATGTAGAAAAGCATTTTTGACGTCCATTTGCCATAGAGGCCAGTTGCGGGCAGCCGCGGCACCAAGAAAAGTACGAACTGTGGTCATTTTTGCCACCGGTGCAAAGGTTTCCTCATAATCAATACCATATTCCTGCTTATATCCCTGGGCAACCAATCGAGCTTTGTAGCGATCAAGACTCCCATCAGAGTGTACTTTGATAGAGTATATCCATTTGCTACCAATTATAGAAGCGCCATCTGGAGCCGGGACCAAATCCAATGTTTGGTTGGCTTCAAGAGAAACTAATTCCTCAGTCATAGCATCCTGCCAGTAAGCAATCTTGGAGGCCTGTGAATAGGAAGTGGGTATGGGAGTGCTGTCTAAGGAAGTAAAAAGAGCAGGAAAGCCATAGTGGTTAGGAGCAACAGAAGGACGACTAGAGCGTCGCAAAGAGATGGTGCTATCAGAAGAAGTGTTATTACCTGAAAACTCAGTAGGCGGCAGTGGGAGAGGATCAGGAGAGGGAGTTGCCAGAAGAGGGACCTTGTTCCGCCGGACATAAACTTTGAGAGGAGGTGATGAAGAAGAAGATTCTGAGAATTGTGGCAGATAGGATACAGCAATAGGATGATGATCCAAATGTAAAGAAAAGAATGGAATATGTTCCAAGAAAACAACATTTCGAGAGATGCGCATGCGTTTTTCCAACTGATCAAAACATAAAAATCCTTTATGTTCAGGACTGTAACCCAAGAAAATGCATTTAGCAGCCTGTGGAGATAATTTTGTGCGTTCATTAGGAGGAAGATGAACGAAACACAAGCAACCAAAAACACGTAAGTGAGAGTATGAAGGGTTTTTACCAAAGAGAACTCCGTAAGGTGTAGTCTTGCCTAAAACAGTTCTAGGAAGACGGTTGATAAGATACACAGCAGTCTGTGCAGCATCACACCAAAATTTTGGAGGAACTAAAGATGCAATCAACAAAGTACGAACAGTTTCAAGAATATGTCTGTTCTTGCGTTCCGCAATCCCATTTTGCTGAGGAGCATGTGGACACGATTTTTGGTGAATAATTCCTTTATTAGACAGAAAGGCAGAGAATTCATGAGACATGTATTCACAACCGGAATCTGATCTAACAATTTTGATAGCTCTCTGAATTGGGTTTGGACCATGTTATAGAATTTTTGAAAAAAGGAGAAGACTTCAGATTTCATGCGCATAAAGTAAATCCAAGTATAACGAGAATGATCATCAATAAAAGTCACATAGTATTTAAATCCTGTCCTACTCAAGGTAGGAGCAATTCCCCAAACATCTGAATGAATGATATCAAATGCTGCTAAAGCACGAGTATTATGAACAGGAAAAGGCAAAATATGACTTTTACTTAAACAACAAGTTTCACACTTGGATTGAGAGAAAGAAGATATCATTTTATTATCAAACTTAGAATCCAAATCACTAAATTTAAACAAGGAAAGCAAATTTGCATTGTTGACATGACCAAGACGTTTATGCCAAACAGTCCACAATTGTTTGAAATCAGAATAAGAAGCAAAAAAAGAATGTTGTCCAATATCTAGCAAGAACAGGCGCCCATATTTACTCCCCGTCGCGATCACCTTCCCAGTTTGTCGCCCCTGTATAACACAACCAGAGGAAGAAAAGTGAACAAGATAGCCATCATCGATAAGTTGACCTACAGAAAGAAGATTGGCTGATAATTGGGGAACAAAGTAAACATTTGAAAGAGTGAAGGACTGGCCAGAAACACTGGACAAAGTAATGTTACCAACTCCCGAAATGAGAAGTTGATCACCATTAGCAGTAGTTATTTTCTCTTTTCCAAGATAAAGGTTAGAATCTGTAAAGCTATGCTCGACAGATGTCATGTGATTGGAGGCTCCTGAATCTAAAAACCAGGTGGAAGATGTAATAGGGGAAGAAAGATAAGCAGATGAATGAAACACAGGATATGCTATAGGAGAAGGAATTTGGTACCGACCACCAGAGATGCCCATAGATGCATATGCAGAAGTGACTGTGCTCTGAATCAGATCTTGAATCTGGGCTGGAGTCATGGATACAGTCCCGGAAGAATTGCTGCCTGAGTCGGGAAAAGGAGCTTGAACTTGGAATGCAGAAGGAGTATGTTGTCTGGACGCAGTAGGAGGATGTTGCTTCTGCTGGGGTCCATTCTTCCTTTGTAAACTACGGCAATCATCAATAAGATGACCAGAGCGTTTGCAATATCTGCAAACCAATTTCTTCCTACAGTTCTTGGCGAGATGACCAAAGCCTTTGCATTCATAGCATTGAGTAGGCTTCTGATTGGGGGTTGCAAGAAGAGCAGTCTCAGCCTGAAGAGAAGCCTTTGGTTCGTCAAGGATGACACGCTGAGAGTTCAGGCGAAGTTCTTCTCTAAGAACTTCTTGGAAGCATGTGTCCAGATTTGCTGTGACTTCTCTATTCATAAGGGCTGAACGGACAGATTCAAATTTGGATCTGAGGTTCATAAGAAACTGACTAATGTGAGTTTCTTCTTGTAATTTGAGAGCCTCAGTCAGAAACCCAACAGATACGGACTGAATTATCATAGCATCCCTCTCTGTCCATAATGTGAGAAATCCATTGTAGTATTCTTGCACTGTTTTATCACCTTGACTGAATTTCGCAATCTCACTATCAAGTTGAAATTTGCGAGCTTTATTGGTTTGGTGATAAACATTCTTTAAATGACCCCACATATCACAGGCAGCAGCATAAGCTTGAAGAGCAATAGCAAGAGAAGGATCAATGGAATTAAGAATCCAAGTGATAACCTTAGCATTTTCTTTAGCCCAGGTGGCTAAGGCTTTGGTATCAGTTGTAGCAGGTTTAGGTATCGACCCATCAAGATAACCAAACAGTCCTTGACCTTCCACGAAATTCTTCAGGTGAAATGACCAAGCCATGTAATTATTTCCATTGAATTTGATGGGAATAACATCATATTTCTCCATATTAAATTATTATGAACCAGCAGCAAATAACCAACCAAGAATTAGCTTAGAGAGGCAGCAAGAGAAGATAACTTGGACAGCTTCTAATGAGTTGCCAGTAAAGCATACACAGCCAGCTATCCACACCAATTCCAGCACAGAAAAATAACTAGCAAGAAACAGTGCTCAATTCCAGCACCCAGACAGAGGAGGTATGTGTACCCCACAATCTGATCGAAGTCCAGATCAGATAATTCACAGCATGCAGTACAATCAGTAGTAGTGGAAAACAGAGAGTGACATCATAATAGATCACACTTTAATAGATCACACAGAGTGCAAATTTGCACTAAAATAGTGCCAGACGACCTTCAATCTTGGATCTGGATCTGTTCGTGGGCCCCACTATCTGATTTATTCACACATCAGATAGAAATTTCTGGAAGAGGATAAAAGTTCTACCTCTAGTCCAAGATTGATGAAGATTGGACACAGATCCACAATATTGGACGGTTATGATGAAATCTGTCTGAGAAAAAACCGTCAGATGAAGAAGAGGTTGGAAACTACCTCAAAGTTGATGGAAAAAATCCAGAAAAATCTCTATAATTCCCAGAAAAGTGAGTCGACCAACATGGAGAGATCTGTTGGTGATGTTGTGATCATCGCTGGTGGGCCAGTATCGAGACAGAATGGTAAAACCCGTGCATGCCGTCAGTGTCGTTAGTGTCCGTCAGTGCATCGATTTGAACATGACTTCCATGAGAGGATCAACAGCAAGATCAGAGGTAGGGGATGGAAGGAGAAGATATTTTCGCAACTCCAGGCCAAAGTTTCACTCCAATCGGATCAAAATCCACAAATTTGGATGGTTTTGATGAAAACAAAGGCAAGAAATAGAAATATCACAAATGTTGCTGGAAACCTCACCTCTGATGGGAGAAAAAATCCAGAAAAATGCTCATAAATACCAGCGATGCTGGTCGACCAAGATGGAGGTGATTGTGAGAGATGGTGAAGATGATCCGAAGTGGGCCACGTCTTGATCAGGGATGTCAGGGATGATCAGACACTCCAGGAAGAAGATCCAAGTGACTGAATGAAGAGAGAAGGCAATTATGGCTCTGATACCATGTTAGATTATGTGGAAGAGAAGAAGAAGAAGCAGAGAACAATATGGGAGAAGGTCGTGCATTTCTCATAGCATCGACTAATCTTTTATAATCATAATATGCCTTAATCAAGGCTGTAATAAAGCAACTGTTACAAATCATAATATTACACAGAAGAAAGAATCAATTAGATACTATACAAAGGGAGAAAAATCAGAGGAGAAGAATCAGGAATTACAAAACATATCCTATACAGATTCGGGCCTGCTGGGCCTGATGGGCCTATTACTTCATGAGTCGGGCCTGCTGGGTCTATTACTTTTACAGTCACATCACTTATATTGTTCCACAATCACCTTCCCACGAGGAAATTGCTAATTCAGTTATTTAGTTTAGTCCATTTAGTTTCACCGAGACAGGATGAGTAGGTTCTGATGCCATAAGATTGGATCAGATCAGGTGTGGCCTAACAGGGTCTGATTTGAACAAAATATATAAAATTAGGACTCGATGTCCACCGATTTTTTGGGTAAAACAACGAAAAGTCCTTCAGAACAGAGTTGAATTGGGAATTGGGAAATTGGATGCAATTTGCGTGTACTTTTCGCACTACAGTGTAAATTTTGAGAGAGAAATTTGAAAATTCAAATAATTTGTACTGCGGAAATGAAATTTGTCTGCAGAATGGACTGATCTAAGGAAGGTGCACAACAGCAACCTTTTGCAGCTTTAAAATCCTGGAAAATATGCCAAAACTCTCAGAAAATGGGGTGCCCTTAACACTATGAGTTTCATTGATCACTGATCAAAGAGTGGCCCCCACCTGAAATCTTGCACCTCCTTCAGTTATGAACAAGAGGTTTGTTTTGCTGAAAGAAGATGCAACCAGAGTTGCAGACAGGCTTTCCTTTCTGTAATGGGACTCTGAATTACAATACCCCTTGCTGATATAGGTGGCCCACCTGAGATCTGATGGCCGCTTGGAGAATGGACAGATCAGGCACCTGCGATATTTGTATTTGTGCCTATATGTTTATTTCAGGTGAGTGAATAACCAAAGATCAGAAAGCAGATTACAGAATGAAAGTTTTTTGGAGATTTAAAATTTCATTTGCATGGGCCATCAGAAGAAAATGAAAGGATCAGAGAACCAGGGGCTCTGATACCACGTTAACAAGAGTAAAATGGACTGAATCGAGGTGAAAGGTCATGAGATCACTGAAGGGATCTCATGAGATTATATATATAGTATATTGCTTGTATTGTTTCAACAGAAGAGAGCCCTCGTAGCTACAGAAAAATGAGGGAAAACAAGTCTAGGAAAGAAAGATTCTATCCAACTCATATAGTGGTGCGTGCTCCCAGGGACTACTACTTTTGGTGCACCTGTATCGAGTTAAAATGCTCCATGGGAGCTTAATTGATATTTGCTCCTCAGGCACCTTTTATCAAGAATGAGCTGAAAAGTCACCTTGCTATTTCTTGCCGATCAAGAATCTCCTTGGTCAGAAGCCTAAATCTCCAAGATAACCTCTCTGGCCAATAAAATTGCTTAAGAATGTTAATTAGATTTGCTACACTTGTGGGGTACACCAAGCAAAAGCACTTGTATTTCCTCTTTTGGACAGTTGTTATCTAAAGTGATTATTAAAATAATTGGCTGCATATATTTGTTGGCGTGCATTCATTGTTCTGTTTTGATGTTATCAGTCAGTTGAATGAGCCATTGTGGTGTTTAATATGTGTACTGAAAAATGAATATTGACTGGAAGGTCATCTATGATGGTGGTGAGGTTGAATGGTTATGCTTGGCTAATGAAAAGTGGGAGGTTATTAGCAATACATCCTCGACAGAGAAGGTATAAGATTACTGACTTGGTTTCCTTTTTGCATCTGCAACCCTTGGCTCACAAGGAAAAATTGTATCGATGCAGGTTGCAACCAAGTTCCATTTGAAGGATTGGTGAGTGCTTAATAAATTGTTTGATTCTTACTCTTGTCACCTGTGAACTATGCTGTCATTTCATCTTCAATTTCTCTGCCTGTTGGGATTTGCTTCAGAAAAGTTGTTTCATTGTCAACATGGCTTCAATGACCAGCAAGTCAATTGATTGGGCCATTCGATTGTTTTGTTTCATCCTAGTCTAGAACATGAAAGCTTCGTTATGTTCCATTTTCCGCTGGTGCACAATCATGAATATGAGTAGTTATTATTGTTTTATTTCTGATTACCAGCGAGCCCCAAAACCACAGAAACTGGGGCCGTAATGGTATAAGAGAAATATACCATGGACAGAAAGGCAAATTAAGAAGTAAAAGCAACCATCTTAGAAGACCTATCAAGCAACCATTCTTAGAAGACCTATCCACCCCTTAGCACCCCTTAGCCAATGAATCTAGGAAACCATTGGCCATTCACCTAGCATGTTGAAATTCCACCTGAATTGACAATGACAAATCTCTAATTTCTTTAAAACAGAACTGAAATCTCTGAGGAGTCTTGTCAACTGACGTCATCTTGCATTGAGAGAATCACTTTCCAGAACCAACTTTGATGGCAATGACGAAGAATTATAAATCTGGATTGCTTCTAGGATAGCTACTACCTCTGCCTCATTAGAGTCCATATTACACATATGCTTCAAGAACATAATGAAAACAACACCATTGCTATTACAAAGTATCTGTCCGACACCCGCAAGCCCCGGCTTCCCCCTAGCAGCCCCATCCACATTAAACTTTAACAGACATGGAGGAGCCTGAAATACCAACTTTTTCACTTTTTTAACTCCACAGAATAAAGAGGCCTCCCAATTGTGTAACACACCAGCTACACTTGAACTGTCAAAGTTGCTCCTTACCGAGGTCCATTTGGCTATATAGACCACCCCTAAGGACGCCAAAATCCTACAAAGACATGGAGGACCCCCTAAACACTTTAGCATCATCACTTCCTAGATCAGCCGCAAAATGGCAAATGGTATGAGTCTTTAGTTTCCACGTGATCAACCCACAGCCTACAAAAATAGAGCGCTCCCATTATTCAATCATCATTCCCATGAATGACCCCAAACCACACCAAAGGACACCACACTGGGCTAAAAGCATGTACGACAAGGAATGAGAAAACTCACAGTGCATCAACCAACTCCTACTCATTCCCAAACATCAAACACACTGAAACCTAGCCTCTCCTCCTAAGATTGTCTACAGTAGAAATCTTCCACTAAACTAGAATCCAACAAAATGCCTCCACTCTAGGTAGTTGGCGGAACCAACCTAAACCAAACAATAGAAGAATTGGCTTTGACTTCTGGCACCCCTTCTAGCTTTTGAGGGCTTACAAGAGAAAATACCAGATGAACAAGATTTCCAAATATGAGTATCACCTACGTTCCTGCGAATGAAAACGTTAGAGAATACTTCACTAAGACCTGGAACTCTAACTCCCCAAGCTAACGCAAGGTTCTACAAAAGAACAACCCATGACATCAAAACCCCTTCACCCACAACAATCTTTAATTGAATCCCACTTATTGACCACAACCCTAAATAACCTAGGAAAAAACCAAATGTAAAGAACCCGGCTCCCACGTAATCATCAACCCAAAAACGGACTTAGAGTCTCCCTCCCGCACTCTGAAGCAAGTTGTCTTGAAAGAGTTAGTGAGTAGATAGATTCAGAATTGGAGGGTGATGCAAGCTATGTTGCTGCAATTGATTCAACCTTCATAAGAAGGCCATTATGCTCCATTGGTGGGGCCTTATAGGGAAGGGCCCAGCCCAAACACAACGGCACCCCCCAACCACCCAACCTGGCGACACGCAAAAAAGGCACATCCCTAAACCTAAAAATAATTTTCTCCAGAATACCAGCAGGTAGTATATTGGGCTCTACTAGGCTCCCAACCATAGTTGTGAATTTCATTTCGGACACCGTTTTGATTTGGTCTCCTAATGAAAATTTTCGGCCGATTCGAAAATTTTGGTGAAACTTTTCGGGCTTATGTTTCGAATAAAATATAAATTTAAATATATACATATACATGTAGAAATTTGATTAAGGATTTATTTTAAGTGAAATTTGATTAGGAACTTATTTTAAGTGATTCTTCTTCCTTTTATTTTGTTTGAAAAAGGGCCTAGGATAGGGGTTTGGGCTTTTTAGAAGGAAAAAATCGCAGAGAGTCCTTTTTATATTCATTTTGGGCAAATTTTCTGAATTCTGCTGAAATGGGCCGAAATCGGCTGAAATTCCTGAAAAGTTTGCTGGAAAGTTGTACAGTGCCATTTCATTTCAGTATGTGGACCGAAATGAAATTTTTCGGAAATTTTGTTCGATACGAAATGAATTTCACAACTATGCAACCAACCCCACTCATTCTCACCATACTTTGCAACAATGGCTCTTGTCCATAAGGCCTTGCTCTCTTCAGCAAACCTCCACCACCATTTAGCCAAATGAGGCCACATTTTGCACTCTCTCCTAGCCCTAAATTCCCCGCCACCTTAGACTTGGTGACATCATTCCTACCACTTCGTAAGATGCAGTTTCGTTTATCACTCCATCCCAAGGTTGGAAAACTGGTGACTCGGACTCGACTCATTGAATGTAAAAAAATTGACTCCGATATAGCATAGTTATCAAATTCGTTTCGTTTCACCCGAAACTTCTGGATTTGTTCGGTTCGGTAGCAAAACCGTACCGAACACCTCGTTTTTTTCCCGTTCGCTGAATATTTCGGGTAATTTCGGCCAAGATTCATAATTTCGGACCAGAATTGGCAGTTTCAGACGAATCATGGCCGAAACCTGCAATTCGTGTGAAGTTTATCAAATGGAAAAAGGAAAAATTAGAGACTTTGAGGGGCTATTTTTGTATTTTTACCCAAAAAAAGGTTATTTTTACCCAAGAAAAGTTTTTTTTTTTATATAGGCCCTTCATTAGTTATGCAAAAAGTGTTTTTTGTTTTTATGTTTTAAAATTAGGAGATCTGAGTTGGCCGATTTTGTAGTTATGAAATCTGATCATGATGGTTAGTTAACTTTCTGTTGTGATATACGAGGATGATGTATTTGATGGAAATAATAAAAAATACCATCATTTGAAAATTATAGTTTTCATGCTTACTAGAATGAAATTTCTTTATATTATATATATATTCTATTTTCCTAAATGAATTTCCGAATTGGAAAGCCGAAATGCCGAATCATCCGAAATGTTTCAGCTCGGAGCCAAACCGAAATAGGGTCCGAAACGAACTTAACAACTATGCGATATAGTCAACACGAAGACTTGGGAGAGTCATGTTTTTTTTTTGAAATATTTTTATGCAACTTTTATACATTTTATTCTTAGTGGGTTAGGTGGGTCTATCATTCGTTGAAGCCTAAGGAAGATAGAGGAATAGAGATGACAATGAGGAGTCTTGAGATGAAATTGTGTGTCCTTTCCACGAGTTCGACACCTCTTTATAATGTTTATCACTGCCTTAATCAAGGCTTACATTAGAATCATTACAACAAAACTTTCCTAACTTAACAATTACAAAAATATTCTATAGTAAACATTTCCTAACTAAAGAGTACAGGTGTATTGTTTGACCATGAAAATATACACATGAGGCATTTTAAGCAACTGGGCTTGGGCCCAGTTTGAAACCCAAATCCCAACCCCCTTCCTACCTGCTCGACTATTGCTTGTGTGCCTGTTCAATACCATAATAAAAACTGGTAGAGCAAGGGGATAGTGGCCAGTGACCAGAGTTCCTGTTCGCTTTCTATTGACTGGCTTGTCTTCTTGATGCGGGAGAATCAATGAGCATCAATTTGCCGACTAAGAACTAATGACGAGGTCTTGGAAGACCTTTTGTGAAGATGTCGACAACTTGAAATTCTGATGACACGTGAGGAAGGCTGATGACCTTTCGTTTTAATTCATCTCGAATGAAATGACACTCATGGAAAACTAGATTTTCTGTAATTCGGATGGCACTGGTATTATCGGCATAGAGAGGAGTAGGACCATTTATAGGAAAATCAAGATCGAAGACCAAACCGCGTAGCCAAAGAATCTCAGAGCAGGCAGCCGACATAGCACGATATTCGGCTTCTGTAGAGGATTTGGAGACCTTGTCCTGGTTCTTACGTTTCCTTGAAATCAAGTTGTTACTTAGGAACATACACCATCCTGTAGTAGATCGCCATGTATCTTGGCAGCCAGCCCAATCGGCATCCGAATGCTCAAAGTGTTAGAGGTATGCTTGTTGGAAAAAAAAAAAATACCACAAGTTGAAGTTGGTGTTCGAAGAAGAAAGAGAATAATTCGTCGAACAGTAGCCAATTGAAGATGTCGAGGGTCAGTCATGAACCGACTCATTAAATTAACGACATATGAGATGTTTGGAAGGGTTTTGGTTAAATAGATCAAACTTCCAACTAATTGCCGATATGATGTCAAATCAGGAAGTGGATCTCCCTCGTCACGACGAAGTTTGACATTTACCTCAACAGGGGTGTCAACCAGAGTTGAATTTTGCAATCCTGCCAGCTCAATGAGATCAAGTGTATTTGTGCTGATTGAGGGCTATTCCTTGTGCGGATTGATGAACTTCGAGTCCTAAAATATTGGTTAAAGGGCCAAGGTCCTTCACGTGGAAGGACTGATCAAGGGATGCATGTAGTTGATGGATCATGGCAGTATTTGTACCAAATACCAAATACCAATTATGATAATGTCATCAACATATACGAGGAGAACTATGATCCCCGTATAAGTACGGTGCAGAAACATAGAGGGATCATAAGGACTTGGATGAAAATCCAAGTGAAGAAGAACATCTTGAAACATTTCAAACCATGGCCTAGGGGCCTGCTTGAGACCCATAGAGAGATTTGCGAAGTTTGGCAACCACACCCTTGGAGGTAGACAGAAATCCTTGAGGAAGTCGTATGTAGACCTCTTCTCTAAGATCCCTATGGAGGAAAGCATTCTTGACATCCATTTGATAGAGAGGCCAAGATTTATAGACGCTGTCACGCTGCCACTGCAAGAATCGTTTGAGCCGTAGTCATATTAGCAACGGGAGCGAATGTTTCATCATAATCAATTTCATATTCTTGTCGATTGCCAAGAGTTACAAGGTGAGCCTTATATCTATCTAGCGAACCATCTGGCTTAAGCTTGGGAGAGTAGACCCACTTGTTCCCGATAGGTTTAACAAAAGCATGACACTGGACAATGTCCCAAGTATGATTTTGTGCCAAGGCATCCAATTCATCCTGCATAGCTTGTTTCCAACATTCATGTTGAACAACCTGTGAGTAAGAGTGAGGAATAGAATTGGTGGAAAGGGTGGCCATTAAAGAAGTATGAGAGAAACCATACCGATCATGAGGTTTGGTGACACGAGTGGAATGTCGCAAGGCAGGACTGATAGGTGGACTCGATGCATGAAGGGGTTCGAGAGGGGGATCGCCTATGGTTGGTTCATTGCCCCGCCTGTGATTTACAAAATTAGGGTTAAATTTAACAAAAGTTTCATCATCAGAGAATCAAAGAAGAGGGACAGTAGAGATAGGATCAGGATTGTCAACGTGTTGTTGGAAAAACTATTGATTTTTGAAGAAGACAACGTTGCGAGAGACACGAATGCGGTGAACCAGGGCAGCATAACACAAAAAACCCTTCTGATGCGCTATTTTTACCATTAATCAGATTAAACTCAGATTTCTCCATTTCTATGATGAGAATGGCAAAAAAACTGAATCAGAAAGTCGAGTAACTGTGTGAGCGAAAATTCAGTCAACGTGGTGATGTCTTAATGACAAATATGAACCTGATATTGAAGAACGGAAGCAATGATCCAAGGATCCAATGATCTGATATGTTGATCAGTGAAGAAAACCAAAAAAAAAAAAAACCTATCCAAACAGGTCTCAGACGACCCTATTTTTGACATAAAAATCCCAACGTGGACCCCACTTAAGGATCTGAACAATAATCAGATCACAGATCTGAGTAGGACCCTTATTTCTTCTTCCACTGGAACAAGTTTGGTCCAAATCCACTTGAGATCCAAGATTCTGGACGGTCTAGATTAAAACTAGTGCCAGCTTTTGAAAAAACACTGGAATGCTCAAGAGACCAACCTGGCAGTGTCGAAATTTCTGAAAAAATCGCCAAAAAACTCAGAAAAACCAGTCGACCCTTGCTGGAGTGGTTGTAGAAGATCCCGTGATGATCATAGGTGGGCCACAGTTGATCAGAGGATATCGCAGATCCTGACTGGAGACTGATCTCTGGAAACAGACCCCTGATCTGTTTTGTTTTGTCACGAGCGAGAGTGATTTCTCTTTGAATCACTTTTTGGATGCTTCCTGAGATGGAAATTCAGACCCTTCTTTGCTAGAGGCTCTGATACCATAACATTCATTGAAGCCTAAGGAAGATGAGCCGAACTGAGGTGACAATGAGAAGTCCTGAGATGAAATTGTGTCCTTTCCACTGGATTGACACCTCTTTATAATGTTTATCACTGCCTTAATCAAGGTTTACATTAGTATCATTACAGAAGAACTCTCCTAACTTAATTACAAAAAGATTCAACAGTAAACACTTCCTAACTAAAGAGTGTACAGGTGTTTTGTTTGACCATGAAAATATACACGCGAGGCATTTTGAGCAACTGGTCTTGGGCCCTGTTTGACAGGGTCAACCTTGACCCAACCCTTATTTGTCGGGTTAGAAAACACCGAACCATTACCAACCCATATTTTATGCAGGTTGGGTTAGGCGGGGTCATATACGGGTCAGGTCTCCGCATCGGGCTATGTTTTGCCAGCCCTACCCACCACCCCACACCCACCATCATACTCTTGGATGAGCTGATCTTTAACATAAAAGACAGCTCAAAACATCTATAAGAATCCTCTTCAACACCACGACCTCCTCCCACCTAGTAGAACTGAAAAGAGTGGTATCATCTGCAAATTGAATGTGTAACTATTATTAGCCTTCTAAAATATTCTTAAACTAAATAATAATAGTTTAAATATTTTAAGTAGGGCTTTTTCAAAGCCCTTATCCTTTTACTTAATTTGAAAATAGTACCTAGGGCAGAAGTATTTCTAAAAAAATCTTGAAGATCTGAAAGTAATTCTAACAAGGTCCCTGCTGTTAAGATATTCTGTTAGATCCTACTCTTTCGAATGATGGTGATGCATTCATTTAAACCTGACTAATGTGTCTTGGATGCTTCAGGCATGTGGCGTGAAGCTTCGCTCCTTTTTAAAGGACATTTGCGTTATGTGGGGAAGATTTCTTCAATGAGAGGACGAGGACTGCAGTGCTATTCACATGCAGTCCTCACTCCTTATGGGTGCCCAGATGCATGGCTTATAGTGGGAATGTAGGGGGAAGATGAAATTGTCAAATCATGGATATCGGTTTGGTTTATCTTCTCAAACCGATGGTCAAACTCGACTTTGGGCTCAACTCAAAACTCAAAATAAGAACAAATATAATTGCAATAATATTATTATTATTATTGTTATTGTTTTTGTACATTCAGGTAAATGGGCATTCAGGTATGGACCTGGAACAGTGGATTTAGACCCAAACTCAATCATCAGTTGGAGCTTTTTAAATGGATCTGTGCTCAGATTCTCTTCCCCACCCTCCTCTTTTTTTTTTTTTCAGTTGGTTCCTTTGCATAACTAGACAGTAAGGGGTCCATTGACAACCCTATCTAATATATGCTTATTATTATAGTCATCACAGTATCATATTATTGTTCACATGGGGTACATAGATATTCAACTTTGTGTGGGAATGATCTTTTCTGTGAAGAAAATTGGGGCCATGGATTTGGGCAATGATATCCTGAAATAACAAGGTCTGAGGGTTGTCAATCCAAGCCCAGGCCCATGTTGGGCCCAGTCTTCATCAATTACTTAGTCAACTACACCTGTACATACTTAGTTTGTATATCAGAATAATTAGGCTTTAGATAAGAAGGGATAATTGGTATTCAGCATGTAATCAGGGCATTCAGCCCCTATATAATGAAATGAACAGTCGACCCTAAGGGCACGGTGTTTTCAAACATTATTTCTATATTCTTCTTTCATCTCTCTAAAATGTCAAGGGTCGATGTTATTGGGCTCCAAATCCTCACTCTTTGTAGATTCACCAACCATATATTCTGCAATAAGATAAATCCTTGTATGTCCAAATGTGAGATTCCTGATATGAACTTGAAGAATCCATGTAAGAAATCCTCACATCCGAACAACCCCTAGGAATCTTGTTGACTACTATAGCTTACTTCCCCACTCTTAAGGTTGCTGTCTACTTATTCAGTAGTATTTTATCATGAACATCGAAATGAAAATATGGTTAGTTTCTGCTTAGTGTGAGTGTATGACAGTCATTATTTCCACTGAGATGGTGGCAGTTTGTTTGTTATATTTGTCTCACAGTTCTACTATTGCAGGAAATGTCAAGAAGAAAGGTTATTAGATGCTTCCAATCAATTAAAATTTGTGCAGCCAGAGTCTTCAGCTTATTGGTAAAAAATATTGATTTTTTCCTCTTGTTTTTTTTTTCTGTTTAACATTCAGTTGCAGTGTGGAATGGAAACAAAATGACATTTTTTTGTAGTGAACCTGGGATGGAAACCTCATTCACTGGCCTCAAGGAAGTCATCAGTATTTCTGATGATAAAGACGAGACAGGAAGTCAAAATCTTCATAGGGAAATTGTTTATTCTGCTGCGGGTAAACATTTTTAGAACTGAATGCCCATTTTCAATACTACTTTTGGCAATGTTTGGATTTTATTGAAGATTTTCTCTATTAATACTATACTTTCATGTATGGGTGAATTTATTTCTTCTCTTAATCATATTTACCATTTACAGTGATCCATGTAGAAGAATTATTCAAATGCATCTATCTTTGGATGCTATATAATTAATTTGGCAATTTAGTGAGTGCTGGAAAAAAATTCCAGCTGTGCATCAATTAATGGTAATGAACCTTGTGCTTCAAAATATACAACTAATTAAAATTGGATGTGTGGAAGATGAAACCTTGGCACTTCTACTTAAACTAAGGTTTGAAGGTTTATTGCACTTTGTGTTATTGGAAGTCATCGTTTCATTGATATTTCAGATGCAACTAAGGAGAGGAAAAAGAACACTGAACACTCACTTCCTATGAAGAGAATGAGACAAACATCCAAGGTCATTGATGAAGCTGCAACAGCTGTGAGCTAGTTTGTTCTTTCTTCAGCATTACTGTTTCTTTTCTCTCTCTGTTTTTTTTTTCCGTACTCATTCTTGTTTTCTTGCCCATTTATGGACTTGTATTACTTGCAGGAGGTTCGAAGGAGTCGAAGGCTCAAAGTTTTGAGTAATCATTAGGTTTTGTATGTGCCTCTTTGTTTGCATTAAGACTAGGAGGAACAAAAACAGTTATCTAACCACTTGTAAATTGCTTCAGGCTGCAATTACCGTAACAAGTCTATGGTTTTTATGGCAATAGGTGTTAAAATATTATATGAATGACAAATAGCAGAATTCCTCAAATTTTGTTTATGTTAGAAAACTGTGTTATATATACCTGTTCTATAATCCTTTGGAAAATTAGAAGTGTATTAAAGTAAGTATATTTTATGTAATACATCCTTGGTTAGGCTGTTGGCAGCCCATTCTTGTGTCCATTTTTTTTGCATGTCTGGCACCAGGCACTAACGTGAGTTCAGTTTGGATTGGGTCCTGGGAGACTTGCACCTGATTCGGTTAACCCATGCCTGTGTTGTCTCTGTCCAAAATAGACTTGATTGTGAAATTGGCTCCAAGGTATAGTTGGTAACTAATTTCTCTCATATTTTATTTGTGCGGAGTCGTTACTGCTAGGATTCGAACTCACTACCGGCTGTCTCTGATACCATCTTAAAATTCTTTTAGCTGACCATCTCAACAAAAACCGAGAGGCATTAGTAGAGGCAGCATAAATATTTTTCAATACTTCTCCTAGGGTGGAGCCAACTTCACAACACAGACCATTGAATATGAGGGATTTGTAGGCTTCACCTCATAGAATGATGACCCAATAAGAGGAGGCATCCATCTAGAGCCCACAAAATGGAGGATCATTGTTAGAGGGTTAAGGCACGCTTCATCAGATACTCTACCGTATTATCAAGGATTTGAACCCTGCACAACCCTTTTTTCAATAGGAAAAATAAGCTCATGAATGTACAAATATACCCACAAATTTAGTATGCATGGACCAATGTCTATCTCAAGCCCATCTAGATCGAAATGGCTTACCCTGGCTCACAACATGTAAGTCGACAAATGGGCCTAATATGCTGCAAACGTCGCGGTCCAAATTGATGATCCGTAAAACCTTTGATTCACTCCCTCATCTTTTTTATTTATTTATCTTTCCAATCACATATGTGACCACCCATGATCAATGTGACTCTTACAGTGAGAATGGGGTATGAGCATTTGAGCAGTTTAGATTTATGAAGGCGTAGCCCACTTTCAAAGAATCAGGATTTTAAAATTATTATAGGGGTCAGTGGATGGGAGCCGAGTTTTCCCAAGTTGCATTAGATTACCTCAAAATAAAACACAAATGTAAGACAATCTTATTAAACTGCAAATATTCATTACATTGAGAATGGATAGACACCACCACATTAGTCAGTTTACAATAGAATAAGAAGTGCTAATAACAAATGCACACAAAAAGATTAGTTTTTCCTGATATTCATTTTTCATAGCTTTTCCGCTTGATTAATGCTTAATCATGTTCTTTCCACCAAATTATATCAACGTGTGTCGCATCAAGAGGAAATGACTTGAGTTTTGGGCAGAGAAAAACCTTCACCATTCTTAAATACGGATGCATAGAAACTTTAGAAGTTGGGAAGAGACGTCGAGTTCAACCAAAGAGTTGAACTACTCCATTTTATTTGAAGACGATTATTATTTGAAGAGGATTAGAAGATGATGCTTCAAAGGTTGAAATGTGGGTCTTAAAATCACATGGGCCCTCGAATGTGATTGGAATAGTTGGTATGGGAGGAATAGGCAAAACCACACTTGCTCGAAAAACATACAATAAGGATAGGATAAAATTAATTAAGAACTCTTTTATACACATGATTTTTGTGACGGTTTCTCAAAAGAGCCAGGATATTGGCGCTCCATCATTTGATGGAGGCGCTCCCTTTTTACATGTGTTTTGATGGAGCGCCTTCATCGAAATGCAGTGGAAAGGGAGTGCCGATATCAATTGGCTTCTCAAAATTGTGAATTGGAAGACTTACTGAAAAAGATGTTAAATAAAATGAAAGTAGAAGTCACAAGCTCATTCAAGCTACATTCAGTAGGATGTTTGTGAATTGGGAGACAATAAGCGAGTAAAAGTATATTAGTTGAAAGTAGATGGATAATACGTTTGCGGACGTGGAAACCCGAAGCAATTTTGGTCAAAATTAAAAAGCATGATCAAGATTAGTTCTCAAGATTAGTTCTCAAGATTAGTTCAAAAACCCTACGACTTTAATATATTATAATTAGACATATTAGTGGTGGGTGGGTCCCATCAGACAAACAACCACCCTCTAGAGACTGGGCCACGTGTACGGTCTGGGTAGTGGCTCCTATACTGTATTAATATCTGGTCGGCCGTGCACTGTACATTAGAAACTCCCGCGCTATAAATAACAAGAAGTCTTCGCGATTCCTCGTTTGAATTAAATCTTCTCCTCTCTCCCGCCTTTCGGAGCTCTGTCGCCCGCTCCGAAAAACCCAAAAACTAGATCCCAAAACCGTAGAATTAGTGCATCAGAATCCCCCGCAAATCATCTGCATTAGCGCTTCAGATCCGGAATTTACGAGTTTCGGTGCTCGATCTGATGTCGACAGCGAAAGGAATTAGCAGCAAGAGACGAGGAAAGGAATCCGAAGCTCTTAGACCAGAGAAAAAGAGCCGAGAAGTCGATGACTTCGATCCAGATCTCTCGAGGTATGTCTTTAATACTGCATCTTGTTTTCAGCTTTTGATCCTTTGATGTGAAAAAGAAGATTGAGATTTGCTTGAATTTTCAGTGATATCAAAGGGATCATTTCGGCTCTGCAGCAGATCCGAGAGAAGGCGCAGAAGGACGGGCAGAAAAAGAATGAGGAGACTATTGCAAGGTAGATCAGTTTGATTGATTGATTAGGGAAGAATTTCGCAGTGATCTTGCTGGATTTGATGTGAATTTATCATGAACTTCTTATTGTTTAGTGGTAGATCTGTTCGTTAAATGAACTTTCTATTGTCTAGTGGTAGATCTGTTCGAATTGCGGATTTGATCGGGTCTATAAAAATATATTTGTGTTTTGAATCAATATGATGTTTGTTTTTAGTTACGAAAAATTGAATCTCTTTGACGTCTGCTTTTGCTGATCGTTTGTGAATTATTCTGTTGTGTTCATCTGAAACATAATTTTGCTGGATTTGAAGTGAATTTATGATGAACTGCTTACGTCAAATGAATGTTCTGATTCGAATTGTGAATTAGATTGGATCTATGAAATGTTTTCTTCTTTCGGATCAATATGATGCTGTGCTTTTAGTTTTGAAAGTTGATCTGTTTGATGTCTGCTTTTGTTGATTGATTGTGAATTCTTCTGTTGTGTTCATCTGAGACAAAATTGTGCTGGATTTGAACTGAAATTGAAGGTTTCTCAAACTGATAAATGATTTGATTTGAGCTTATGATGAACTTGATTGGGTTTAGACTTTATAGTTCAGTTCTATTCATCCACGGCATAGTGAATTTGAAAATGCTGTGTTTCTGTTTGTTAAAATGAATGTTCTGATTGGAATTGTGAATTGGATTGGATCAATAATTTGATTTTGTACTTTGAGTCAAAAGAATGATATGTTTTCTGTTCCTTTTGTGAATTCATTGGATGTCATATTTTGCTGATGATTTTTTTAATTATTGGTCGTAATTACGTGAAACATAAACTTGTTTTTCCCTCTCATTATGAAACCGATCATCTCTACTTCTCCCTTAATATCCAAATTAACTGACCATAAAATGTATATATAGCTTTCTCTCCATTAAATGATCTCCTGGAATGATTTTTCAAATGTTGGCTTGAGGTCAGCTCATGGACAAGAATCTAGGATGTGTATGCATAATCTAAACTAGCACAGAAACCCGTGCTAATCACGGGTATGCATGAAGAGATAGAATTCTATGTATGTTAGAAAGGGGGAAGATGGGAGTCCATAAGTAGGGGAAGTATATTAGTAGAAAGTGGAGAGAGTATGTTAGCAGGTTTCTAGTTGTAGAAACTGAAAATAACTTCTGGTCAAAATTAGATCCAAAACCTTCTAGCTTATTATATTATAGTGGTACTTAGACTGATCCTTATTTTATTGGTAAAAAGACTTGAACCCACAACCTCAAACTTGCAACAGTGAGTACCATCCACTGTGGCACTGGCTCTTATGGGTACTTGAGACTGATCTTTATATCTTGTATTCTACTTTTTGCTTTTTCGGCCTTCTGGCTTCTGTTGAAAGTATTCACATTTCCTAATCCTCATACTTTTGAGTTGATTGTATGATGAGATCGTGATTTACCAATTAAAAAAAAAAAAATAGTGACAAGTTACTTTATTGACAGTGTCGCTGCAGAGGTGAAGTCTATGCTGGATGATGCAAAGTCAAAACTCGAGAAGGAAAGGTGAGAATGTTGCATTTTTTTAATGGATACAGCAATACCTACCAGTACACAGCTTCTCACATTGGAAGCTACAAAGTGAAAACATATGTTTTGAACATGGTTTTGAATTAATATACTGTTACATATGTAGCAATGCATGTGTTCTATTTTCCAAATTTTTCTTAAATATCTATTACTCTGTTCCTGTTTTTGTTATGAGCACTGTTTTAGAAGTTTTTTCTTCTTTAGGCAGAGTTTTGTAAAGGCACTTTCAAAGAGTTCTAAAGAGGTACACTGCCTACATATTATTGCATTTTAAATTGGACTATGGAGTGTGGACAGTGGTTCAAAATGTAGTGCCAATTATTTCCATTCTGAAGGACTCATATTTGCATGAATTTCAGTGTGAATGCTCTCTGAAAGATGAGTCTGCCAAGTTCCAAGCAGCTTTTGAGAAATTCAGGGAGGAAAAAGCAGTACACCTGCAGGCTTTTAAAGGTAACTGTGAGCTTTTTCTTTTCAATATCACCTGAAAATGGTAATCAAATTGTATGCCTTCAGCTTCAAGTTATCTGAGATAGAAACATTATGCAACGAAGTCATGACATAGGCACATAACCATAGTCTTTTGACTATTTCAGGTACCTAGTGTAATTATCCTGAAAACAAAACCATAGCCTGGATCTCCTTAGTTGGAGTGTTTTGGGTCTGGCTCCCCGCTTAATTATTTCCAACATTTTGTATCTTCCAATGCACTGTGCTGTTGGGTACAAGATTATATGCTTTACCAAAAGCAAGTGAAATTAGTACATGATTCTTCAAAAGTATTGCAATTGCAGCGAGTTATGAGCGCCATACAGAAGCTCAGCTCCAGGGAAAAACGAAAAGAAAACTCGAAACACTGTATATGTTTCCAGGATTTTTTTAATACCAGCTGAGCTGAGCAAACAACCTAGGACATTTCCACTATCCTTTTTGGAAAAATCCAATTGTAACTTTTTTTCTTTGCTCGCCGTGTCACTTGCCACCAGCTGGCAAGCTTTTCCAAGTCTGTCCCAAGACAGGGCAGCTGCTTTACCACTGATCCAATACATTGTATTTGTACTGAGGCTATCCATCTTGTTGTTTTCTTCTTATATCAAAGCCATGAGCTGCTCTTCCTTTGCAGTGTAGTCACCAAGGCTTTGCCCATGCAGGAACCTGGCGATCAAAATGTTAAGCAAGATAGCACTAGATTACCTCAATTAATTAATAGGTATAGAATACCTATTATTCTAAAAACAATTCCTCATAAAACTAGAATTTTTATTGCTATCTCTTGTTTTCTTTTTCTTCATAAATAGCAATGGCCTTCAATGTCATTCCTTTCAGAATCTGAAGCTGTCCTATAATCAATATGTATATTTTTGGAAACTCAGGTTTCTAAACATTTTTCCTACTTTTGGTTTTTAAATATAAAATGAATGCCTTCTGCAGACATATTTTCCAAATTTGAAGATGAAAAGGAAAAGTTGTTTGTTCGCTTTCAGCAACAGCGTAAGCAATTCAATTCTCATATTCCTTAAAAACTTATGTTGCTCAAAAGATAGAATGTTCACTTAATTTGAAGGACTGTCATTGTTTACAGGGAAGAGAGAAAAGTCAATGCTGGCTGAACTCGAGAAGGCATGCACAGAGAAGGTAGCGGCTGTAGAGGATTCTCTGAAAAAGAAGAAGCAGGTTAGCATTTTGGCTTTCAAATGTTTCAATGTAATATAATTTTAACTGCCCCAAGCAGAATAAAATGCTGCATTTACCACCACCATTCAGTGTTTTAGTGCTATCTTCTCATGCATCTAACCCTTTAGGGCCCCTTTTTTTTCATTTAACCCTAGTCATTCAAATCCTAGAAAAGTCAAGGGCCTATCTACATCTTGCCTAATGTCCTTCTTAAAATAACCTCTTTAATAATCCTTTTGTTGGAGTTATTTGACCATGAATTCCTATGTATTCAATTCCAAGCAAACAAATGAGACCTTAGAGAAATCACCCAAAATCATTTTCATTTAGTCAGGTTCATTTGTTTTTGGTTGTTCCATCAAGCTTTTTTCTTTCTTTTTTTGGTACTGGGTTATTAATGGATTAAGGAAAGAGCAAAGGAAGGAACTTTCTCTTATACAGCTAGTCTTATCATTTCCCCTTATATTCTGAAACTCAGGATGACAAGTCCTTCAACATTCTGCGTAAATCCCTTGGCTCATTTCTGGAAAGCGGCTCAGACGAGGACTTTGCACCCGACGAATGAATCGACATTCCTCCAGTTTGTGTCACCAAGTCCTTTGTAAAAGCAACTCCAAGAATATGAATCCCATTACATCATGGCAGGCAGCTTGACCTCCACTTTTCCCCCTTGGGGAAACTCAGAAATATTTCCATTTCTTTCAGAAAGTAAAATGTAACAGTTACGTTTCATAGTTCTGTATTCTGAATTGAACATGACATTATCTCTGAAATCCAACAGCCCATTGTTTTCCAATCAATTTTTGTCCAACATTTCCATTAGCCTCCTGAATCACTTTTACAGGTTTTATAAATCATGAAAAGCTTTTGTTGTTGAATAGATTCATTTTGACAATCTAGAAAGGAAGAACATAAGCTGTCTTCAAGGAATTGCAAGGGCTGGGGCTAATGTCATTCACAAGGATGGGTGTGTGTGTTTAAGGTCTTGACTTTTGATTGATCATAGGCGTGCCACCTTCATAAATAGATAAAGTAAAGTTTGATATGGAATAAGAATATAAGATGGACCAGTTTCTTTCCAGGCCAATGGATCTGGTTCCGTATTTCAATACATGGCTGCAAATCATGATGGGACTCATCTAATGACTGGGGTCTTCAAGGCTGCTTCAGGCCAGGCCAGAGCTTGTCCAAGTCCATTCATTTATTGATTGGGCCTAGAATTTAGGCTCATTCCTGACGACGGGCCAATCATCAAGCCCGGGCTATCTCCTTTACAAATTGTAAACGGTCCATTGTTGCAAAATGTTAGGCCATACCGGGCCAACACTTTAAGCTGATATGGCACAAACCCAGCACATTTAACAGTTGGGCCAGATGGTTATGCTAGGCTGTAGTCCACAGGCCAAATAATAGAGCACAAATTCAGCTCAATATGGTCCAGGCTGAGGCTGGCCCGGCTCATGAGCACCGATGATAGAAGTTGAAACTCCTCTTCCGACCTTTGGGGTGCTTAAATCCTTCCAAGGACCCATCCGATACTTGTGATCATGTAGGAATAATGGAAAAACTGTAGTGGGGATCATCTACTTTGGTCATGTGAGACATCTAATGTCGACAATTATGATGGGACTCATCTAGGATTGTCAATCTGGCCCCTAGGGGCCCGGTCCAACTTGGCCAGCAAAAGCCTTCAAAACGAGGTTTTTTTTTTTTTTTTTTGGGGTTTTTACCGGAAAAGTCCCAAAATATGGGCATTTACCCGGTATAGTACTGGCCCAATTCTCATCACTAATTGGGTCTTCCCGCCAATTTCCTTTTTTTTTTTATATGATATTCATAGCGACGATAGCGTCACTTGATATAATATTGAGTGACGATATCGTCACTTTGCGCAACCTTTAAATACTCGCGTCGTCCCCTGGTTTCAATCTTGTTCTACCCAATGGATCATAAAAATTCTTGTTTGGCTAGAAATGAAGCATGACTGGTCTATGGGCTTCTATTTTCGAGTGTAATCCGTCACTTTGATTCCATTTTTGTGGCTGTTGATCTTCATGAAAGAGGTTTGTACATTTATGTATATCTTTGCATGGTAACATGAAAAGAAATGAAGATAATGTATTTTTTTTTGTTGCTTTCCCTTTTACTCTTGGTGTCCATGATGTTATAGATTGTCACGCACGTGAATGTTGTATTTTGAAAGTGAACATTCTTCTTCTGAACAAATGTTAGTCAATAAATCTACTCTGGCTCCAACTGATGTGTGACAGTTTTATTTGATTTTTTGTATTCAAGTGTAATCCGTCATTTTCTTAACATTTCTGTGGCTGTTGATGTACATTATTGAAGGTTTGTGCATTTATGTCTATCTTTGCATAGTAACATGGGGAAAAATTGAATATAACGATCATTTGTGATGCCTTTTCATTTACTTTTGGTATCAATGAAGTTAGAGACTATCACACACACTTGTATGTTGTGTTTTTGAGTGTGAAACTGAGTGTTTGTATTGTTTGTAATCTTGCATATGTTTTTTATATTGTTTGTAACCCTAGACACTTTCAAAAATTGTGGACTGTAAGCTGTTCTAGGCCATAGATGCCCCTCCACTGTGTTACGTCTTTGGCCCTTTGCAAATATCACACTACTTTGGTCAATGAGGTGGTTGTCCCTATTTTTCGTACATGTTTGTACAAAAATAATGCCTAAATAATTATTTCTGTCTTGAAATAGGATGTCGGATGGTGAGTTGATTGTGATTTTTCATTATGACGGAGAATTTAAATTTGACATGATTCACCCGGTATACGAAGGCGGAAATCAGAAGATGAGGTCCATTCAAAGTGACATAACATACTCCGAATTGATGAACATAGCTCTTCAAACTACACAGTGGGAAGAAACCTGTGAGAACATAAGCATACGTTATCTTCATCACAATGGGCACGTGTTTTCATTGGCTGCCATAGAGGATGATAGCGACATCAAGTGCATGTTAACACTTTCACAACACAATACAAATGGGATATTACTATACATCAGTAGAAGTTCGAATGGTTCTTCCAATAAGATAAGAGAACCTAGAAGGTACATAATATCTTTTTTTATGTATTTTATATATAATGCTTAATACTATTTCTAGTAGTCTAATGTAAATATTTCCATGTGTTTACCTTGAGTAGGTCATTTGAGATGGACATGCGTTCTTTACGAGGCAAACAAATTGATTATTCTGGGAGCAATCACAATGATAAGCGCAAAGTACCTTCCAGGGAAAGTCATGAAATTCCTACTGTCAATCTATGTGAAGACAATGACATTCATTTTTCAGCAGTCGAAGACATTGGTGGTAATGAATTTGCGAAAGAAAGTAGTTTTGTACTCATTGATCGTGTTGAGAAAGTTAACATGCCTGATGAAATAGAGTTTGTCAATGTTGAATCTGGGAACACGGGAACCAATCTTGCAGGGTTTTCAAAGGCAAGAGGCCAAAGACCTTCTATGTACAATGTTGGAGAACAAAGCTACCATAATCGGAAAGTTATATTCGAAGATGACATGGTCCCGGAAGAATTTGATACAGAGTTGGAACACAATACATCTCGGGAGATGTGGCTTGGGCGCGAATTTCCGAACCGTGATGATTTTAGGAGAACTATAGCGAAATTTGCAATATACAACAACTTCACTCTCCAGCACTTAAAGACACAACAATTCAAAGTCACTGCACGTTGCAAGGAAACTGACTGTCCATGGCGCATTCACGCATCCATGATTGAGAGTGGACCACGCTTCAAGGTTAGGACCTACAACCCAATCCATAAATGTTCGAAGCCATCCATGGGTACTGCACATCGTCAAGCGTCATCAGAACTTATTGCAGAGTACATCTTGGAAAAAGTGCGGTTAAATCACAACATTAGGCCAAAGGAAATAATGAATGACTATCAAATGGAGTTTGGTGTCACAATTTCTTATAGGAAGGCACACATGGCAAGGGAAATTGCACTGCGCATTGTTAGGGGCTCATATGAAGATTCTTTTAAGATCCTCCCTTTGTATTGTGAGGAGTTGAAATTGATGAACCCGGGTACTGTCACCAATATTGATACGTCAGACGACGACAGGTTCAGGAGATTTTTTTGGGCATTTGGTCCATGCATCCGGTCATTCACAACATCCCTTAGGCGAATGATTGCTGTTGATGGATCACATCTCCGTGGCAAGTACCCAGGAGTTCTAATGGTTGCCGTGACCCTCGATGGAAACCAAAAGCTGTTCCCAATAGCTTTTGCGTTTGCGGAGGCAGAACGGCGCGACAGCTGGGAGTGGTTCCTCGCCAATCTGTCTGTATCATTGGGAGAACCTACAGATTTGACAATTGTCTCCGATCGGCAGAAGGGCCTTGTTCCCGCGTTGGCAAATGTGATTCCAAGTGCACGTCATTCTTACTGTTGTCGTCATCTTGCGGAAAACATTAAGTCAACCTTCAAAGATCCGGCAATTGTGATGAAATTCTGGTGTGCTGCAAAGGCATACAGAGCATGTGAATATGAGGCATTTATGGAAGACATCAGGGCTGTCAATCAAGATGCATATAATTATATAAACGGATTTGGCCGGCAGCATTGGGCAAATGCCTTTGTCGAAGGTCGACGATATGACATGCTTACAAGTAATGCCGCTGAGTGCACCAACAGTATGCTGAAAGATACTCGAGCTTTACCAATAGTCAAGCAAGTGGAAGAGATAAGAGCTAGATTGATGGAGTTCTTCCAAAAAAGACAAGCTGAAAACTGCTGCATTAACAGTCGCTTGACTCCATATGCTGAGAAGTTGCTAGGACATGAAACAGAAGAAGCCCGAAGGTTGCACGTACGCGTTGCCGGACTCGTTGAGTTTCAAGTTCAGTCTGCACAGTATGTGGACATTGTTCATCTAGATCGTCGAACTTGCACGTGTCGCAAGTGGGAAGTACTTGGGATACCGTGCTCACATGCAATCGCTTCAATGCGAGTGAGGAAATATAATCCATATGAATTTTGCGACAATTGGTATCTAACAAGTGCACTACATGCCACGTACAATGAGGTGATTCACGCCACTCGTGATAGCAAACAATGGGAGCATATTTCGAACGAAAGAGTTATCCCTCCTCTTGCAACTAAACAGCCCGGGAGACCAAAGAAGAATCGAATACGAACTGAGGATCGTTACAGGGAACGAAGGGTGTTCACATGCTCCAATTGCAACGAGAAAGGCCACAATCGTCAGAGCTGTCGAAATCCCCCGGCTCAACATCGACAGACTTAGTCTCAATTATTTCTGTGAACTGTCGGCAAAACAATACTCTCTTTGTTTTTTGTGAGAAATTGTGTTCATGACGATGGACCATAATCCCGTGCGACTATTTATGTTCATCTTGTAAAGAACATACTTTTTTGTTTTGTTTTCATGATGATGGACCATAATCCTGTGAGTTTGTTTATGTTCATGTGTAAAGAACATAATTTTTTTGGCCTTCACTTTCTGTAAGAATTATTTTGGAATATTGAAGTCAAAATATTACAAGTATGACATGGTTTCTTACAGATAACAGTGACGGTAGCGTAAAAAAAAAAGTAAATGGTTTCTGCCATGTATGATAAATACACCAAAAACAGAGTTAGTGACGCTAGCGTCACCTATATCAGGGAAGTCAGCACAGAAAGCCATTATAAGTGACGCTAGCGTCACTTATGTCAGTCTATAACTGACAACAGAATGTAAAATTTTTGACGCTATCGTCACCGATGTCAGGCTATAATTGACAACAGAATGTAAACTAAGTGACGCTAGCGTCACTTATGTCAGGCTAAAACTGACAACAGAATGTAAACTTTGTGACGCTAGCGTCACTTATGTCAGGCTATACCTGAAAACAGAATGTAAACTTTGTGACGCTAGCGTCACTATTATGTTACAGAACCACAAATGAGTGACGCTAGCGTCACTTGATACAGTGGAAAAAAAAAAAAGCAAACAAGAGTTGTAAAATTCATTGCAAATCTTACACACATTGTGACAACCTGTAGCGTTCATTCCCATTAAAAATAATCGTTAAAATTGCCACAACAAAATGATAAACTGAAAGAACTCCATCTATAAAATAATACATTAAGCAACTCCATCTAACCTAAATGAAACTTATGGACATCAAAACTGATTTACATCAGTTGCAAAAAGTAAAGATGAAAATTTCCATGTTCTCGGACAATCATTGAGTAAGTGGATCAATCGGCAATCGATCGCTATTCAACTCCCAGCTTCGACCATAGATGTCTACAACGATCTTGCTTCTATAATACGGTATATCAGTCGACGTGAATGCAATCGGTATACGGGCTGCAAGATGTTCTGCGTACGCTAGCGCGAAGACCCCGCAATCGTTGCCATTATCTTGATAAGGTATCTTCGTTTTCACAAGTAGTGTCCACACGCCAGTGTCGTACCAACCATAATTAGCATATTGATTGCCGAGGAAGTCAATCTGTTCATAGAAGATGTCAAAACTGATTAGATGAATTTAATAAAAGAAAATGCGAGATGATATACCACACTTCAACAACCAGCATACACAAATTAATTATTGTACTGTGCTTACGAATTCTTTAGCCACATTAACAGTCGTCCTGTCAGACTTCAAGCTATTGTAATACTCCCATCGTCTTTCTTCATTAAATCCTACGAGCAAACTGAAATGATGTTCATGCCACAATACGAACACCATCAACCGCTTTTCCTTTGCTTCCCAAACCCTCATCCCATCTTTACCCCAACAGTTATCTTGCAATGCCTTTGTGTTTTTGGACTGCCACCAACTCTGTGGACGCGAAGAACAATATAATTAATGCAGACATATGATCACTGAGGAAAATGAGACATTGTAGTAGAGAAGGTTGAAAATACAGCGCCAACAATAAGCACTTACACAGATACTTGGATCGTAAAAATAAACATCCGGATATCGGACTTTTAGAACCTCAAACCACCAATACATGATGTTTGTGTCTAGCCAAGTGCCATCATCGAGCACTTTTTTCAAGGATCCAGCGGAAACCATTGTGCAGTATATATCAAGCTCATCCCGCCTGCAAATATCATAAGAACATACAAAATTCGTGGTTACTTTTCCCGGTACTCTTGAAGACTAATAAGGTATCTGAGTTTATTTATGGCGTTAAGATCACAAATTAATATTACTTTTCTTTGTAGAATCCAAGGAACCCCTCCAGTAGCGTCAACTCTTCCTCCGTCAAAGCGTATGCCGACCGCACCAGCTGATGGTCATAATCCTCGAAATAACGAGGGATCTTCCTCTCACGATGCAATCTCTTTATACGCCATATCAATGTGTTGATATCAGACTTCGGTGTGTGCATCACTATTTGCAGAGAGGGACTTGCACCAGCTGGAGTAGTCAACACATCGTCTAAATGTGGCACGACGGGCGATGCGAAACTAGCTGCTGGAGGGTCATCATCATGTATTGGCTCATTATCATGTATTGGCTCATCATCATGTATTGTCTCAATATCGATTCTTTTCCCTTCCGAATATTGTAGTCTCCTAGCAGTCGGCGACAAGTTTTGTCTCTCTCTACGCTTTGGGACTGCCCTTTTCCTTGATAATGCTGACGAACCCTGCATTGACCAAAAAAACGCCAAAAAATTAAACAAAGAAGAAGCTTGGTGGAATTAAGAAAGCACATGGGACAATTACCTCCTTATCATCATCCACCTCCTTATCATCAGCCGACTGAGAGGTAGATGCAGATTCTGTTCCAAACCCTTCGAAAGCGGTAGCGAATGCATCTCTAAAGCTTTTGATCTTCTTCCGCAATCGGGTTGTAAAATCTCCCAATTTAATCTTCTTACGATCAGCACGCAAGGATGACCGTTCCACATACTCCAAAAAATGAAACACCTGATACAAACATCAAGGAAGACATGTCAATTTGTTAAATTGTAACAGCAACGGTTTTTAAATTAAATTGAAATACGTATATAATGATTGGATGCTCACATGTTTTCTTGTGGCATCATCCTTTAAATGCTCTGATCCCTTGCTGACTTTCTCCTCTACCACATTCTGAGGACTTGCTGTTTCTTTGATCGGTGACCCCCGTCCTTCACCATGGGCACCACATACTACCTCCATGATAGTGTTCAAGCCATACCATAAAAGATAATCATCACTATGTGTTTTGCTAGAGTCCTTCTTCCCGGAGAGTACAGAATTATGCCTTGATTCCCATAAGTTGAAAACATCTGGATGATTTTGACTATAATCAATTACACATCGCTCTATGCGCTCGTTCCGCTTGAATGGCACCTCGAATGGTGGGGGAACTGATTGTTTCATGCCAAAATTGCTTGGTCACACGATTTGGATTATGCCTCTCGAACACCCAATAATGAATGAGGACTGTGCATGACGTAAACAATTTCTTGTCCCCTTTTGGCACACTTTGGAGCACTTTTTTTGGCATCTCCTTGTATGGTTGCCATAAGAACTACACAGAGAATAAAACCATTAGCAACCTCTATAATTAAACTAAAGGTTATGAGACAAATGACGAAATAACACTCATAGTAAATGAGTACCCCTTCTTCCTTCAGACCGTTGATTTGAACCCGTATTTCCTTCATGTTTGTTAACTTCTTGTTATCTTTAAGTCTTTTCTCCCATGTCTTAAACAATGGAAATTGAAGATCATCCTGCCAACTAGGATCAGGCTTAGGGCACCTCCCAATAGCCATCCTAGAGTATGCCCATATCTACAAGTAAGAAACAACAAAGACACCAAAAAAGTCATGTAAAATTGCAAGAGAGTCATGAACATTATCATTATGTTGACCAGATTAAAAAAGAATAACCTGTATCAGCTGTAGAGGGCCTGTTAGGGTCTTGAGCAGTGTAAGTTTACCACTTTCTTTTTCTCCTCAACTTCCCCTCCCTCTTCACTCTCCTCTTCACCTCTCAATAGCCTAGTAGCCCTTGAAAGCATTCTGTACAAACTTGCAAGGCAAGCTGGACCCCATGCATAGGGCTTGAACTCCCTAAAGAGCTCTAACTGCCACGCTGGTCCCCTTGCACCAGAAGAGTTAGCAAAGATCTGTCCAGACACGAGGAAAAATAAATATGCTCTGGTCCTGCATACATCACTCCTATGCTTGGAGGGCTTGAAATTCTTCTCCAACCATTTGAATTTTATTGTTAGCCCTATCGTGTCTTTTCCCGGATGTGGGGCAAGGCCTAGCAACTCTTTACAGACTTCCGGGACGAATGCATTATTGAAGGTTCTTCCCGTTACCGGTTCACCATCAATAGGGAGTCCATAGATATAAGCAACGTCCTCCAAAGTGATCGTTGCCTCACCCGTTGGTAGGTGAAACGTATTAGTCTCGGGCCTCCATCTTTCAACTAACCCGGATATTAGGGCATGGTCTATCCTCATATAGTCTATCTCTGACAAATATGATAGACCAGCATCCCTCACATGCTCCTTTTGTTTTTCATTCAAAACCCATATCTTCTTGTCGGGGTTGGTATTGATGCACCTGTAAGATCCAGGTTCAGCCCCATTTAATATTGCTTTTGAGACATGTTGATCTTGATCATACAACAACTCCCCCTCATCATCAGAAGACGTGTCTTTCGCCATCTGTTCAGTTCAAAGGCATGTAACAGTGAGCATATACAAGTATGAATTGAGGAGAGGATAAAATCAGCCACATTCATAAACGGAAATATACTAAAGAGTTATTGTATGATCATTAGAAAAATAAGACGACAATTAGTAGTATAATTCTACTCAACATAAACTCATAAAATATAATTAGTATTTTCCACAAATCAGGAGCAATCAAAATTTACCGAATTAAGCAAAATGCTCTCATACTGCTTATGATTGTTCTTGTTAGCAACCTGTTACACTTCGGCTTTCCCTTTGTATCTTTTTTTTTTTTTTTTTTTGTAGAATTAACAATGTTTTTAATGCAACAATGAACTGTACAAAGAGACAGTCCATCACTGTCCATCAAGGGTTAGAAACATTGGGTTGACCTGAAACTTCATATTTGGAGATTTCCATCCACCACTGTCCCATGATCTGCATGGTCCGGTTGGGGCCAAGCAGCTGGTATGCATAGTAAGCCATGCACTCCGGATGCATGAGCATTTCCTCTGTATAAACCAATAGGCAATGATGCTATCATATTAATGAGCATGTCTGTGGTGAAATAGTTTCAACACTGTGGTTCCCTCCCCCAACCACCTATGAATAGAGTAATTCTAAAACAGGGGTCATTATAGATAGTGTTATGGCCATTTTTGCTTATCATTGTTATCATCAAGTCCCACAATGTTCTTAACTGGTTTCTTCTTAAGTGGTTTCTTAATCTTATTAAATTGCCCTAATATCTAAACTTATCTTCTACCACCATCTCATCTCATCTCATCTAGGTCTATATAGTGAGGGCAAATGATTCATGGAAGCCTTCATTTACCTATTAAAACCATTTCTCTTCCATGTTTAGTAAAAATGGTTAAGATAACTATCTTATTTATTTACAAATCTCGTTGATGAAAATGAATCTAAAAAATAAAAAACCTCTACTTTAATTATTAATAAAAGCCAATGTTAGGATAGAACAAATAACCTTCTCTATTGAAGGTGAAGTCAAGTCTTATTATTGCTTCCAATACCATTTTATTTTCTTTTTTTGCACAATGAACGTAGAGGAGGTGTAAATTCCCTAACTAATGAAAATGGTAGAAGGTAGTATCTCTTTTGAGATAATCATAAGTTGAAACCTACATTGTCCCATTTCATCGAACAAATACTGTGCGTGAGAGCAAACAATGTGAAAAAGAGAAAATGATATAACCAGAAATACATGATGGCTTACAAGAACAAAACAAATGAAGAATGGAGAGTCCAAACAAACATTATGCTTGAAAAAACAAAGGATGATGGATTATACCATACACAGCGGATCAAGAACTCGAAATACACTTAATAATCCGGAAATATTGTGCGGAAACGGGGCTAAAAATACATACCTTCACGTGGATGTATCAAGGATGATGGATGATAGAGAAGGAAGAAGTATGGAGCAGCGCCGTCGTCGTTCTGAAGAAGGAGAAGAAGTTACAAATGGTGAAAATGGTGAAAATGGGGACGGGTGGGTTAAATAGGTATAGCGATGGACGACGCTAGCGTCACTTTAATCAGGGCTTAGTGACGCTAGCGTCACTCACCCCAGATATCAAAAAAAAATACAAAAACGCACTAACGGACTTCGTTAGTGTCCACAATTTGGCTGGGACCCAGCAGGATAAATGCCTAAATTTTGGGATTTTTCCAGTAAAATCCCCCTTTTTTTTTGTTCTAAAGCGCGAGAGCAAGATAGGGCCCAATTTTAGAAAGCCCACAACCTTGAGGGCCGAAGGAGTCCGGCTTGGCCCTTTGTCTATTAATATATAAAATAAATAATATATATAATATAATATAATATATAGGGATTTTTGTAAAAAAAAATTGATAAAGAACTCCTCTCATTAGTAATTAACGACAAAGACTTAATATTTTATCAAATAATAATAATCAGATTTTAGGAATTTTTAATAGACATCTCCATAAATCATAATACTGCCACCTATGTTTGATTCTATGTTTTCTTTTGAACAATATATTTGACTCTACATATGTCCAACACGGACATATTCTTCAATGAAAAAGGAATTCAAGTTGTCATCTATCAGACTAGTTTTCACCAATATAAACAACTAATGTTTGAGAGTTTAGATGAATGGTCATCAATATCATCATTGAGTGGGGTTGAGTTTCACCCACTAGCTAATGATCAATGCCAATTTCTTTCTATTTCCTTACTTTTATGATTGTTGTTGTTTCATTCAAGTGGAACCCACGTCTGGAGTTAAAGTTTGTGACTCATGCATCAAATCATCTTCGTCATTCATGTTCAGCAGTCAAAGTTTAATTACTTTATTATAAAATCCGGTGATGATGTTTCAAAGAACTAAAAGTTAAAGTTAATGCTAATTTATGAGTGATCTAATGTTTATTTGAACCACACATACTAAATAATTTATTTGGAAAATGTCTAATGCATATTTGAGGTAAATCTAATTGAATAAGATGAAACTTACCAAACAAATTCTCATGGTCCATATTATAGCTTTATAAAAAATATATATAGTACATGAACGGATAAAAAAAGGCTGCAACTAGTAGAACTTCAACCGAGACAATCTTATTAGTAGCCCGAGTGCCTGATGACAAACAAAACTAAGCACATTACTTAAACTATGTAACTACTTCTACTGTGTTAATGTATTTATTAGTGTCTTCCATATCCTAATTTCATATGACAATACTATCAAATTAACTTATTTTGTTTAATCCTAAATAATATATTTATAAAACGACAAAGTAATTTGTTTATGCATTTTTTTAGAAGGGTGCAAAAAGACTGATTTTTGCATTGCACCTCAAATAAAGGAGGGTAGCATTATGGTATAGAAAAATTACTATATATAATGATATTAAAAAAATAAGTTCTTTCGGCCATGGGCTTTGATATTATAGCTCCTAGTGCTTTGGCTTTACCTAAGCTCTGCCCGCATATTTGAGAGTAGGATAAAGGCTTTTACCCTTTTACAGCCCTATACTCATCTAGCGTCTTAGCACAACTGGGCCCATGTACTTCAGAAATGACAGTAGAGCACTTCTTAAGTTGATGATACAGTGGAACCCTATTAATGTGGATAATTGGCATGGAGTTGTCTGATGTTTAAACTGATTAATGAGATGAAGTATCTAAGCCTTTTCCTTCAATGAATAGCGTAAGGTGGATTTTTTTTTTTTAAAAGAATGATCCACTTGACAAAAGTACTTTATTTCCCAGATGATAAGATCAAGGGAAATTCTCAATTAAGGTCTTAAGTTTTTCATTTATTTCAAAAAAGGATATAAGTTTCAAAATATTTTAACTTAGTCCCTAAGTTTTTTAGGAAGTTTTCAATTAAGAACAACCGGCCATTTAAAGATATTTTTCGGTGACATTTTTCATTTATTTTTTTTACATATCTAAATTACCTTTCATTTAAAGTCGTGACATGCTTCCGACAGCCACTACATCTACATGCAACCATTCGTCGTGGGACATTAGTTGTCGTTGGTCGCCGTGAGGACACCGGTGAAGAAAATGAGGAAAATAGAAAAGAAGTGAATGAGAGTTTTTTTTATTAAAGAAAGGTACTTTTGGATGTTTTTAGAAATTTAAGGGAAAAGTCCCCGTAAAATAGCTTTAAATTGATAGATGTTCTTAATTGAAAATTTTCTGAAAAACTTAAGAAGTAATTTAAAAATTTTTAAAACCTATATTATTTTTTAAAATAATATAAAAATTTAAGATCTTATTTGAAAATTTCCCTATGATGAGTTACTAGATGTAACAAAAACTTCACAGCAAAGGCAAAAGGCATTGCCTTTTAAACATGGTTGGAGGTGGCCCAACTCCCAAGTCATAGCTAGAAGACTTGGATGTCGCACAGTTTAGTCGAGGGTTGAAACTTGAAAGACGTATGTCTAATCAGGTCGTCCTATGCACTGTCATATAAAAAGGGGGGTCCTATGTACTTGACACTCCCCTTTTTGTACTTACACTTTCCAAAGGGGGATGTCCGACGGATGTACTTGAATATTTTCCTATATATATCCACTTGGTTCGTGTTATTTACAATTTTTTTTTCTTTTTAGGTTGCTAAGTTGGGCTATTACTCCAGGGATCAATCCCCGCGCATGTGAGTGATAAGGTCCATCACTTAACCCACGAGCGTGTAGGCTGCATAATATTATTTTATATTTTTCTAAAAATTTTGTCTTTCGAGTTTTATTATCACTCGACTTAAAATAGGTTTCCTAATTAAAATAAAATATATGATAAATAAAGAATCCTTCGCGGTGAAGTTTTAAGACAAGGAGAAAAAAAATCTCTTCGATTTGCATGCTTTAGTGAGCATACTCCTCACATTCACTAAGGACCCATTGGGTTAGCCCCAATCATAATTTTACATTCATCCGAACTATACATACGGTTGGATTAAATGTCATAAAGAAGTGTGACTTTAAGAAATCGTTAGATTTTAAAACCTATAAATAAATTGTTGTTATGATCCATTTGAGATGATTTTTTTTTATTCCAAAAATGAGAGCTTTCCATCACACTACCTCTAATGATTGACATGTGTTCAAAGAGGCCCTTGGTCTTAGATTTTTACCCCTCACATGGTCCTAAGAGATACCTCTTAGCAAAACATGTAACCTTAAAATGTAACATGTAAGTATTTGGATTACAACTGGGATCTCTGTGTAAGTGAGATCCCAGCCGTTCGGCTGGGATTCGTGCAAGAGCCCAAGCGGCTGGGATTCGTGCAAGAGCCCAAGCACAAATCCCGGGCTCTGTAGCACGTCTCTTTGGATTAAGGTAAAGATCGACATAGAGAAATGTTTTTTTTTTTTTTTTTGTGGCCTTGAGACTTGCATGAATTTAATGGTGGAGATTCAAAATCTTGCTATCCGAGAGCCCTAAATGGGAAAAATTTTTTTTGTAGGAAATGCTTATAGCCCATGGACTAACAAGCCGGTGCATAAAAACGTTGCCATGCAAGAATTAGGAGGTACGCTAATTTCGTAATTGGATAAGACCAAAAATGACTCTAAATTGAATATTTAAGCTTCCTAATTAATGTCTTAAAAGCGATATCGAGACAAAAAAATGCATACATTTAATAAAGATGCAATAAGACATTAAAACATTAAAGATTTTCAGCCCGAGCTTATTTCTTGTCTACGGTTTTTTGACAACTTTGTGTAGCCCCTTTTGCCACCAAAGTGGAATGGATTCTTTCGTCTTTATGCTCCGTACCACTTCTCATGCCTGGTGTAACATTAATGCATCAAGAAGAACCTTAAAAACCTTTGGTACGAGGAAACGAAAGTCCAACTTGCCCCCTCCCCCTTCCAATGGGAAAATCAGTTCCGTGGAACTGTGGAAGAGGAAACGTATGGTGTCATACAAAAGTGAATTTAAAGGATTGTCACTAGGAATGTAAATGGGTTCCGGATTCTTTAATTATCCGGAGGTTCCGACCCGTTAATAAGAAAGTTTGGGTTCTTATTTAGGTCCCGATAAGTAAACGGGTCCAGATCTGGGTCCTTTTTTGGACCCATGTCCTAAACGGGCATGAGTCCACCTTTGTTTGGGCCCATAGACCTAGGACCTGACATATTACCTCAATTTTTAAAATTTCTTTATAAACCTATTTTTTTTCTTCTAAATCATTCTATAACCAAACTCGGGCCCAAACTCAAACCTATCCCATATATGGAATCATTTCCGATTTTGATCCCATCTTCTCATTAACGATTCTGATTCTGGTTTCATCTTCTCATTAACGGTTCCGATTCTGGAACCTGAAAAATGGTTCCAAACTTGTTTCGATTCCAAGCCTGGTTCCATCTTCACATTAACGTTTCTGGGTCTGGGTCTACCATAATTGCCAAACAAGCTAGTTAGATTCAAACTAGACAAACATAGGTGAGCTTTCTCCCCTAAAAAGGATTGTCGAGGAAATGAGTTGAGGGACTTGATGCGCATCATAAATCTTAATCCATTTGTCTTTCAACCATTGTAGGTTGCTCAAGCTCAGCGGAAAATGGTGCATGACATCCAAGGGATGCACGATATTAAAAATGTTCAAATGCAAGTGAAAGAAATGTGGAATATTAGGCTGATCAAACAATCATAATTTTGAGTTTTAAGTCCTTAAAATTTAATATTCACGTTCCTATAAAATAATAATCATAATAATAATCATAATCATACATGGTGCAAATCTGTAGTTATACATTTCGAGGCAAAGAAAAAAAATGTAAAATTAGGATTATTACTAATTCAATGAGGATAGTGAGATAAAGGATTGCATTGACTAAAGAAAGACAGGACACCTCCAGGCAGTTTCATTTCTCTCTCACTGCCCCTTTTAAGAGTCCCCACTCCAGGCCCATGAGCAATTGAGCACCCTTGGACAGAAGTTGAAACTCATCCTCCAAAGGACCCATCCGATATTTGTGGTCATGTGGGACTAATGGAAAAATTGCGACGGGGATCATTTAATTTAGTCATGAGAGACATCTAATGTGCACAATTATGATAGGACCCATCTGACAGATCTTAGCACAGCTGGGCCCATTAAATATCAGAAATCACAGTGGAACACATCTAAACTTGATGATATAGTGGAACCCATTAATGTTGATGATTGGCATGGAGTTGTCTAATGTTTGAAATCACTATTGAAGCCCTCCAGCGCTGATTAATGAGATGAAGTAGCCCAAACTGCCAAGTCAAAAGAAGACGACTTGAAGGTCTTACAGTTCAGACGAGAGGGCTGGAAGTTGGAAGACCTATGTCCAATTAGGTCGTCCTATACACTATCATATACGATTTCCACTTGGCTCATGTTATTCACATTTTTTTTTCCTTTTTGGTTTGCTAACTTGGGCTACTACTACTTAACTAAACAGGACTCAGGAAAACTCGAAGACCCAAGGATAAATCCTCGGCCACTTGAGTGATAAGGTGCCAACACCACTCAACCGAGTGTGTTGGCTACATCATAATATTTTATTTTCCCTATTTAAGAACTTCGTCTTTGAGTTTTATTATCACTCAACATAAAATAGGTTTCCTGATATAAATAAAATAAATGATAAATGAAGAATCCTTAACGGTCAAGCTTTTTGACAAGAAAAAGAGATTTCTTCATCTTTTGCGGGCAAGGTCGCCGAGAGCCTTTGTTAGAGGGTTGGACTAGGACAATAGCAAATACTCCTCACTTTCACTACGGACCCATGGGTTAGCCCCTATTATAATTTCACATTCATCCGATTTATACGTACTTTTGGATTAAATGTCATAAAAAGAAGTGTGATATTAAAAAATCGTTAAAATTTAAACTCTATAAAGAAATTGTCGTTATGATCCATTTGATATGATTTTTTTTCCTGAAAAATGAGAGCATTCTATGGCACAACCTCTAATGATTGGCATGCGTCCAACCAAACCCTTGGTCTTAGATTTTTACCTCTCTCATGGTTCTCAGAGATACCTGTTAGCAAAATATAACCCTAATGTGTAACCATGTAAGTATTTGGATTAAGGTAGAGATCAACATAGAGAAATGCTCGGTTTTTTTTTTCCCTTGAGACTCTTGCATGAATTTTATGGTGGAGATTCAAATTCTGCCAGAGCCCTATGAAAAAAAAAAAAAAAAAACCTCGTGGGAAATGCTTATATCCTATAAACTAATACGTCGGTGCATTTTTTTTTTAAACGGTAACGCAAGAACATATTAAGAAAAAGAAAACTTACATAATACATCAGTGCATAAGAATGTTGCAATAAAAGAATTAGGAGATACGCTAGTTCCATAATTGGATAAGGCCAAAAAATGACTTTAAATTAAGGAATTAAGCCTCCCAATTAATTCTTAAAAGCGATATCGAGACAAAAACACATACATTTAATAGAGATGCAATAAGATATTAAAGGTTTTTAGCCCGAGCTTATTTCCCGTCAAGGGTTTTTAGGCAGCTTTGTGTAGCCTTTTTTCCAGGAAAGTGGAATGGAGTCTTTCGTCTTTCTTCTTCCGTACCACTTCCCATGAGTGGTGCAATGCTAATACATCGAGGAAAATTTTAAAAACCTTTTATTTTTCTTCACGAGGAAACGGATTGTTGAGAAAATGAGTTGAGGGTTGATGCACATTATAAACCTGAATTCACACCTATCCATTAACCATTGTAGGATGCTCAAGCTCAGCGGAAACAATGCATGACAATCAAAGGAGCCACGATATTAAAAATCGTTGGAACATAGGCGAAGGAAACGTGGGATATCAGACTGATCAAATTATCGTAAGCTCGAGTTTTAATTCCTTAAAATGTAATAATCATACATGGTGCAAATTTGTAGTTATACATTTCAAATCAAATCAAAGGGAAAAAAAAAGTAAAACTAGGATTAGTACTAATTCAATGAGGATAGTACGAGAAAGGACTCTATTGACTAAAGATGGGAAGGGCCAACACTTCCACAGCCTGGCTCTTGGACACCTCCTGAGTCCTGGCAGTTTCATTTCTCCCCCACTGCCTTTTTAAGAGTCCCCACTCCCGACCAGTCTACCAGACGCGCCTACTACCTCTCTCTCCAAGCTAAAAACATGGCGAACCTGAGAACAGATTCTCCAGTCTCTCGTCGCATCGTTCTCGCTTTCTTGGATTTCCTCAAATCTGGTTCTCTATCTCTCTTTCTCTCTCTCTTGATATATATAGATAGATATATATATATATATATGTATCTCATAGATGGATTATTGCTTTTAGAATCTTTTGATTGCCCAAGTGGAACTGTCGATACTCGAAACAATGGTAAAAATGCAATCAAGGATTGGGTTTCAAGTTAGAACAGATAGATTTCATTTGCATGGGTTTGCAAGGGCTAGTCTCTAAATAAGAACATCGTTTGTTGTTTTGACCCGAAATTAAAACTGAGGGTTTGCTTCTATTACTGTAAATAAGAGGACCCATTAATCGCTTGTTGGCTTATTTTACTTCCTTTTTTCTGTTTTTGTGATTTTGGGTCAAGCAGTTTGTGTCTGATATGTGTTCTTTGAATCGAAATAGAAGAAAAAAAAAGAAAAAATGATTCTTGATTTTTGTCGCAACTGGTTATGTTGTTGACAGGTTAGGAAACTGAATTCAAGGTGGGTTCTATCAACAGTAATTTATGAAATGACTAAAACACATGGATTGAATCTGACATAATGCAATGATCAAGTTTTTCTTGAACTATCTGAAGAGAACACAAAGGAGCACGAAACCCATTTTTTCCCCTTGTCTAGACTTTCTGTATTAGTGATTTTTAGGTGTTTTAAGGATTGTAAATAGCCTAGAAACCAATGTAATGGGATGAATACATGGTTTTGGTGGCGTTTTCAGCAATTCCATGCAGAAATCTTATTAATTAAATTGTTGAGGGATTCCCTTTGATTCTTTGAGGCATCGGCATTGTTACTTATGCTACTTTATGGTGTTTTGTTATTTGAGGCATTTTCTTAATACTTAGTATTTACATCTTGATCAGTTTCTTTTTTTTGAATGATAATTTTGATCAATGTTCAGTTGTAATTTTTTTTAAATAATAAATCTGAAGTTTTCTATGCTTAACATTTAAAGTGAAGCTGAATGTGATTACGGATCAAAATAGTTGTTGCAGCGGGCGTACCGGTTAGTGGCCAAAATGCTACGTAGTGGCTTAGCGGTGTGGATTTATCAAGTGGAGAAAAAATTTGAATTTTTTGTAGTAGCCAATCTTGTGGTTCTTTTTAGTGATTTGAAACCATATAAGGGTAGAGACAACTTTATAAAAGGCTATTAAGGAGTTTTAAATTAAAATTGCTTGCCTCTACTGGGTTTTAGACCGTAGTGCCACTATTTCTCAAAATAGTGTAGCGGCCTCAACTGCTACGACCAATAATATAGCGTAGTGGCTGCTATTTTGAACCATGAATATGATTAGTGCTTCGTTCTTGGGTTTCCTTTGTGATGGATGAGAATTAAAAATATATTGATTTGTTGGAAAAGTCTTCGATGAATGATGATGATGATTTGAGTTTTCCTTATATCATATGGTATGAGATACTGAGTCAGATCTCTAGATCTTTGTTAAAGTTGATAGGAATTAGGAACTGTATACCTTTATAGTTTTTTGTTTTTCGTTGTTCTTGATTTTTTAAGAATGTGTACCGTGAGATTTTTCCTCCTGATTGAAGTTTTGAGATTACTTTCTCATATGCTTAATTTACTTTATTTTGCTTGTATGCAAACCTGTGCCCTTCAAGGTGGGGCTTTTCCCTAAACAGTAGCAAGTACTATCAGTAATGCCATTCTCTTAATATTAGTTTTTGATCCCCATGCTATTGAACATTCAAGTTGATCTTTTAGAGACTACCATGGTATTTTTGTGATTTGGAATGTATCTCTCAAAACTACTATATGGGTCTCTGAGACTGGCTGCCTAGATTTCGACATTTAATTCGTGTTTTGATACTACTGTTTTCTCTAGGACAGTTGAACCTGCTCCTGGAATTGATGTTGAAGGGCTCGAGGTAGTTAGAGAGTGTTTGGAAGAGGTCTTCAAGCTGGATCCTTCTTCCGTTGATGTTCAGACACGGCCACATTTGTTGGTTGACTTGTTCAGTTCATCCAATGCTGATGAGCAGCATGAGGTCCAACCAGACTCCTGTCATGCAACAATGCCAGTGGAAGCACCCAGTACAAGCTCAGCTCAGAATGTTGTAAGCAACAATCTTTCCGAGGCATCAAAATCTCCGTTTTTTTCCCTCTCCCAACCGTTCACATGTATCACATGCCATTCTCTCAATTATAATTGCCAGAATGAACGAGAGTTTTTGAAAAGATATTGTATTAATTTGTGTGTCTTCTCTTGGAGAATGATCACCAATATATAGGACATACATGCCTTTAATCAAGGCTTTTACAAAGGAAACTAAATAAATTACATCAATCACTAATCTAATAAGGAAAGCAATCAATCACTAAATTATATACATCATTGACCAAATCAAATTCCAAATCCACGTGAGATGTATCTTGCTGGAATGGATTTATTGACTGGTGGGCCTTGGACCTCTTAATGGGTCTTTAGCCAAACTTAACACCCCCCCTCAAATTGATGCGGGAGAATCAACGAGCATCAATTTGCCAACTAAGAATTGATGGCGAGGTCGGGGAAGACCTTTAGTAAGAATATCAGCAATTTGAAACTCAGTGGAGACATGCGGAAGGCTGATGACATCACGTTTAAACTCATCTCGAATGAAGTGACAATCAACCTCGATGTGTTTAGTACGTTCATGAAAAATCGGATTTTCAGTAATCCGAATTGCACTTGTATTATCAGTATAGAGGGGGGTAGTTCCTTCTGCAGGAAATCCAATGTCAGAGAGCAGACCACGAAGCCAAAGAATTTCTGAGCAGGCAGCAAACATAGCTCGGTACTCAGCCTTGGTAGAGGATTTGATAGAGAGGCCAAGACTGAGATGCAGCAACAGCAAGAATTATGCGAACGGTGGTCATCTTGGCGACGGGAGCAAAGGTTGCATCATAATCAATGCCATATTCCTGCTTATTTCCGAGAGCAACCAGGCGCGCCTTGTATCGATCTAGAGTGCCATCTGATTTTATCTTTAGAGAAAAAATCCACTTGCAGCCAATTGGTTTTACACCCATAGGAGAGGAGACAACATCCCACGTATGATTTTTCTCCAAAGCATCCAATTCATCTTGCATAGCCTGGTTCCAACATTTGTCCTGCACAGCCTGAGAATAGGATTGGGGAATGGAAGAAAAGGACAAAGTGGCCATTAAGGAAGTGTGGGAGAACCCATAGCGGTTGGGAGGTACCGAAATACGAGAGGAGTGTCGCAAGGAATGATGTTCAGATGGATCAAATGCCGGAGGGGGACCGGATGTTGGAGGAAGATCAGGAGGGGGATCCCTGGGAGGCGCTTCTTTGTTCTGTCTGTGATACACAAAGTTAGGGTTAAAGCAACAACTGAAGTGTTATCCGAAAAACCAGGTAAAGACACCAAGGATGAGGAGTAAGGAGGTTTAATGTTGTTTTGAAAAAAATACTGATGTTAAAAAAAAGACATTCCTAGAGGTCCGCAAGCGACGAATGTGAGGATCGTAACAGAGGAACTCTTTTTGGAAGGGCGCATAGCCTAGAAACACACATTGAGCAGATTGTACAGTCAGTTTGGTTCTCTCAGAAGGTGGCAAGTGCACAAAACAAACAGATCCGAAAACATGAAGATCATCATAAGATGGAGATGTCTGGTATAATCGGTAAAATGGGCTCTGATTTTGAAAAGAGGTTGAAGGCAGACGATTGATAAGATGAGCTGCTGTAGCTAGTGCCTCAACCCAAAAATGGGTAGGAATTGATGATTCAAGAAGAAGAGAACGAGTGACATCAAGCAAATGTCTATTTTTTCGTTCAGCGACTCCATTCTGCTGTGGAGTATAAGGACAAGTTCTTTGAGAAATAATGCCTTTGGTTTGCAAAAATTTTTGAAAATCAGAAGACATATTCCCCGCCTGAATCAGATCGCAAGATTTTGATGCAGGTGGAAAATTGATTCTCAACATAAGCTAAGAAAATTTTAAAAAATTTGAAAACATCAGATTTGGAATGCAGAAAGTAAACCCATGTGAACCTACTGAAATCATTAATAAAAGTCACAAAATATTTGTAGTGAGCATGAGAAAGAGCTGGAGCAATTCCCCATACATCGCTATGAACCAAATCAAAACATCGAGTGCTGTGGGAAGTGGAAATAGGAAAAGGAAGAATTTTGCTCTTTCCCATTTTACAAGTAGCACAATCAAAAGGTACACAAGAAAATAAGCCAATAGATTTATTTAATAAACTAGAATTTAACATAAGGGACAAAGCCTTGGAATTAGGGTGTCCGAGTTTTTTATGCCACAATTGGCGATTATCTCTAATAGAAAGACAAAACACATCATTGGCAACTCTAGTCCTAGAAAAGAAAAATCCAGCGAAAACAAGCGTCCACACTTAGGTCCCCTCGCGATCTCCTTCCCGGATATCTGGTCCTGCACAACACAACCAGAAGAAGAAAAAAGAGATGTTACAATTATTTTCAACAAGTTGCCCGACTGACAAAAGGTTTGAAGTTAAATTTGGACAAAGGAAAACATTTTTCAATGGGATTGGACCAGGGATGTCTTTGAGGGCAGTAATGGGAACAGTGCCTCCATTAGCAGTTTGGATTTGAAGATTACCATTGTAGTTTGTCACATTGGAGAGAGGGTTACTGGAATAAGTCATATGATTAGATGCTCCGGAATCAAGAAACCAAGTAGAAGATGGTGGCGAGGTACCCGAGAGACTGAAAGCAGAAAGGGCATTGACAATCATTTGCTGTACCAATTCAGGAGTCAAAGAAGAGGAGGACCCAGACTGTGAGAGTGCAGATGTAGAAGCAGGCATATCCGAAGAAGCAACATAAGCATGTGGAGTCTGAGACTGTGGAGGCTGATACTGCGGAGCCTGATACTGTGGAGCCGGTGCTGGAAAATCTGATGCTGGGAAGTCTGCTGCTGTGGAGTCTGACGTTGTGGGCGGCGGCGACATTCATAGATGATATGTCTCGACTTTTTACAGTAACTATAGACTTTCTGTTTGCATTGAGATGCAAGATGTCCAAATTTTTGACAACTGTAGCATTATGTTTTGCTCAAGTCTCGAGGCGGAGGCTGAGAAGCCTTAGTGGCTAAAAACGCAACGGAATAGGTCTCAACCTTTTGTGGAGCTAAATGGGCTGAGGTTGAAATGCGCTGTTCCTCGCGTAAGAGTTCATTCAGGTAGACATTCAAGGAAGGTAAAGGCATCCGATTCATCAGGGCCGATCGGACACTTTCATACTCAGTGCGTAATTTCATCAAAAATTGATCCCGCTGACTAGAGCCCTGAAGATCGCGAATCACGATCAGAACGTCTGCAGCCACATCTGCATACTTATTACTATCATATTCCGACCATATGGTGCGGAATCCTGAATAGTAGTCTTGGATTGACAAGGTCCCTTGTGCATATTCAGCAATCGCACATTCAAGGTGAAATTGTCGTGCTGAGTTATCTTGATGGTGCACTTGCTTTAGATACCCCCACATGTCTCTAGAGGCGGGGTAAGGTTTGAGGTTCATTAGCAGATGTTGTTCGACGGAACCCAGTAACCATGTTTTTATTTTTGCATCTTTAGTAAGCCAGGCGGATATCTTCTTCTCATCATCCGTGGGTTTAGGGTCGGACCCAGAAATATAGCCCCACAATTCCGTAGCCTCAAGGTAAATTTGGATTTGAAACGACCAGGCGGGGTAATTTTTCCCGGTGAACCGGATCAAGGTAACCTCAGATTTTTCCATCTTCAATCTTGATTTGGCTTAAAAAAGAGTGAAATATTGGAAAAAAAAAACAGCAAAGAAGTCCAGCAACAGTGAAGATATGAAGGCTAAATGTGGATAACAAATTGTAATGTGTGTAGAAACCAAGATCCGATCAAACAGATAAGAGGAAGAATCAACATAGAATAAAAAAATAGCAAAAAAGCACCAAAAATCACCCCAGGCGACCATGATTTTGGCTGCTGATCTTGTACGTGTGCCCCACTGATAGATCTGGACAATGATCAGATCACTGATCTGATGAAGCTTAGTAATTTGCCTTTTACTGAAAAAAGAATGATCGAAATCCACCATAAATCCAAGATTCTGGACTGTCCAGATGAAAACAATATTAAATTTCTGGACAATGACGAGAATGAGAAAAACACCAACCTGGGAGTGCTGAAAAATTGTGAAAAATTCTCCAAAATTCCTAGAAAATCCAGGCGACCATGTCTGGATAGATTTCTGGTGGTGGTTTGATGATCAGAGGTGGGCCACTATGAAGATGAGATGTCGCAGTGTCTGAACTCCTTGAAACAGATCCCTGATCTGTCGATCTTCACAAGAGAGATTGGTTTTTCTCTATCTTGAATGTCTTGATGCTATATCAAGATCAAGAACATGATTTTCTTGAACCGTGGCTCTGATACCATGTCATTCTCTCAATTATAAATGCCAGAATGAACGAGAGTTTTTGAAAAGATATTGTATTAATTTGTGTGTCTTCTCTTGGAGAATGATCACCAATATATAGGACATACATGCCTTTAATCAAGGCTTTTACAAAGGAAACTAAATAAATTACATCAATCACTAATCTAATAAGGAAAGCAATCAATCACTAAATTATATACAGCATTGACCAAATCAAATTCCAAATCCACGTGAGATGTATCTTGCTGGAATGGATTTATTGACTGGTGGGCCTTGGACCTCTTAATGGGTCTTGAGCCAAACTTAACATCATATAAAATACATTGATACATGTCAGTGATGTTCTTAATCGGATTGTGTAGTCGTATTTGTCACTGCATTGATGCTATTGTGGACAGAAAATGTATAGATTATGAATAGATACTATTTTTCTTTATCTTTTAATTTTCAGTATTTATCATTTTTTTACAAAAATTAAAAATATCCTGTGATATACAGTTTGATTTGATCTGACCCCTCTATCGGTTTGTGATACGAATAAAATTTTCAGAACAGGATACTACCATCCAAAAATGACTTGTTTCATTCATTTCAAAATTTTCAGCAACCACCCAAGGATTTAGGAAATATGCATACTAGATCGGTAAATTTAGCCACAGTGACTTAATGAGTGCGATACATTCTCAAAGATTTCATCTGTCCAATTATTTAACATGTTTTTAATTATGCAATCACTAAAAACTGGATTGGAACCGATTCAAGAATTGGGCGATTTAGTGTTGTCTGGCACATATCAGATGTGGCCATGGATTAAAAAATTGGCCGACTCCTAGTTGACTTGACCGAGTCGAGCTGAACTCGGCCCTTAGCAGATCAGGTCCACTGGGACTTGGACCTGACCCGAGTTTGATGTGACTAGGGTGAGTCCCATTTGACTTTGCCGAGACTCATCTTTTTTGCCCTCTTATCTAAAGTTTGCGGAAAATCGCTTTTGAAAGCAGAGCCACAATGTTCTCTCCATTGGCTACAACCAATCATCACTTAACACATTGTGTGCTACAGGGCTCTGTCCTTGGTATTTGCTCCCTTCACCATAGAAGCATGTAACATGTTTATGTTGAAGAAATATCAGTGTTTACAAGTCTGCAGCATCTTGGCTCTGACCAATGTGGAGAACTTGGGATTTGATTGATGCAAAGATACAAAACAAGAACCAAGCAAATAGAGTATGGTCCATGAACTTAATGTTTTCATTATGCATTATGCATATATCACTCTATGAACATTCCTCATATATATAAATATATACATAATTGGAAATATTCTTATGCAAAAGAGGAAAAGCTATATATGGTCATTTGCAAATGAGGAATGCTTATGTGTAAAGAAGGAAAGCCATGTAAGTGTCCCTCACCTTATTGCGAGGGATGGATGCATATGAATATTCCTCTCTCTCTCTCTCTCTCTCTCTCTCTCTCTCTCGTGTGTGTGTGTGTGTGTGTGTGTGTGTGTCTATATATATATATAAAAGTTATAAATGGCTTCTATAATGGCATACGCACTTTGTGTCTTTGTCCATGGAAACAGCTCATAGGAAGTTATGCGAAAACTTTGTTGGTACATTTGTTTACCAGTACAACCTAGCCAAACTGGAACCCTGCCCCCATGTTTACCTGCTGGAGCCTGGATAGAGTTGGACCAAGGACTACTATATAAGGAGATATAAAACTTAAAATAAAGGCAACAAGGGACTTACCATTCAACCCGGCCGAGTCCCATGCTTGGCCGAGTTGACTTGGACTCTAGCCTGACCGAGTTGGGTCCCGATTCCGATTTTTTTATCCTTGGACGTGGCACCATGTTGGATTCTTTGAAGAATCTTCTACTGCTATTTTAAGAATTTTCTTGTAGTTGGCATCCTCTCATTCATAAACTACGTTGCATGGTTCTCTATATTGAGCAATGTGGTGGTGTTAGGCATGTACCGAGCATGACGCCATTTTGGATTCTTTACTAGAATCTTCTGCCACTAATTTAAGCATTTCTTGCAGGTGATAAAACATAATTTTGCCTTTTAAGTTTAACTAAAATATTTTTATCACTTGATTGTTTAAAGTAAGATTTGTGCATTGACTTTTTATTCGTTGTTTACAGTTTTATTTACATTTTATAACTGAGTCCATGATTTTTTTTTGGACCTGCTGAATTGACATCTTGATCTGGTGTCAAATTTTAATACATGTACCCGTGCTCATGCAATTTAGTTCAAACTATTCTCAAGCTCTCTAGTGTTTTGATTATTATGCTATATCATCATATGAATTGAGATTGTTAAGCATTCTTCTACTGATTTTTTTTTCAAAGGTAATGTGTGACTTTATTTTGTTATACTTCCTGATTTTCCTTGCTTTTACTTTTCAACTAGAATGAGGAGCCGGTCAGAGATCCCCATGCCTCAGGTATGGTCTTATGTATGTTATCTCAATTATATAATTCCAAAAGAAAGTATATAATTCCAAAAGATGCAGCAACCTAGTTGTCACTTTCAATTTGTTTTGGCCGAACTGGCTGAAACTATTCGTTTTGGTCAATAGATTGAAATGAACAATCCCTTGAAAGATTTCGGTCCTATTTGGCTGGACTTCTCAATTGGGTTGTGAATTTGGCGATATCCGCTGAAATTTGACAAGGGCAAGGATTTTCCCCCCATTTTTCTTGACTTGGTTTTCGCTTGAATGGTATTTGACCAATATATTATCCGTTACGGCTGAGTATGCATGGTTTTTTACCAATATGCCCTCCAATAAGGATGGGTATGCATGGTTTTTTTTTTTTTCCTTTTTGGTCCTTTTTCACTTATAAGTAAAGGCTTTTAGCTCTTTACGACTTCACGCAGGAAGTGGTTTATGTCATAGAAGTTGGCCGTTTCTTTGTTCTACTTCTTCATTGGGTCCTCCCACCTCTACAAAAAGTTGACTTCTTCCTTTTGCAACTTAGGTGGATCCTTCTTTTTCTTTTTATTAATTATTTCATTATAAAAGGAATTGGGATTCATTTATATGATATAGACATGACAGGTTACATTGTTGATTTATAATAGAATGAATTTTATATATAGTTTATATGCTCTTTTCACTTTTCTGTTTTTCATATTTTCTGAACATATATATATATATATAAAATTATTTTTCATTATTCTTTGAAATACAACTCTGAAATGAAACATTGAAATGGATGAAACGTTTCAGTTTGGAGCCAAACTGATGTTGTTCGAAACAAAATTGACAACTATGTGCCGTTTGCTATGGCTTGAATCCAATTACGTCATATTATTATTATTTACATTCATGAGTTGTACAGTTAATTGTAATATAATCTAGGTTTTTTCTAGAAAGAGGAAACATGAAGAAAAACAGGAGAAAGCAGAGGATTCAAGGGATTAGAACGACACAACCAAGTTGCTCTACATGAGACAACCTTGGCAATAAATAGTTTTATTATATTTTGAACTATTACAGAAACCCCTCTTGTATTTTCCTAAATTATATAGACACCCCTGAGGTTTATTTAATTACAACCATATCTCATTCTTATCTCATAACACTCCCCCTCAAGCTTGGACAAAACATCATTTAACTATTTCCTGCTAACTTCTTTTGTAAGAAAATCTGCAAGTTGATCAACTGTACTTGTATATGCCAAAACCGTATCCTTTTCGTCTGTTTTCTCCCGGATGAAGTGACAATCAGCTTCCACATTCTTTATTCTCTCATGTAATACTGGAGTTTTGCCTAGTTTAATTGCTGATGTATTGTCACAATGTAAAACCATGGGTCCACCTTGCATGAACCCTATTTCTTTTAACAATATCCTTTGCCACACCAATTCACAGCATCCACGAGCCACAGCCCAATACTCAGCTTCATCACTTGATTTTGCCGTAACTACTTGTTTTTTACTCTTCCAAGAAACAAGGTTTTCACCAACCATAATACAATATCCTGTAGGAGATCTTTTGTCTATTTTAGATCCAACCAAGTCAGCATCAATATTATTCCCTTACATGCCCATGTTTTCTATATAAAAAGGTCATCACCCAGTGCGGTCCCGCCGAATCAGGGTCCTGGGAGGGTCCAGACTGGAGACAGATCTAACCTTTGACAATTTTGCACGAAGTGGCTGCTCGTAGGTCTCGAACCTGTGTTATCATGCATGGCACCTGAGACTTTTACCATTGCACCAAAGCAATGACCCTGCCCATGTTTTCTATATCAGATACCTTATCCTGGTGACCCTTCTAAGTATTTAAGAATTTTGTGAGCTGCAGCCATGATCAATCCTAGTTAGGTAAATTAGCTTTCTCACTAGCCTCTGATATGATTTTTGGTCACAAAGTAGTTCTCCACTGTGAGAATGTAGCTTATGATTCTGTTCAACTGGAGTATCAACTGGTTTGTTTCTCGTTTCTTCAAGAAAGTCCTGGGAAAACTTGCGTTTTGAGATGACAATACCATTCTTTGATCTAGCGACCTCAATTGTAAGAAAATATTTTATTTCTCCAAGATCCTTGATTTTAAATTTACTTCTTAGATATGCTTTCAGTTTGTTAATTTCATCACCACCATAAACAGTGACTACATTATCATCAACTTACACAACCACTATTACCAGTCTCATATTTTCCTTTCTACAAATACAGCACGATCGGTGTGACATCTCTTGTATCCATACATGATTCCCGCCTTGCTGAATCTGTCAAACCACGCCTGAGGTGACTACTTTAGCCTATGTAAAGATTTCTTAAGTCAACTTACTTTGCCTTCCTGTCCCTTTACTATGAAACCTGGTGTGGGTCCATATACACTTTTTCTGCTAGAACTTCGTGAAGAAATGCATTTTTTTTACATTCATCTGATCAGCGACCAAGAAAAATTTTCTACTAGCGACTATATTACTTGAATAGAGTTTAACTTAGCAACTGGAGAAAAAGTTTGAAAGTAATCAATCCCATATGCTTGGGTAAACCCTTTTGTGACAATTCTTGCTTTCTATCTCTGAATCAAGCCATCTGGATCATGCTTGAGTGTAAATACCCATTTGCAGCTGACCGTACACTTTCCTTTTGGCAACTCTATTAACTCCCAAGTACCATTCCTTTTTTGTGTCTGCGTTTCATCAACCGCAACATCTTTCTACCGAGGGTGGGACAGTGCTTTATACACATCTTCAGGCATGCCTTCTGATGACAATTGAATAACAAAAGTGACAAACAATTATATGGCACAAAATTTTGAGTGGGATGCCGAGCGACACGAGTACCTTTATGTAATGCAAAAGGAAGATCAAGATTAGACTCTAGAGTGTGTGAAAGATTGCCTGATGGAGGACCTGAACCAGTTTACCTGAGTGTTATGTCCTTCATCTTCTTCATTTGTAGGATCTTCTTCAATTATAAGAATTTAATCTTCATATTCATATTTCTCGTTTATAGAGTCTTCTTCGACAGTAGAATTTTGATGGATGGTGGATCGAACAAGTGGAGGAACCTCCCCCTTGTTCCTTGTTTGATCAATCTCTTTACTCTCTGGAGAATAACAGGGGACTTCCGATCAGGAAGATAACACTTGCATCCCTTTTGAGTACTTGGATCTTTGATGAAGATACATCTTACTGCCTTTGGGTCTAGCTTATCACGTTGCTGCGTAATGTGAACAAAGCTGGTACACCCAAATACTTTTGGGAGAACTGGAAATATTTGAGCTTTTGGAACTAAACTTGCAAAGGACTTATTCCTCCTAATACTTTAGACGACATCTGGTTTGTCAGGAAAGCTACAGTCAATACACTATCCGACCAGTATGATTTTGGAACATGCATCTCAGATGTATAACACATGATGTATGAGATTCTATTCTAATCTCTGACATAGAGGACACAAATTCCTTTGAACCACCATTGTCATACCTCAGTACTTTAATTTTCTTGTCAAATTTATTCTCCACCATCTTATAAAAATCTTTGAAGTTGGATAATACCTCATCTTTTGATTTCATGAAGTATACCCATGCGCACGTAGAAGCATTATCAATACATGTCACAAAATCTCTATGTCCATAGATGTAAAAGGAGCACACCACGCAACAAAATATATTAATTAAAAAAAAATTCTACTTTTCTTATTAATGCTAACTGATTAATTAAATCCTACATTTCTTTGCAAATTGACAAGCCTGCCTCACAATTAAGTTTTCTAACATTATTCCCAATATCAAATTAGAAAAACTTTTGAGACTCTGAACGGGTGAATACCCAAGCCATCGATGCCATAGTGTAGCCTTTTCCCATTCTGTTGATGATTGCAACACTCGACTTTCTTTTTATGGGCTCCGAGATGTATAGACCATTGCTTTCACAACCCCCACCACTCTTGTGCTGTCCTCAAGTCCTGAAACACTCAATGCGATGGGAAAAAAAAGAAGTAAAAGAACATTTATGTTTTTCTTTTTTTAGAGAGCTAATAGATACAAGATTAAATGGGAAATTTACATGCAACAGATGACGATTATAAGTTAGGTAAGATCCCAACTACTTGTGTGAAGATACCATCAGCAATTTTAAGACTCCCATGGGAGGATGGGACATATGACTGAAACTTAGAACACGTGTCACATGATCTGTAGCACCTGAATCAATAGCCTTGGTAGAAGTAGATGATGAAGAAGCCAAGGCAGCAGGATTATGGGAGTGAGAAGTAACCATACCGAGGATGATGAATTCCCTCCTAATGCTTGAAGTCTGTGTTGCAAGACCATGAATTCTTCTTTCCAAGTTTGTGGCTCATCACTTTGTCCATTATCTCTTGATCATCAGTGTTGGCACGTGTTCCTTTTGATTCAGCAGGAGATGCAGAAGTAATATGCAGAAGGTGTATGTTCTAAATGGTTAATTGATGAGAGATTTCACAAGACTCAAGGCTCTAATCAATGTTATTTCATTACTATAAGCCTCTAAGCATTCGGTGTATCCGGAAAAAATAACGAATCCCAGAAACATTAGATAATGCAAAAAATAAAATTAACAACTGATAGGAACCCAACCAACCTAGCCTAGCTGCACGATAAGGGTGACTTGGATCACAAGTTGGGCCAAAGGATCTGCTCGGGGGCAGGCTGGTCCAAGAGTAGGGTCCTTTCCAAGTAGGTACTTTCCAAGTTATGAAGATTTGAATGAGATTAGCCTCATTCATTCTTATCTATTAGGTGGTTGAGAATAGTAGGTGTTGTCAGCAACTTTCTTTCTTCTTAGGTAGATCCTTGATTGTAGGGATCCAATCCCATTTGTTTCTATCAATGTAATTAGCAACATCTATTTAGTAGTGATTGATTAATGAAGATATCAATATTATTTCCCCCAAAAATTACATGCTTGCACAAGGAGTTCGCCCATCCTCGAATTGGACAATTTATCCCCATCATTCAACTGGTATCATAACAATTGGTATCAGAGATGTTTCGATCCACCCACCCATCGCTTATCTTCTTTCACTAAAATCCAAATCGTAGCTTCATCCCTACCCAATCATCTTTCTTTTTCAGCCATCCTCTTTCCCACAACCTGTCACGACCCAATTTCTGGGGCCCTGTCAGATTTCTGGATCGTGATAACTTGGTAATATTTACCATATATTCATCAAGTAATTTTCATAAGCATTTGGCATTTAAATCAAATAATAATTTCATTTAAATCAAAGAGTTATAAATACTCATACTTTAATATATTCTGTCTGCATTAATAATATACTAAAACATTAAATATATTTCCTAAGTAAGGGCTATCCCCTTATCCACTAAAATTATCCTTTCTCATTCTCTCTTGTCAGCCACGCATGTTGAAATCTACGTGCTGAACATCGTTCCGCTCTGTCCCACCCGCAGCATGATTACCTGAAGGGGGTAACACAACATCAGTATTACTGGTGAATGAATATTCCTAATTACACAAATCACATAAAATATAACATCACATAATTCAGCAGGTCTAAATCAATAATCAAATATTATTAAGATTCTTTCACATGCAAATCCGTGCCCATGCACATCACCACGCCTCAAAGGCCTTATCGTATACATGTATACCCGTCACAATGACCTTGTCTCATCAGACACGTCCACAGAGGACCAGCCATCATAATGGCCACTCACGTCCACTAAGGACCAGCCGCTATAACTGCCTGGACACTAAGTCCAACATCCCATGTCTGGGACCATCCCAATTCTGGGATCCAGTGTACAATATCTCATAATTACATAGTAATTAGAATTTATTACAACAGTAGTGTGAACCCAACCCATACACACTGCACTGGTTGCTGCCCCACTTCTAATCATAATTGTATTGAGTGATATAGTGGGCCCACACTATGTATAATACACTTTACATCATAATAATCAATCACAGTCTATTTAGTTAATCATAGTTAACTAAATATAAATCACAAAACTTAAATTCACTTAATTAAGAAAGTTTAATTTTTATTTCTACACAGTTCTAAGTCTATTTCCATAAATAGACTTCTTTTTATTTCCTGTACAGAACATATACACGTCTGAATCTTTTAGTAAAATCCAGTGGGTCCCACTGGTTTTAACCCATGATCAGACATCTAGGTCATGGTCACCCAAGGCTGATGCATCAAGCTAATGGATCTGATTCATCATTGGATCATTCACTGGGGCCCACAACTCAAAACGTCAACTGCTATATTTCTACTCTAAGTTACGCCTAACTGAATTTGAATCTATTGATCAGTGGGTCCCACTGATTCAAATATCGGATGTCCCTGATATCTATGGTCGCCCAGGGGTCCCTCACAAGATGTGGGGTTCTGATATTTGATCAGGCCCACTGATGTGCGCCACAACCCCTGTCGACACCATACCCAGTTTCTAACACATTCACGCCTGGGACTTTTGATTTCCAAATTATACTCCATAGATGGGGCCCACTGTGCAGAAGGCCACCATCACAGGGGTCGACCTTGAGTCCCCTGTAGGATGTGAGGCCTTGATTCCAGATCAGGCCAAGTAGTGGGTCCCACTACTATCATCTACTAAAATTGCTCTGATTCACGCATCAGACACATCAAACTGTTGCAGAGTCTTTCACATGATGACCATACGAAATCCATTCAGTATAAATCTACTATACCCAAGGTCGTCCATCACCTCTTAACAATCTCCTTGGACTAGGTTCATCATACAGTGGGCCATGGGGTCCCATAGCCCCTGTTAGGTGAAGAATATGCACAGAAACTATCATCCGATCTTTTCTTTCACATGAATCATCAATCAAATTAAGAAATCAACAATCTTCTATCACAATCCAGAACCTGGTTGTATTAATCATATTTAAACTGTTTACATAAATAGCAATTTCACAACATCTGATGGTTCTCAAACATCTATCTCATCAACTAAAGCATGGATTGGATAATTAAGGAAGATTCACTCACCTTTGATAGACAATCGTCGTCTTTGGATGCGAATTTGACATCAGCAGCCTTCCGTTCCTTCTCCTAAATTGCAATCCACAATGCTCTCAGATTTTTCTCCAATGAAGATGATATAACAATAAGGGTCGTTGGTTCTCTATATATAAAGGAAAGATGGGAATTCTAATTACTTTCAAACTTTCTATTTAGAGTTGTTTTACAACTCCGTTCTTTCCCAATCTCTCTCACGTGGGATACTTGCTAAGTTTACTAAAAGTCCAGGACTTCTACTTCCATTATAACTTGGGCCAAGCTATAACTAAAATACTACCTGGGCCAGACCAATCCTAGGCCCAAGTACTCAGGATATTACACAACCAAACCAATTGTCGAAAAAAAAAAAAAAAAACCCACCATCCCTCCACGAGTCCACGACCTTCTTCATTGTTTCCATATGCTGTCTTGCAACAGTACTGGTTGCCGCCGTCAGGTCGCTGCCAGGATCTAGATTCTAGAAGCACAAAGCCATTTGAATCTCTCTCCATAAGAGAAGCCTTTTCTCCATTAAAGAAGCAAAGAGTGGCAAAGAAAAGACAAGCAAGCAAAGAGGAGAAAGCACCCACCAAACGGTCAGATACAGTGGTTGAACCTTTTTCTTATTATTCAAACAAAAGGGTTAAAAGGTTCCAATGATTTACAGAATTGCCATTGGAAGAAGAAAAGAAGGCATCTTCCTATCTCGTTTTCTTTTGAGTAAGCAACCTTCCTATCTTGTTGTGTATATAGAAAGTGGGTAATGGTCTAGTATATTTAGACCACTGCCAAAAAAAAATTAGAGACAACAATGGCCCTTAACCAGATAGCTGTCATCTTCGCGGAGATGCGGACATTGATGATAGAATTACAAAATGAGACAAAAGAGTTGCATAGAAGAATGATAGAAATACGGATTGAAATTGCATCTATAAAACATCAATTATGTACTACTGAAGGCAACCTGATAAAGGAGGAAATGTTGTTAGAGTCTGAAGAAGAGAGATTTAAAAGTAGAATTGATATTAATTTTGTTTATTCTGAGCCAAAAGTCTTTTTCAATTGCCTAAAGGAAACCACTTCAACACAAAAGGCGGTCAACTTGGCAGATTCAAGCGGCACTTTTCCATTGAAAGTCCTACTTGCTACGTATTCAATTCAAAGTGAGTGTAGGCTTCATGCTATGATTGCAGATGTTAAGATATTGCCAAGCTTGATGGAATTTGATCATTCAAAGATAGATGATGTGGCACTATTACACTTACTGAAGCAGCTTGTCCTAGTTCGTCTAGTGTTTGATCCAGGTAAAAAGCTTCAATCTCCATTGTCGATTCGCAACTCTAAATGTGCTCTTGATCAGTTGGGCAATTTACCAATTGAAGATGCAATGTCAAAAGATCATCTACATCTACGTCAGAAATTTAGGAGGTTTGACCTTGAGGACAAGGACAGTTTTGAAGGAGAGAGGAATGATAGGAACCCAGCCAACCTAGCCTAGCTGCACAATAAGGGTGACTTGGATTACAAGTTGGGCCAAAGGATCTGCTTGGGGGCAAGCCGGTCCAAGAGTAGGGTGCTTTCCAAGTAGGTACTTTCCAAGTTATGAAGATTTGAATGAGATTAGCCTCATTCATTCTTATCTATTAGGTGGTTGAGAATAGTAGGTGTTGTCAGCAACTTTCTTTCTTCTTAGGTAGATCCTTGATTGTAGGGATCCAATCCCATTTGTTTCTATCAATGTAATTAGCAACATCTATTTAGTAGTGATTGATTAATGAAAAGAATATCAATATTATTTCCCCCAAAAATTACGTGCTTGCACAAGGAGTTCGCCCATCCTCGAATTGGGCAATTTGTCCCCATCATTCAACTGGTATCATAACAACAACAAGAACAACACCCCTTTTATTGAACTTTAACCATCCATAGAATTAATCAAAGTGTAAAACTTCGCCGCCTTCTTGAATATCAATGAGAATCACCCCTCCATCTTCTTAATCTTCTTCTAAAAAAAATTCCTTTTAAGCATCATGGAAGAAAGAAAGAAAAAGAGAGGAGAGAGGGGATTGGAAGAGAGAGAGAGAGAGTGCAGAGGGATGAAGGACGTCCCTTATGTGTAGGAAGAGGGGAGTGTTTTGGATGTCTATCCTTGCTCCTCTTATATAGTTTTTGTTTGCTTGGATTCTAAGCTATGATGGAGAGATTAGGAAAGGTCTCTTGCTTAGCCTTCAAGTTTGAATGAAATTAGGAAGGTTTTGGAGAGAAACAAGGATATTTTGAGGGATTTATTAAGTCTTTCCTTGCTTGATTCCTTGTTGTGCAAGAACTTTCTAATTTTGCGTCCCATTGTTGCTTGCTTTGAAAATTTCCACCATGGGCCCCATCCCCACTTGGAATTCTTCAAAAGAAATGATTTTTGACTTTTAAAACATGGTTGGGCCCCACTTGGGGCGTGCGAGGGGTTGTGGGTCCCCCATTGGGAATGCCATGATACATTGAAGCTTCTTCTTTCCTTATTTTTCTCTTTTTCCCTTCTTGGCTTTCTTGGACTCCAAGTTTCTTGATTCTCTTTCCTTCTTTTCCTCAAATTCAAAATTCAAAATTTCAAATATAGAAAGGAATCTCACAAATTTGCAACAACTCCAAGTGGACCCCACCATGGCCGCCACATGCATAGAAAATCACGCCATGGCCATGGTGGGTCCTATGTTGACTCATCTTCATTTTTCTCTTTTATTCTCTTCTCTTGGATTTCCTCTTTAATTTCTCCTCATGTGGGTCCCCTCTTGTAATTATTTTCCTACAAAAAGAAATTAATTATATTAAAGAGAATAATTTTATGTAGAAAACTATCATGCAATGCATAAGACTCGTCTGGACACATATGAATGCATTCAAGTACACCATTTGACTTGATTTTTCATGTACAACTCAATGGTGCAAAGAAAATATGTGACTTTACATTTCAATCAAAGGTTCTTCAAAAGGATAATCCAATAATTCAAAAGAATAATTTCAATAAAAACATGCAATTTTATGATATTAATGCAATTTTCACATGAAATCCACCTTTGCCACTATGATGCATGAATTTATGAAATTCAATGATTATAACCTAAGAAGTCCATAAATCTACATGAAATGATGCGAATGAAATGGAATTTCATGGACTTATCAACGGCCACGACCTCTATCACCATTTGTTGTATTGCTAGCAAGAGCAGATCAGCTAGAAGAAGAATGATGAAAATTTTTTGCCTACATTACTCTCCTTTGACTCTCCTCACCTTGAAGAAGTGCAACACTGTTCCAATCAGTGGTAGAGAATCTTGACTAGTCACTTGTGCACACATTATTTCAAATTCTGGGTTTACCCCACCTAGGAGTTCAAATATATGTTGTTCTTCTAACTGCTTTGCTTGCTTTTTTGCACAACATGGTTCAAGTTCTTGATACCCATGCTAATACACACCATACGCTGTAAACTTGAGTATTATTTCCCAATAGAAAGATCTCCTTTTTTAAAGACTGCAATTTCTTTAGTTAGTTAAATGATTCTGGCATTGTTTCTTTTCTGTGCACAGGCAGTTGCAATGGAATCCCATAGTTCCTCTGCTGTGTCACAGTACTTGAAACTTGTAGTTATACTTTCCTCCATTGAATTAAGAATCCAATTCACACTTAAACATTTTCTTAGACTCCCAATCTGAATATTTTGGATCCTTTGTGGAATGCTTCTCAATACTTCCATCAATGTAGCCTAGCCTCTTGTTGGCCCCACCAATGGCCATTCTAGTAGAATAGGCACAATCTCGTAATTGTTCCTGTCAAACAAATTTGGGGTGATCCTTTTTATTTGGATTCACACATTGGGTAATTGCTGGAAGGATGAGATAGAGCTTTCTCCCTTCTGCTTGAATTCTATGATGATTGCTCAACTTCGATCTGGATTCTTAAGGAAATATATAAAAAAAAAACAGTCCTAATAAATTGCTCTAAAAAAAAAAAAACAGTCCTAATAAACCAATATCGCTTAAATACCTTTAGTCGGTACCCTTTTACTTTATTTAAATAACTTTTGGATGATTAAACACACCTGAAAAGCAAATAGAAAATAAGAGGACTGATCTTAAAAAAGAACTACTACAGTATTATCCAGATCCCACCTTTGATGTAAAAAGGGGTACAAGGGGATGCTCAAACCTGTGTCAACCCTGTACACCTGGGTTGACGTTGGCAGTCTTGAAAGGGCTTTCAAATTACTTCAAATCTTGATTTCTTCCTCAATTTGTTACATAGCATCAACCCTCATTATATAGTGGGAATTGGAGAAATCTACCACTGAAAAATTCTTATAAAGCAATTAGAATGTTGGAACTGTCCTGAAACTGTCGACCTTGATATTGAATTTCTGCAGCCTCGAAATCATTTCAAAATTTTGTGCAATCTACAATCCCAGCCATTAGGATACTTTGTAGAGATTTCTATGCTCCTATACCAATCTGAACAGTTATTTGTGGTATAATCTAGGGCCTTTTTTTTTTTCTCTCCAAAAGGTCAAAAACCCCAGAAAGAGGAAAGAACAAAAACTGGAAAAGAAGAGGATTTAGAAGAAGAGAACGACACAGCCAAGCTGCCCTACATTAGGTGACCTTAGCAATCATTTTTTGAACAATTGCTGTAGGGGATATGATGTAGATTGGCCCGCTGAAGGGAGATCTACAAGTGCAAATTCCCATTCCAGCAGATGGACAACAATGTCGTTCTTCTAACAATGCAAAACCAGGTATAGATCTCATTAAAGAGAAGGAAAATAAACTTGGAAATAACTTGTAATTTTCAATTTAAAAAAAATCACAAGCGCCTAAATTAAGAGGAAACAACTAGAGGTTGCTATTTTTTAATAAAATGCAGAAACACCCAATAGTTACACGAACTTGGTTGCATTTAGGGTCGGGAAAATGTGACCTGATACACTAGTCCGACCCTAACCCGACCTACTTTGACATGCCAAACCCGACCTGCAATATATGGGTTGGTCACGGGTTATAAAAAGCGGTCGGGTTAGGGTTGATTCGCCTAACCTGATTGACCCATATAGACATTCCCCTTTCATCCTTGTTCTTCAACACCTCCCACCCCCCCTTCTTTCCTTTCTCAAAGAAAGAGGCATAAAAGGAGAAAGTGGAAGAAGAACTCCAACTATCCAAAGGAAGAAAAAAGAGAGGAAGATGAAGTAGAAAAAAAATTCAACTCTGTAGTTACCCATCTGCGCGCACATGTGCAACCTAAACAGCCCAACCCCGACCCTAACTCCCCCTCTCCTCCTCTTTCTCTCTCTTTTTTTCTCTGCTATCCCATCTCCCATTTTCTCTCTTGGCTACCCATGACCCTTCCCTCTCTTCGTTACCCACATGGCCACACCAGACCCACCTCTCGGCACCCAAAAACCGCATATCCTAAATCCCATCCTCTCGGCACCCAAAAACCACATATCCTAAATCCCATCCTCTCTCTCTCTCTCTCTCTCTCTCTGCACCCAAACCCCACACCAAACCAAACCCCCTCTCTCTCGGCACCCAAAGCCCATATCCTAAATTCCTACTCTCTCTCCCTCTCTTTACCCAAAACTAGACCCTAAGCTCTCTCTCTCTCTCTGACTGAAACCCAAGCCCAAATTGATTATAGGTCATATGGATCGGGTCGGGGTGGGTGCGGGTCTGAAAAATCTGACACGTTTGGATGTGGGTTGTACTATAAACCATGGATTAAAAAATTGGCAAAGTCTGAGTTGATTTGGCCAAGTTGATTTGGACTCAAGCCTAAATGAGTAGGGTCCAATGGGACTCGCCCATGCGACTTGGCCGAGTCCCATGAGACTCAGCCATCAGACTTAACCGACTATTTTTATTTTAAATTGGGGCTCAGCCAAGTCCCATGTGACTCGCCTAAATCGACTCGAACTTAGCCTTGAGCGAGTTGGGTCCCGAGTCCGAGTTTTCTTCCTTCCTATAAACTGCGGATTCCACCTTTGACTTGACCTGTTTGCCAGCCCTACTTGCATTCCCCTTTATATACAAAAGGAACCAAACATATCTGACCTAGATAAGTTTTATTGGAATTTAAAGGTCTTATGTGATTTGAATTTAAATATTCAATTTGAATTCAAAGAGGTTTAATTTGGTTGCAAGCTTCTGGTGGCCCATGAGCTGACTAAGTTGCACCCACCAAATCCAAGGGCACTTAGGCAACCCAAGGGCCTATTTCATGGATTTGGGCCCATTAAGGTCAAGTTGAATGAGGCCCAGTAGATTGTTCAGCTGCTGGAAAGAATTGTTCTTTTGGGATGGACCGGACTTGGATTCAGATCGCATTATGACATATTTATTGTTAAAACAATTAATATGGTGATTTCTAGGGTTTTCTCCTTAAAGGTCAATCAACCATTTAACTGTCTTCCCTTCCAACCATATAACTGTCTTCCCTTCCTCTATTGTGTCATAGACATTTATCATTTTGATGTCCTCTCAACATAAGATGAATACGCACATGTCGTCCGAACAATCTGTAGCGTCTTCTCATCTAGCATCCTCCCTGCTGCCTGGAAGGAAGCTCAGTTGTCTGTCACCACTGGGACAACATACTCTTCTCCAATTTACTTGACCATTTTTAGCATAATGCTTGAATGGGTATCGTGCATCCTTGGATGGTCTTGCAAGAGGAGTGCTTCGGTTAAATATTTCTTTTGATGTTGCTTTGGTTAAATATTTCTTTTGATGTTTAGGCAATTTGTTTTGTTTTGTTTTTCCAGTTGTTGTTTGATTGTTTGTTTTCCCTGTTTCGCTTGTTTCTTCTTTTCAATAAAGTTTACTGTTATAGAAAAAAGAAATCCTTGTGATTTCCGAAGGTGTCGATGAACGTGAGAAATATTGTGTCTGTGACATAGTAAATCATAAAGTAATGATATGATGTCTATTAGAGCTCATCTATTGTTAGCGTTATTAGACTTGATTTATGTTTGCCATACATCAATCCCTTAGGTTAAGTGTAGTTATAAACTTGAAAGTACGGAGTAGTTAGTAGTAAGTATAAAGTAAATACTAGGTAGTATATAAGTACTAATATTATGCACAGTACATAGTACATGATTGATGATGCACTACACGCTACTATGTAGTAAATACTAAATACAAAATACAGGTACAATTTTGTTGTGCCTGTTTGTCCATTAACATTTTATTAGGTTTTGAGTTCACACCCGAATAGCATGAACATTGGCGAAACTTTCATCAGTAGGAATTTTTGAATATTTTCCCCCATTTTTTGGGCCTCATAAAGTCCATGCACATACTATCCACCGCTGGAACAGATATGTACCACCCAATACATATCATTTTGGTTTTATGTGAGTCTACTTTTGTTGATCCAAACTGCCCATATATCCTCATGCATTGGAACTAGTCACAGACTCACAGTTCCTCTCCAACCAAAGTGATGTTCATCGTTGGACCGATCATGTCTAAAGCACGTAACTTTATATTATACACACGTCAATCCATCAGTATATATCACTCCAGTTATAGTTTAATATGGACCAATTACTATACATGTGAGAGCGTGTGATATGGGTGGCTTGGATTTTAGAAGGGTGGGTTCTACATTGGTCAAATCAGGTAATGAACGCGTAATGTTATTTTCTAATCATGTCAATGCACCTGTACATATCACTTTAATTGGAGTAAAATTCATCTAATGCTTATACACGTGAATTCGTTTGTTATGGATGGTTTGTATTTTGGAAGGGCTGGTCCCATATTGGTGATATCAGGTAATTAACTGGTATGATTGACACCACAGTTGTTTCTCATTTTTAGACACTCCAGAAAATTCTATTGTTTTTGTTTTTATAACATTTCATGTAATTGTAGGGGTCTCACAAGATGAACTTTTTGGGCAATTTTGTGGTGCACTTGAGAAAATTCATTTTTTCAAGGCAATGGCTTCTGGGGATGACGATCATGCTCAACTGGATAAAGCTAAACGGTTATTTGATGAGGCTTTATTGGTATGCTATACTTTTTTTTTTTTTTTTTGTCTTTACTTCTATAACAGATGTTTTCTTAATCAAACTTTACATTACAGTTACAAGATGTACATGTAATACAGGCTTAGAGCTGAAAGAAACCAAAAAGAAAAGAAGCAGAAATATGCCTATGAACGTCCCCTTGTTTTCCCAACTATGCACCAACCTGTCAAACTCCATTACCACATGCAAAAAAATGCTCCAAAAGTTGATCTGATTTTGGAAAAGATTAATATTAATCTTTATAGTTTCTATTTTTGACTTGGTCATTGAAACATTTGTGCTCTTGGAAATTGGAATCCTCTGCCACTATGATGGTATCTAAATTCTGTATCATGGTCGCACTTGCTTCTGTCAACTGGATCTGTATATGGCCTTCCCATCCCCCTATACCTGCTCGACCTTAAATTCCCCGTTTGCATTTTTTTAAACTAAAAAGAATGATCCTTCTACAGAGTTCCTCATCATAGTCTCACCCGACATTACCACAAACTTCAAAACCCCTTTCTCTTAGAGCCACTTCACCACAGTGGCAGAGTCCCTCTAGAATTTCCTTTGAATTATTTATTTTACTGAATACTCAAGTTGTCACGACCCAAATTCCGGGGGTCATGTCGGATATCCGGATCGTGATAATTTGGCAATAATTACCATACATTCATAAAATAATTCTCATAAGCATTTGGGATAATAATTTCAATTAATTAATGAGTTATAAATACTCATACTTTAATATGTTCTGTCTGCATCAATAATGTATTAAAACCTTAAATAAATTTCCTAAGCAAGGGCTATCCCTTTATCTACTAAATTATCTTTTCTCGTTCTCTCTTGTCAGCCACGCGTGTTGAAATCTACGTGCTGAATATCGTTCTGCTCAGTCCCACCCGCAGCATGATTACCTGAAGGGGGTAACACAACATCAGTACTACTGGTGAATGAATATTCCTAATTACACAAATCACATAAAACATTACATAATTCAGCAGATATAAATCAATATCAAATATTATTAAGATTCTTTCACATACAAATCCGTGCCCATGCACATCACCACGCCTCAAAGGCTTTATCGTAACGACCCAAACCAATGCCCAGTGCAATATTGTCCTCTTTGGCTCATGGGCTACTTGACCAGAGAACCTGGCCCAAGCGCATCCAATCTTGCCTCAAGCTTATCGTATACATGTATACCGGTCACCATGACCCTGTCTCATCAGACACGTCCACCAAGGACCAGCCATCAAAGTGGCCCATCACGTCCATTAAGGACCCGCCATCAGAATGGCCCATCACGTCCATTAAGGACCCGCCATCAGAATGGCCCATCACGTCCATTAAGACCCGCCGCTATATCGGCCATCATGGCCCGAAGCCATCCATCATCCGGACACAAGTCCAACATCCCAAATCTGGAACCATCCCAAAAATCTGGAACCAGTACACAACATCTCATAATCATATAGCAATTAGAATTCATTATTCATAACATGCACAAATAGTAGTGTGGACCCAGCCCATGCACAATTTACTAGTTGCTACCCCCACAACTTAATCATAATTGGTATTGATTGGCATCCGGGGTGGTCCACAGACAGCACTAATTAACCATAATCCATATAATTAAACACAGCTGATTGATCATTAAAAACTTAAGTAGTCTGGATGTAAGGGTTATATGGTCATTACCCACAAAGTCTAGTGCTAATCCCAATCACATATTCCATCCGGCCATATTTAGTCATACAGAGACTAGTACAGTAACTAGTTTCCGCCTGAATCATCTTGACCTTAATCATAGTGGGTCCCACTGATCAAATGCATGATCAGACAACTAAGCCATGGTCGCCCAGAACTATTGCATCTTCCCAACTGTTCTGATTCATCATAGGATCATTCACTGGGGTCCACACATCAAAACGCAATACACAGCAGTTCACGCCTGCAATTACATGGAGTTCACTGTACAGTGGGTCCCACTATCCAAATCCATGATCAGTCAACTACACCTTGGTCGACTGATGATCCTTGAACAGATGTGTGATATTGATCAGTGATCTGATCAATAGGTGGGTCCCACAACTACAATCGACATATACAGTGTTTCTTGGATTTTCACGCCTGGGAGTCTTTGAATCTATTGAATACTAAATTCTATTGATCCAATTTGCAGATGCCTCACTTCTCCATGGTCGCCCAGTGTCCTACATCAGATAATCCAATCTGATTTTTAATTTAGACAACCAGATGAGTCCAATTAAGGTCTAACGGCATATATCCCAGAGTCTGTGACAGACGCATCTTTTGCATTAAGGTGATTGGATAAAGATCCTAGTGGGGTCCACTCTTCATGGATCCTCTTCCTTAAGGGTCGAACATGTCTCCTTGTATGGATCCCTGGACGAGATCTTCCATCTGGTGGGCCATGGGGTCCCACAGCCCTCCAATGTCAAGAATATTCCTCTCGACAGTCTCTGTTTCATCTGATTTCTATCCTGTTTCATGAATCTGCATCCCCTTTTCTACATATACAATCTCCATATCTACTATCATATGATTTCTTGATCAACAGATCTTCTCAACACAGAACATTAAATCACAGAACAATATCAATCATCTAACTTAATCAACTAATTAACTTAGGAAGATCCACTCACCTTTGATACGCGATTGTAGTTCATCTTCCCGCTGACTTCTTCCTCTTCTTCCCTTGAATTCCAACGACCAAGCTCTCTCTCTCTCTCTCTCTCAGATTTTCTCTCAAGGAAAGAATTGAATATGATACTCCAAAGGGTCGTTGGTTGTTAATATAGGCAACAGAGAGGTAGAGTCCTAGTTTCCTTGTAACTGGACATAGAGTCCTGTCCAATCTCCTCTCATCAGAGTTGTTAAACAACTCCTCTTTCAATTAATAATAATACACGTGAGGTTCTAATAATCTAATAGGAAATCTAAAACCCAGGATATTACATACTTCCCTCCTTGGAAAATTTGGTCCTCCAAATTTAAAACATACCTATGGTGAAAAGATGAGGGTACTTGTTCTTTATAGTCACCTGGTTTAACCATCTATAATCGATGCACATTCTCAAGGTCCCATTAATTTTCTTCACAACATCATCTGTGCTCCCCAGGGAGACACGCTAGGTCGGATGAATCCCTTGTCCAATAATGCTTTCAATTGATTCTTGAGTTCCTTCAGTTCCGCAGGAGCCATTCGATAAGGTGCTTTAGAAATCGAGGTTATACCCGGCATTAATTCAATTGTGAAAATCGACCTCCCTAATTGGGGTAACCCAGGCAAGTCATCCAAAATCACCTCGGAAATTTCCCTAACAACGGGGATATCTTCTACGCTTGGTTTCTTTCTTATCCTCGATAATGAAGGCTAGAAAGCCTTCGCACCCACTCCTCAATAGCTCACCAACTTTGATGGCTGAGATAACCATTGACCTAACAGGTTTCCTTTTTCCGCCAAACTAACATGAGTAAGTTCCTCCAGGTTAAACCGAACTACCGTAAAAGTAATCTAAAATAGCCCTAAACTTAGCAAGCCAATCTATTTCCAATATAACATTAAAGTCGTCCAGACGTAACAATACCAGGTCTGCCGGTCATTCGGGCTTGCCCAATTCTTAACATACAATCATAAATGATGGTTCTAGTAGATGTTTGCTCGCCTGAGCCATCTCTGACATCGCTGTGTCCTTCACCATTCTTGCTTTGGTGGTGATGAATAGCGGAAATCTGCTCTTGGACCTGCGCATACGCCTTCATAAAGCTCTCAAACATTTGTCAGGCGTACTCCGGCTTCTCCATAGTTCCACCGTTGAGCCGAACATTGCTGTTCTCATTCTCTTTTCCAGAAGCGTTATACATTGACTTAGTTCTTCTGCAGAAGGAAACTTGTGAGCCAAAGATTGATAACAACATATCATACTTTATTTCTACCGTTGACACCCCAACGTCCTCACCACGTGACCTATGGGTTACTAATTCTTTTAAAAAGATTGCCCAAAATCTTATGCTCTGATACCACTTTGTCACGACCCAAAATCTTAGCTCATCTGGTTAGAGAAATGAATGAGTGTGTTGTGTTCGTGAGTCCATGTCCCCTTGTAGCCAAAAAAAGGAAAAAAAAACTCAATTCTTTTCCAACACAAATGATTGCTACCGGTGAAATGTTGCACACAAGGCATCTTGCTCCTCTGAAGGGTTCACACCCTTTTTTTTATAACAGTAAAATTTTTATTGCACACAAAAGACTAAAACATGATACAAAGCTTAAAAAGCTCAAACAAAAAAACAGCAATCAAACATAAAAAATTACAGAAGAGTGGAAAAATCCCTCTGAAAGATTATCAACCACTGAATTTGCCTCATGTAAGATGTGATGAAATAAAGCACCCAAGCGACTTGAGATATCCTGAACCTCCTCAACCCAATCTGCCAATCTCCAGGGAAAAGAAGACTTTCTTGAACCCCATTGAATTGCCGAGAAGGAATCACCCTCAATAATAGCATTAATTCCCCCCCCAATCTAGACAATTCGCGACAACCAATCAGAGAGCGAAAAATTCAGCTTCATTTGCATCCGAAGACTCCACTGGCCTTGAAAAAATTCAAACAATTCTGCTAGACCAATCATGAATAACACCTCCAATTCCTCCTTTCTTAAGAGATTTAATAAAGCTCCCATCAAAATTTAATTTAAGAATGCCTGTTGGAGGCTCATCTATGAAACTTTTAGTTTGCCCCTCTTGAATATAGCTGCCCAAGACCGATTAAGATCAAATAAATCAAAACGATCAAATTCCTTTCTCTTGCGCACCCACTCTGACACAGACCAAACAATTGAATCAACAATATCCTCCACTGAATGACTTTTATTTCGGAAAACTCTATTATTCCTTTCCAACCGTATCTTCCAAAACTAAGCATACAACACTAATTTGCAAAGAACTTTACCTTGAACAAACTTGCACTGCACCCTACACTGGCAAAACAACTCATGGTCGACCAAACACTACGAGCAAAACCACAGTGAATCATTAGATGACGCATTGTTTCCTCATCTTGACAACACATAGGACAACCATTGACTATTATATGATTTCTTCTTTTCAACTTATCAATAGTCAAGATACTATGCCACTTTGCAACCCAACAAAAAGTCAACACTCTACGTGGAACTAAGGGATTCCAAAAACTTTTCCAACCTTCCATTCTATCAGAATTAACAGTCGAGTCCTTAAAAAAAGACTTCACCGAAAACATGCATTGAATATCAGGTTTCCAAATTCTTATATCCAACATGCCAAGCAATATAACAAAATCAGAAGCTTCCCGATCATTTAAATCCCTCTAGAAACAAAAATCCCAAACAACCGTGCCACCCATAGAAGAACAATAATCAGCAAGACCATTGTATGCCACCTCCTGTCTAAACAACTGAGATTAGGAAAAAGAGAATGCAGCACATGCTGTCCACACCATTCATGATACCAAAATTTAACCTGATGCCCATCATGAACCGTATATTGGATCCTTCGATCAAAATCAGCGTTAACAGAAAGAATAAACCTCCAAAAGCCAGAACCATTATAGCAGTGACTCGGCACCCACCAAGCATCGTTACGAAATTTATACTTGCTTAATATAAGTTGTCTCCACAAACCTTGGTCAACTTCCCCCACTCTCCAAAGCCACTTCCCAAGTAAAGCTTTGTTAACTTTATCAATGGAACTAATGCCCAAACCACCTTGAACAATAGGTTTGCACACTGTCTCCCATTTAACCAAGTATATTTCCTTTTATCAATGGAATCATTCCAAAGAAAATCTGGATGAATTTTTTCAATTCTTCGCATAGCACTTTTAGGACATTTAAAACAAGAGAGGAAATTAATTGGGATGCTAGAAAGAGCTGATTTGATTCAAGTAACCAGACCTCTCCTGGACAAATGTAACACCCCGAAACCTGGAGCTCTTCAAATTTCGGAACACTACTTAAGTAAAGTTAAATCACCACATAAATCAAATATGCCAAAGAATTGAGCAATGCTTCTATTTATTTGAGAGATCAATTAAATATTTCAAGTCAATAAAATTCCTAATTTTAAAAGAAAGAAAAACCAGTTCCACATTATTGAAAATAATGAAATCCATCTCTATAATTCTAATTCCAAATCCAATGTTTGTGACGCTCTCTTGTCAACCACGCAAGTTGAAATCCAATGACTGATCCCCATCGTTGCCAAGTTTTCCCAAATGATCCGTACCTGAAGTGGGGCAAACCACTTATCAGAAAACTGGTGAGCAATAATTTCAATACACAAGTCACATACTAACGTAAAGCAGCATAAAACTAATAAGAGGAAGATATGAAAATTAACAATTTTTCCTATAGCATTTCTTATGATTCAATGAGATTCCACATTAGTGTATCCAATCTTCCCATTTATGGGTCCTTATAATTCAAAAGAACTCTATTTTAAGAGTTTCAGAGTTTCAATTTCTTCCCATAAGGAAGTCCCTTCCATATATTATTCAAAACTATCTCCTAGGAGCTTGGTTCAATAGTCACTTATTCAATCCCTGTCCACCTTATCACTCCATACTCAAAAAGGGTTCACTGTCTCATATAACAAAAGAGAGTCTTTAGGAGATATTCAATAGTTCATTTGTGTTCACCAAATCATGCATACAACTATCATAAATCATATACCAACTAATTTCCTAATAATTAGTCCCACATAATCGGGCCTATTTGTGTGCCCCACTAATTTCAAAATACCGAGTACCCGCTTATGTGGCACTAATGATTAATTCTTGTACAATAGGTGGGTCTATAATTTCCATATACCCCACATCACCTTATTAAGTATACAACGCAGCATATATATAACAGAGGAGTTAACACTATACTAGTCATTAATAACAAGAAGATTCCACACTTAGCATTATGAAGTAAAGAAAAATAGTGGGTCTCAAGTGATCAATTTCACATTGGGACCTAGTTCATCTTAACTGCCCATCAGGGATCAATCAAATGGCTATTCTAATTATTTATCAGATGAATAAATGGAATCCACTGATTTGCCTTAATTTTGTAACATACAGTCACTGCCATCTGATATTTATCCTTCTTTTTCTTTTATTCCATTATCTACAATCTGTTATAAGAGATAAAGTACACAATCACATTTAAAAGAGGTTCCAGACTTCCAGCACCTCAAATAGCCATAACCTTCTCAATACAACACTCCAGAACAGTCACGCCTTCTGGGATTTATTTGATCAGATGGTGGGCCCACCATGGTCAGATCATCATAAGACCTGGTCCACCTTGGTCGACCAACAGGTGCCCACTAAATGGCTGGCCTTGATGTCTGATCAGGTGGCCCAATGGGCTCCCCAACTCCATCCACGAAAAAGTCTTAGACACACAGAAAAGACGCCACAGTTTGTGATCATCCAATGATCAACGGTCAGATGGAATCAGATTCTAAAAAGGCAAACTACACCCTGGTCGACCAACATAGTCCTAACCTATGTCTGGCCTTGATCTCTGATCAAGTGCTCCAGTGGGTCCCACAACTAGATCTACGAAAATCACAGACTTCCCAGAATTAATGTTACAGATTTCTTTCTTCCATTGATCAACGGTCGGATGAGACTCAATTCCAAAAAGGACAACTACACCCTGGTCGACCAACAGGGACCTAACCTATGATTGGCCTTGATGTCTGATCATGTGCCCCAGTGGGTCCCACAACCCCATCAACGAAAATCTCAGATTCAACCCAAATTGACGCCCCAGACATATCAGCCTTTAGATCAAGGGTCAGATGAGGGCCATTTCTAAAAAGGGACACCTACACCATGGTCGACCAAGGGCTGGCTTCCAGATCCATGGATGTGATTCTTGATCATATGGATCAGTGGGTCCCACTACCAGATCTACCAAAAATCACAATTCCCTGCTATGTCCGATCTGGAATTTCCAACATGAAAAATTGAGGACTGATGAGACCCAATCCAATTGGATTCTCCATCACTGAGATCGCCCCAAACGCCTACCCTCAGATCTCTGGATCAGATCAAGATTAGGTGGGGCCCATGATCATACTACCCAAATCATCAGATCCTTGTGTTTGATGATTTGGTATGAAATCTAGCCTCTGCATTGGGTTTCATTACTGTCTTTAATATTATCAATCCTTTATCAATTTGATGCGGAAATCACAGAGCAACATCTGATCAATAAAATACATATCAATCCTATGATATTATTTCTAAATGCACTTGAAAATATTACTCACCTCCTCGTATAGAAGACTGTGGCTCGATCAATGTGAGACCTCGAGTATTGCATCCACTAGATCCTCTGGTTCTGCTTCTCTGAGATCCTTCTTGGTTGCTTCCAAGATCAATTCCTCTGCACCCTCTTCTCTTCCTTTTTCTATAACCCAAGAATGGAAATGAACTATTCATAAGAAGGGAGATATAGCATTTCTGGTTATGGGATAGGGTGAAATCTCTAACCTTCGGAGATTTCCCTGGGTACCAAACAAATACTCCTCACAAGGAGGTATTGTTGCAACTACTTAACAAATAACTAGGACTAATGGGCTGAGATCAAGTACAAACATAACCAATGAAATCCAACCCATCCCAAAGCCCAATGGGTCAAACGAAACTGGGCCCAACCTGGCCCAGGTTATTACAACAAATACTTACCCTTCCCAGAACTTAACCGTTCCACAACCGGATCCCATAAATATATCTTAGGTAACCCCACACATAATGGCAACCCCAAATACTTGGAAGGAAACTTCCAACCCTACGAACAAAAGAACGAGCTAAAGCGGTGACATGACTTTCATAGTCCGAACACCAATTAACTCACTTATCATAGTTAATCTTCAACCCTGATAACATCTCAAACCATTGCAATTAAAACTTTAAATTATCCACCCAATCTGAAAAAGCATCACAAAAAATTACAGTGTCATCCGCAAACTGTAAATGGGTTACCTCATAGACAAAATTTGCAACAGTAAAACCCATAAGTAACCTCGTCAATTTTGCTTTTTCCAACAAAGCATTCAGAGCCTCTGCCACTATAACAAATAGCATAGGAGATTAAGGATCTTCCTATCGCAGACCTCTTGAGCTTTTAAAATAGCCTTTCGAGGAGCCTTTCACCAAGTCTAAAATCTGGGCTGAAGAAGCACAACTATGAATCTGCTTTTCCATTTCGATCCAAACCCCATCCTATCCATCATATAGTAAAGAAAACACCAATCCACCATATCATAAGCGTTTTCAAAATCCAACTTGCAAAGCAAACCCAGGCGTTCCTGTCTATACCTTGAATCAACACACTCATGGGCTATTAAAACAGAATCAATAATTTGACGGTCATCCACAAAAGCACCTTGAATGCTGGAAATAATATCTGGAAGCACTTGTCGTATGAGATTTTCCAAAACTTTAGATAGAATCTTATAAAGGCTGCCAATAAGACTAATAGGCCTAAAATCCTTAATAGAAATAGCTCCATCTTTTTTAGGAATCAAAGCAATGAAAGAAGCACCCAACTCCCCTGGAATAACTCCCTTAGCAATGTTGTCCACACCCTGGTTTTCGTAGCAATTGTTGAGTATTTTTGAAAGGCCCAGGATATAGCTTATTGCAACTTAATGCCTTCACTAAAGTGAATGAAATGGTACTAAAATGATTGAAATGGTGAAGTGAATTATTACCATTACCTTAACAGGAAAGTGGAATGGAATGGTGAACTGACACCTCTACTTCACTGAACATAGAGCACACATTTGTAATATAATGTTGTCTCATGTTAATATGTAAATGGGCTGTGTATAAATTTTGTAAACGATCCACCACTACAATCATGTTCAGTGTTCACTATTGTCATCCCAGCTTTTGGATCTGATGAGTTCATCAATGGACCATCTAGAGCCTTAGAATGGAATTTGAAGAGCAGCCCAAATTGTCTAATGCTCTAAGTCTCTTTAAGAAATACATTGTTAAATAAAACCATATTTCCTCTTTGCCTTATTGAAAATGTTCCATTCTAAATTATAATCTGCTTGGAATTTCATATCAGATAATAAGTCATTCTAATTGGGGACTAAGAAAAATTCTGGAAACCTCAACTCCAAGTGACATTAGATTACATAAACATTCTACCAAAACTTTTCATGAATCATCGTCATCATCATCAAAGGTTGGATACATAACTCCTCAGCGATCACACACTCAGGTCCCACATCATCCTTAATGATGGATATTTTAAGTTTTTACTATCACTCTTCTCTGAAGAGCCCACTTTCCTCATTGAATACCCACAACTATTAATATGATTATTTCATGTCCCCAGTTTATTCTATTTCGAAACCTCCCTCAATGGATCTTTCAACTGACTTTCAGGCCTGTAAAGTGTAAACAGTACCAGAAGCTACCTGTGTAATGTATGACTAATGCAAGCATCATCTTCATCGCCATTGTTATAAACAGTAACAATATTGGCGATACAATTTGGTTTGCTGTACCAAAGCTTTCCATTTGTCAACTCTTGAATTTCAGATTTACTCTTTGAAGGTTTGAGCCACTAGGACGATGCTAAGTTACCTCAATAACTGTCACGACCCAAATCCTGGGGCCCTGTCAGATCTCTGGATCGTGATAACTTTGGTAATATTTACCAGACATTAGTCAAATAATTCACATAAGCATTTGGCATTTAAAATCAAATAATAATTTCATTTAATCAAATAGTTGTAACTACTCAAACTTTACTATGTTCGGTCTGCATCAATAATGTACTAAAACATTAAATAATATCCCTAAACCAGGCTAATCCCTTTATCTACTAAATTATCTTTTCTCGTGCACTCTTGTCAGCCACGCATATTGAAATTCACGTGCTGATCATCGTTCTGCTCTGTCCCGCCCGCAGCTTGATTACCTGAAGGGGGCAATACAACATCAGTACTACTGGTGAATGAATATTCCTAATTACACAAATCACATAAAATATAACATCACATGATTTAACAAGTCTAAATCAATAATTAAATATTATTTAGATTCTTTCACACACAATCCGTGCCCATGCACATCACCACGCCTCAAAGGCCTTATCGTATACATGTATACCGGTCACCATGACCCTGTCTCATCAGACACGTCCACTAAGGACCAGCCATCAAAGTGGCCCATCACGTCCATTAAGGACCCGCCGCTATAACGGCCATCATGGCCCGAAGCCATCTATCATCCGGACACAAGTCCAACATCCCAAATCTGGGACCCAGTGCACAATATCTCATAATCAAATATTAATTAATGATTTACACAGTAGTAGTGTGGACCCGACCCATACATGCTTCACTGGTTGTTGCCCCCACTTCTTATCAAAATTGGTATAGAGTGATAGGGTGGGCCCACGCTATATATAATACAACCTTACTCATAATAATCAGTTACAGTCTATTTAGTTAATCATAATTAACTAAACATTGATCACAAAACTTGATTTCACTTAAGTAAGGAATTAATTTATTATTTCTACACATATGCCAAGTCTATTTTCATAAATATACTACTATTCTCAACTTTATTTATCTGTACAGAACACGTGCATGAATAATTCATACCTGAATCTCTTGATTAAATCCAGTGGGTCCCAGTTGGCTATACCAAGATCAGCCATCTAGGCCATGGTCGCCCAAGACTAATACATCATTCTGACGAATTTGATTCATCATAGAATCATTCGCTGGGGCACACAACATCAAAACACCATATACAGCAATTCTCGCCTACAATATATGGAGTTCACTGTACAGTGGGTCCCACTATCCAAATCCATGATCAGTCAACTACACCATGGTCGACTGGTGATCCTTGAACAGATGTGTGATATTGATCAGTGATCTGATCAATAGGTGGGTCCCACAACTACAAACGACATATACAGTGTTTTCTGGGATTTTCACGCCTGGGATTCTTTGAATCTATTGAATACTGAATTCTACTGGTCCAATTTGCAGATGCCCCACTTCTCCATGGTCGCCCAGGGTCCTACATCAGATAATTCAATCTGATTTCCAATTTAGACAACCAGATGAGTCCAAATAAGGTCTAACAGCATGTAATCCCAAAGTCTGTGACAGACGCATCTTTTGCATTAAGGTGATTGGATGAAGATCCTAGTGGGGTCTATTCTCCATGGGTCCTCTTCCTTAAGGGTCGAACATGTCTCCTTGTATAGATCCCTGGACCAGATCTTCCATCTGGTGGGCCATGGGGTCCCACAGCCCTCCAATGTCAAGAATACTCCTCTCGACAGTCTCTGTTTCATCTGATTTCTAACCTGTTTCATGAATCTGCATCCCCTTTCTACATATACAATCTCCATATCTATTATCATATGATTTCTTGATCAACAGATCTTCTCAACACAGAACATTTAAATCACATCACAATATCAATCATCTAACTTAATCAACCAATTAAATTAGGAAGATCCACTCACCTCTGATACACGATTGTCGTCTTTGACATCAACAGCTTTCTCCTTCTTCTCCTAATTTGCAATCCACAAGATTCTCAGACTCTTCTCCAATGAATAGAATATATCACAAAGGGTCGTTGGTTCTCATATATAAAGGGAAAGATGGGAATTCTAATTACTTTCAAACTTTCCATTTAGAGTTGTTTTACAACTCTCTTCTTTCCCAATCTCTCTCTCTTACGTGGGATACTTGCAAGTTTATTAAAAATCTAAGACTTCTACTTCCATTAAAACTTGGGTCAGACTATGACTAAGATACTACCTGGGCCAGACCAATCCTGGGCCCAAGTACACAGGATATTACATACTCCCCTCCTTGGGAAATTTGGTCCTCCAAATTAAAACATACCTGGGACAAAAAGATGCGGATACTTGCTCCGAACGTCGTCCTCGAGCTCCCAGGTGGCCTCCTTTGGATCATGATGTGTCCATAACACCTTAACGAGTCGGACTGTTCGTCGCCGTAACACCATGTCCTTGGTGTCTAAGATTGCAACAGGTCTCTCTTCATATGATAAATTGGGTTGTAATTCCATTGTCACAAGATCAAGTACATGAGATGGGTCTGGTTCATATTTCTTCAACATTGACACATGAAACACTTTGTGAACACCAGCTAACTGTGATGGAAGGTCCAATTCGTAAGCATTCCCATCGCTCACACGTCCTGTAATCTTGAATGGTCCAATGTATCTTGGGCTGAGCTTTCCCTTTTTGCCAAATCGCATCACTCCCTTAGTTGGAGAGACTTTGAGGAATACTGAGTCACCAACCATAAATACCAATTTTCGGCGGCGTTTGTCAGCATAACTCTTCTGGCGACTCTGAGCAGTCTTTAATCGATCCTGAATTTTCTTAATATTCTCAGTAGAAGTTTGCACCCATTCAGGGCCTAAATTTCGTCGATCGCCCACTTCTTCCCAACAAATCGGAGAACGACAACTCCTGCCATACAAAGCCTCAAAAGGAGCCATCTGAATACTTGAATGATAACTATTGTTGTAAGCAAACTCTGCTAATGGTAACTGCTCATCCCAACTGTCTGTGAAATCTATGGCACAAGCTCTAAGCATGTCTTCCAGCGTTTGATTTGTTCTTTCCGTCTGTCCATCCGTCTGCGGGTGATATGCAGTGCTAAAGTGCAGTTTTGTACCCATAGCCTTTTGCAAGCTTTTCCAAAATTGTGAAACAAACCTAGTATCTCTGTCTGAGACAATTGATGCTGGAACGCCATGTAATCTCACAATTTCCCGAACATAAGTTTTGGCCAGTTGTTCCATCGTAGTTTTTCCTTTTAGTGGTAAAAAGTGTGCCGATTTAGTCAATCGATCCACGATTACCCAAATTATTTCATTATGCCTTGAAGTTCTAGGAAATCCGGAAATAAAATCCATAGTGATATGCTCTCATTTCCATTCGGGTATTGGCAACGGCTGCAGTAATCCCCCCGGCTTTCTATGATCAGCCTTCACTTGTTGACAAGTAAAACAACGGCCGACAAATTCAGTGACATCATTTTTCATTCCGACCCACCAAATCTGATTTTCAAATTCTGATACATCTTAGTACTCCCTGGATGGATAGTATATCTTGTATGATGGGCTTCTTTCAAAATTTCATCTTTAATTTCTCGAACATGGGGTACACAGAGTCTGCCTCGGAAATACAATACACCATTAACAATAGAGAAATCTGGTTTATTGTCCATCTTGTCAAAGATATCTGTCAATGCTTTATCGTCCCGCTGGTGGTCCTTTATTCTTTGTATTAATTCGGGTTGAACCTTGAAGCTTCCCATAATACTTTGTTGTCAATAGACTATAAGTTAACATCCAAGTCCTTGATCTCTTCAAGCAATCTCCATTCCGATGTTAAACAAGCCATCTGTGCTGATTTTCTGCTCAAGGCATCAGCTACAACATTCGCCTTTCCTGGATGATAGAAGATAGAGAAATCATAGTCCTTGAGAAATTCCATCCATCTCCGTTGTCTCAAGTTCAACTCCTTCTGAGAGAACATGTACTTGAGGCTCTTATGATCGGTATATACTTCAAACTCTTCACCGTAAAGATAGTGCCTCCAAATTTTTAATGCAAATACCACAGCTGCTAACTCAAGGTCGTGCGTAGCATAATTTTGTTCATGGACCTTTAGTTGTCTGGAAGCATACACAATCACTTTTCCATGCTGCATGAGAACACACCCTAGTCCTTGTAACGACGCATCACAGTATATCACAAATCCTCCACTCCCAGCGGGGAGGGTAAGGATTGGCGCCGATGTGAGTTTACCTTTCAAAGTTCGGAAGCTATCTTCACAGTTCTCATTCCAAATAAACGGGACATCTTTCCTTGTGAGTCTGGTAAGTGGCCCAGCAATTGTAGAAAATCCTTGCACGAACCGTCGATAATAGCCTGCCAAGCCTAAGAAACTTCGAACTTCGGACACATTTGCAGGTCGCTTCCAATTCGTAACTGCTTCAATTTTAGTAGGATCTACTTGATAGTCCTTCTCCTGAAAAAATGTGGCCCAAAAAGGTGACTTGTGTAAGCCAAAAATCACACTTACTTAGCTTGGCATAAAGCTGGTTGTCCTTCAAAAGCTGTAGGGAGATACGCAGATGTTCTCTATGTTCGTGCCATTCCTTAGAGTAAATCAAGATATCATCAATAAAGACCACCACAAATTTATCCAAATAGGGTTGGAAAACTTGGTTCATCAGTGCGATGAATGCGGCTGGGGCATTGGTCAAACCGAAAGGCATGACTAAAAACTCGTAGTAACCATATCGCGTTCGAAATGCCGTCTTGGAAATATCTTCCTCCCTCACTCTTAGCTGATGGTAGCCGGATCTAAGATCAATCTTGGAAAAGTATTTCGCACCTTGTAGTTGGTCAAATAATTCATCAATGCGGGGTAGAGGGTACTTGTTCTTGATAGTCACCTGATTTAACTGTCTATAATCAATACACATTCTCAGGGTGCCATCCTTTTTCTTTACAAACAATACTGGTGCTCCCCATGGAGATACGCTAGGTCGGATGAATCCTTTGTCTAATAACTCCTCCAATTGATCCTTGAGTTCCTTCAGTTCCGCAGGAGCCATTCGATAAGGTGCCTTAGAAATCGGAGCTGTTCCCGGCATTAACTCAATAGTAAAATCGACCTCTCGAATTGGGGGTAATCCAGGCAAATCATCCAAAAATACATCGGGAAATTCCCTAACAACAGGGATATCATCTAATCTGGGCTTCTGTTTATCCTCTGTGATAAAAGCTATAAAGCCTTTGCACCCACTCCTCAATAGCTCAACGGCTTTGATGGCTGAGATGACTATGGACCTAACAGGTCTCCTCTTTCCCACCAAACTAACATGAGAAAATGCCTCCAGGTTAAATCGAACTACTTTATTAAAGCAATCTAAAATAGCTCGATACCTAGCAAGCCAATCCATTCCCAAAATGACATCAAAGTCATCCATACGTAACACTACCAGGTCTGCCGGCATCGGAACTTGTGCAATATCTAGCATACAATTATAAAATATGGTGCTAGTACGAATGTGTTCACCCGTGGGTGTCGACACTACCAGTGCATGAGTCAATGTTGAGGGGGAGTTTCCTATCTTAGCAGCAAAAGCATGAGAAACAAAAGAGTGTGTTGAACCAGAATCGAATAAAGTACTAGCTTCATGACTGGAAATTAAAACCATACCCTCAACCACATTATTGGCCACTTCCGCATCCTGATGGGTCAGAGCAAAGACTCTCCCATTCTGCTGTTGCCCAGCTTGGTTCCCCCCCTGATTATTCCTGCCTTGATTGTAATATTGTCCTTGAGGTGGGTTCTGCTGGTTTCCTCGGTGCTGGTAGGTCTGATTCTGTTGGTAGGGGCGTTGGTTCTGTGGACGCTCCTGTTGACGATCCTGCTGATTTTGCCTAAAGGGTTGTCCTTGTGTCTGGTTCTGATTCCTCCCTTGCTTCCTAGGACAATCCTTTACCTGGTGTCCTTCCTGCCCACAGCCGAAACATCCACCCTTTCTTTTGATCTGATTTTTCTCCCTAGCCTTCGGACAATCCTTTACTTTATGACCTCCTTTTCCACAACCGAAGCACACGCCAGATTTCTTTCGACATCGACTTGTTTCATGGAATCCTTCACAATGATTGCAAACTGGTTTAGCCCCAGTTTTCTGTTTCTTGTTGGGAAACTGGTGTTTATAATTATCTGATTTGCCCTCTGTTGTCACCAGTTGGGTTTCCCTCTTTATATCCTCGATTGCTTCTTCAGACACGAAGGCTTTCTTTAGAGCCTCCGCATAAGTCTTCGGCTCGTGCAGCTTCACATCTTTCTTAATGTCCGGTCGCAGGCCATTAACAAATCGCTCCATCTTTTCCTCTTCTGTAGCCACTAATGTTTCTGCGAAGTGAGACAGTTCGGTGAACTTGATAGCGTACTTGGCTACAGTAAGGTTGCCTTGCACCAATGTTTCAAATTCTCTCTTCTTCTGCGCCCGAATGTGGTCCGGTATAAACTTCTTTATAAATTCGCGCTTGAAGAAGGTCCAGGTGATCTCTGCTTCTTGCCCATTAAAGGACCTCTTGGCTGCTTTCCACCACTCCTTCGCATCGCCTTCTAGTTTGAAAGCGGCTAATATAGCTTTCTGTTGTTCAGTACACCCCATGACCTCGAAGATGCCTTCCATATGTTCTGCCCATTTATTCGCATCCCATGGGTTAGTGGTCTCCTCAAAACACTTTGGGCGAAATTCGTTGAATCTCTTGTATAGAGTATCCCTCTCATGATTTCTGCCTCCGTTATTGCTGCCTTCGCCTGATCCACCTTTGTTATTGCTATTTGCCTCGCCATTCTCACTTTGGAGTTGGTGAATAGATGAAATCTGTTCTTGAACTTGTGTATATGCTTTCAAAAAGCTTTCAAACATCTACCGGGCGTACTCCGGCATTTCCATACTCCCATTGTTCTGCTGAATATTGTTGTTTTCATTCTCGTTTCCCTCAACGTTAGCCATCTTCTTATTTTTTCTGCAAAAGAAATAAATTGTAAGCCAAAAGATTAATAGCAACATATCTTTCTTAAGTTTCTACTGTTGACACCCCATCGTCCTCACCACGTTGCCTATGGTTTGCTAATTCTTTTAATTGCCCAAAACCTTATGCTCTGATACCACTTTGTCACGACCCAAATCCTGGGGCCCTGTCAGATCTCTGGATCGTGATAACTTTGGTAATATTTACCAGACATTTGTCAAATAATTCACATAAGCATTTGGCATTTAAATCAAATAATAATTTCATTTAATCAAATAGTTGTAACTACTCAAACTTTACTATGTTCGGTCTGCATCAATAATGTACTAAAACATTAAATAATATCCCTAAAACCAGGCTAATCCCTTTATCTACTAACTTATCTTTTCTCGTGCACTCTTGTCAGCCACGCATATTGAAATTTACGTGCTGATCATCGTTCCGCTCTGTCCCGCCCGCAGCTTGATTACCTGAAGGGGGTAACACAACATCAGTACTACTGGTGAATGAATATTCCTAATTACACAAATCACATAATATATAACATCACATGATTTAACAAGTCTAAATCAATAATTAAATATTATTTAGATTCTTTCACACACAATCCGTGCCATGCACATCACCACGCCTCAAAGGCCTTATCGTATACATGTATACCGGTCACCATGACCCTGTCTCATCAGACACGTCCACTAAGGACCAGCCATCAAAGTGGCCCATCACGTCCATTAAGGACCCGCCGCTATAACGGCCATCATGGCCCGAAGCCATCCATCATCCGGACACAAGTCCAACATCCCAAATCTGGGACCCAGTGCACAATATCTCATAATCAAATATTAATTAATGATTTACACAGTAGTAGTGTGGACCCGACCCATACATACTTCACTGGTTGTTGCCCCCACTTCTTATCAAAATTGGTATAGAGTGATAGGGTGGGCCCACGCTATATATAATACAACCTTACTCATAATAATCAGTTACAGTCTATTTAGTTAATCATAATTAACTAAACATTGATCACAAAACTTGATTTCACTTAAGTAAGGAATTAATTTATTATTTCTACACATATGCCAAGTCTATTTTCATAAATATACTACTATTCTCAACTTTATTTATCTGTACAGAACACGTGCATGAATAATTCATACCTGAATCTCTTGATTAAATCCAGTGGGTCCCAGTTGGCTATACCAAGATCAGCCATCTAGGCCATGGTTGCCCAAGACTAATACATCATTCTGACGAATTTGATTCATCATAGAATCATTCGCTGGGGCACACAACATCAAAACACCATATACAGCAATTCTCGCCTACAATATATGGAGTTCACTGTACAGTGGGTCCCACTATCCAAATCCATGATCAGTCAACTACACCATGGTCGACTGGTGATCCTTGAACAGATGTGTGATATTGATCAGTGATCTGATCAATAGGTGGGTCCCACAACTACAAACGACATATACAGTGTTTTCTGGGATTTTCACGCCTGGGATTCTTTGAATCTATTGAATACTGAATTCTACTGGTCCAATTTGCAGATGCCCCACTTCTCCATGGTCGCCCAGGGTCCTACATCAGATAATCCAATCTGATTTCCAATTTAGACAACCAGATGAGTCCAAATAAGGTCTAACAGCATGTAATCCCAAAGTCTGTGACAGACGCATCTTTTGCATTAAGGTGATGGATGAAGATCCTAGTGGGGTCTATTCTCCATGGTCCTCTTCCTTAAGGGTCGAAACATGTCTCCTTGTATAGATCCCTGGACCAGATCTTCCATCTGGTGGGCCATGGGGTCCCACAGCCCTCCAATGTCAAGAATACTCCTCTCGACAGTCTCTGTTTCATCTGATTTCTAACCTGTTTCATGAATCTGCATCCCCTTTCTACATATACAATCTCCATATCTATTATCATATGATTTCTTGATCAACAGATCTTCTCAACACAGAACATTTAAATCACATCACAATATCAATCATCTAACTTAATCAACCAATTAAATTAGGAAGATCCACTCACCTCTGATACACGATTGTCGTCTTTGACATCAACAGCTTTCTCCTTCTTCTCCTAATTTGCAATCCACAAGATTCTCAGACTCTTCTCCAATGAATAGAATATATCACAAAGGGTCGTGGTTCTCATATATAAAGGGAAAGATGGGAATTCTAATTACTTTCAAACTTTCCATTTAGAGTTGTTTTACAACTCTCTTCTTTCCCAATCTCTCTCTCTTACGTGGGATACTTGCAAGTTTATTAAAAATCTAAGACTTCTACTTCCATTAAAACTTGGGTCGGACTATGACTAAGATACTACCTGGGCCAGACCAATCCTGGGCCCAAGTACTCAGGATATTACAATAACCTAATGGGTGTATTTGTTATTCTGAAAATTGAAATTGAATTGTAGTTTGTTCGAGGGGTTGTTGTATTGTGAATTGCCATATGAATCTTAGGTTTTATTTTTTTCTATAAAAATGGAAATAATTAATTAAAAAAATAAAAAGGTATTCATAATCCACCCACTAAAAAGAATTCCTTGCATTTGAAATTCATTTTTTTTTAAAAACATATGGTCTGTGTACCAATTACCAACACATTCGTTGTCAGAAGAATTTGGAACTGCTAGTCCTTGTTTAAGATTTTTGTTGGGCACTTATTTCCTAGTGCTAACAAATTTTTATTGGACAAAACGTTAAGAGAAGACGATTTGGTTCCCAAATATGTGCCTAATGTGCAGGTGTCTGTAGAAGATCGAAGTGACCACTTTTTTCTTTAGTGTCATCAAGTCCCTAAAATTTAATTCTCTCTTCCTTAAACATTTGGCATCAGCTGGGCGCCCCATGGCTTGAACCAGGCTCTCAACAATGGTTGGCACGAAGGTCATTCATAAAGAGAAGATTTGATCTTGTTTCTGCATTTTGAATCTAACAAATGATAAATTGGTCCATGGGCAGCAGCATATAAATCTTAACTGGGGTCAAACCTGGAGAAATCTTTCTTCTTTAATAAAGTCAACAGCTACTTTCGAAAGGACCACTTTAATTTAAAAAACCAAGTTATAAAGTAGATTTTGATGTTGTCTAATTTTCTGTTAATGATCAACCTCGATAAGTATTAAGTACCAACTTCATTTCCTGATATTGAAGGGGATGGAAAAAAAAACTTATGTTTAATCTAAAGCATTCAGTGATTCAATAAGCATTCTAAAGCTTAAAGTATTACTAGAAGGTAAGATCATTCGAACATTTCATGGCCATTTGATAATTCAAAGCATCATTGCCTCCAAATATGGCTGGATTGCAATCATTCTAAACGATCCAAAATTATAGTAATAACTTATAATTCTTACTTGATGAATGATTTTCTTTTCTCATCTAGTGAATACCATGTAGATTCCATTGTCCTACTAGTCCACTTCCATGGTCATTACCACTAACTTGACAATATTGATCTGTGTTTGGCAGGAAATGGAGAAATCTGGATGCCAGAAAGTTAATTCTAACAACCTGGCTGAAGCATTAAAGTCACTAGGTACTCACAATAACTTGTCCAAATGGATGCCATCCAATGGTATCCAACAGTTAAAAATATGGAGAGTATTGTGTAGTATTATATCAAATGCTTTTCTTTTTATGTGCAAATTCTCTGTCCTTGTCATATCCATGGTGTATCTCTATGCAGAATCTTGGCATCATAGATGCCATCTTATGTTGCTTTGAGATATCTTTGTTTCTTTCGCCGTTTCACCTCTTCTTCTGGGTTTTTGGTGTCAGCATGTGGCATTTTTCGTATGTCTTCTATAAGCTATACACACACAGAGTCTGTATCTCCATGTGCGCCACGTTGTGGGGCCCACCTTCTGGCCCACTTCGGGATGGGGCTGGGAGATGTGAAGATTTGAGTGGCGCCCTCATATGTACAAAAAAAAAAGACTCTTCTCTCCTAACCCGCAAGTCTAGTCCATTCGCATGGGGATGGGGTGTACAGTTGATCCAATGGTCCAGTCCATTTGCATGGGTCCAAATCCAGTGGGTGTGTGAACCTTTTTTTTTTTTTTTTGTGAGGTGGGTTTTGTGTTTTTTTTTTATCTTTTTTTCTTTTTTTCATTTTTTTTTTTTGTGTGTGTGGGTGGGTGAGTGATGGGGGTGGGTTGGTTTCCACTCGGATGGATCACTAGGTGGGCACAACATGCATAGGATAATTTTACATGTTTTTATGTACACGCATGAATGTTGAGGTGGATATGTGGTAAAACTAGGAAGGATAAAATTGAAATAAGTGCTTTTGAGAGCATTTCGGGGTAGCAACAATTGGGGATGAAATTAGAGAAACTCATTTGATATGGTTTGGGCATGTCCAACGTAAGCCGGTAATGGTGTCAATAAGGAAAAGTTTGGCCATGAAAATTGATGGCCCACCTAGGGGAAGGGGTAGGCCGAAGAGGACGTGGACGGAGGTAGTAAAAATAGATATGAAGAAGTGTAACTTATCTGAAGATTTGGCCTGAATTCAACTGTACGTATTGTGCTTGTCTTTATGTTCTTTTTTAATCTATTTTTTTTTCTTCATGAACACTTTATTAACTTCAAGAGATATCCTACTGTATAAGATTGATGGTTTGGGTTTTATTTTTATTTTTATATTTTGATTTAAAGATAAAAAATATATATTGATACTTTAAACTTATTTAACTACTTACACATCATTTTTTTCATATATATATATATATATATATATATTAATACATGTCATGATGCTCTCGTTATGATTGTATAATAGACATACTTGCTATTATATTTATGCTGCTATAAATGGGAGAATGGATGGAAATGAAGAATTACGTTTTCTTTTAAATTTTAGTTAGTTTTTTTATTTTTATTAGAAAAATAAAAAATCCTACGATTCGATTCGATTCGATTAGTAGGTATGAATGATTTGTGATACGATTTTGATTTTGAAAACTATGATCCTAACCACATGATCAATGCTCCAGAAGTTTTTACTGTAGAAAAGAGCGCATAGTCGATCCAATGGTCCAGTCCCTTTGGATGGGTGCCAAATCCGAGATTAGTGGCTATCAGCGGGTCCCTCTTTTATGGTCCACTCGGATGGATCACCAGGTGAGCTCCACTAGGTATTTAGGCACGCGGTGTTCACTTTATTGTGAGCACTGGTGGTCACTTTAGGTTTTTCCATAAATATGCTTGTTCTTTCTCATTCAATGACTCTTTCAGTTACTGATAAAAGGACTGTATATGCAATAATTTGTTCCTCCAAACTTTGGAAGAGAACCAATTTCTGTCTCTCCAAACTTTGTTAAGTGACACTCAAATTCCAGAGGAAGGGGAAGATACTAGGATTAGGAAGGCCTCAAGAAATGGGGTTTTCTCTGTCTCCTCTTTTTACTCAACTCTATTTGTATGGGAGGGGAGCAGATGCGGATTGGCAAGCCTATGGAGGTTCAAGGCCCCACCTAGGGTTGTGGCTTTTGGATGGATTGCCCTCCGGAGAAGAATTCTAACCTTAGATAATCTTTGGAAAAGGGGAAAAATAGTGGTAAACGCTTGTCCAATGTGTTTGGAAGACGAGGAGAATGTAGATCATCTTCTCTTTAGATGCAGATGTGCTGTGAAAATTTGGAACACTGTCATCAATTGGTTCGGTGGCAAGTGGGTGTTGCTGAGGTCAATTCAACACCATTTCAAGGCATGGAAAGCTCCAATCGGCTCTCGGAAAGGAAAGGAATTGCGGAAGCCGTCGTTCCTTTTTGTTATTTGGCATACATGGAGGAGAGGAACGCTAGGTGCTTTGAGGGGACAAAAACTAAAGGAGATCTTACGTGACAAGATAAAATTCTCTGTCGCTCAGTGGGTGAAGATCAATCCTATTTTCAAGGACTACCCTAGTGACCAAATCATGTATAACTGGAAGGAAATTGCTTTCACTTAATCTAGGTTTCGTGGTGTGTCAAGGAGTTTTCACTTTTCTTTCTTTCCTCCTTTTGGCATTCGGACTTCTTGTTGTTTGTTGGGGTTTTGCTGTGTATCAGTATTTTCTGTGTGTTTTAGGGTCAGTATAAGCCTCTTGTATTGATTTGTTTCTTTTAAAGAAAGTTATCATTCAAGAAAATAAAAATAATAATGTGTTTCTCCTGTGGAGTCATTCGTGGGCCTTTGGCTTACAAACCGATGTGTGCATGCCTGATAAAATTTCAGCTACTAATTAGAACCTGAATTTGTTTCTTCAGGTAACCAAGCCATGAAATCAAAGTTGTACTCTGATGCTATTGAGCTGTATACATGTGCCATAGCACTATGTGAGAAAAATGCTGTATACTACTGTAACAGGTAAATAGTTGTTCACTAGTTGGCTGGTGCATTTTGAAAAACTACTAAAGCCTTTTTAGTTTGGTATGAGATTGGTATTATGACTGATGTGATTGACACAGGAGATGGCAAACTGAAATTCATTTTCCCTTTCAGATGCAGTAAGACAGCTGGGCTGGCCACTCACATTCGATTTTTCAGCCCTTTCTTTTGGCTGTTTTCCTATCACCACTGTGTTTTAGAAGTTCAATTCCACTATTTTTCTCAAATTTGCTTTAGGTTGCAACTTAGGGATCTATCCTTTTCAATCCAGAGCTGACCCTCTTCATTTCTACCTCGGCTAGGGCTGAACAACCGGATTTCCGGTCCGGCCTAAAATGAAGGACCGGACCGGTTGGACCACTTAAAGTGGTCCAGACCAGTTTCGTTTTTTTTTTTTTTTTTTTTTTTTTTTTTTTTTTTTTTTTTTTTTTTTTTTTTTTTTTTTTTTTTTTTTCACCTCACATCTAAAAAGCATAGAGAAATTAGTTACAAATGTCCCAAAAAATTAAGCACCATAAGTCAAAATACAAATGTCTCAAACACACACAAACAAATACATTAATAAATAAATCCGGTCATGCCTCATGGGCTCATCCATATTAAAAAAAAAAAAAACTTATTATTTTAAAAAATCCGGTCTGGTCCGGTCCAGACCGGACCGGATTTGGACCACTAAGACCGCAAATCCGGTCCGATCCGGTCCGATCCGGTCCGGTTTTGTGGTCCGGTCCGGTCTGCGGTCCGGTTTTGTGCAGCCCTAACCTCGGCTATAAAAACTTGGACTCGGGGCGAGTTGCCTCTCATCGAGCTGAGTTGAGTTGGCCTGAGTGTGGTATGTGGGCCCTTCTTGCCCTCCAAAAATCCAAGAGAATAAGAGTTTTTTCAATCATGTCCCAACTGTCTAAATTTCTCTGATTTTTTTGTTTTAAATATATTAGATGGGGCCAGCTCTCCCAAGCTGAAGCTTAAGATAAGGTAAGCTGAAGTAAGCTCAATTACGTAGTGGGGCCCACTTGGGGACCCATATGGGGATGGGGGTGGGGGGTTCCTACAAAAAATCAGCCCAAATCGTGGTTTCTATCATTTCCGTCTGGGCACAAAAAGTTTAATGGTCAACGGTCTATTCAGATTGGTACATAGTCGATCCAACGGTCTAGTAAATTCAGATTTGACCAAAAGTTGGTGGGCTTGTGCAATTTAATGGGGTCGTGTGTTTGGTCCATTTGGATGGATCAAGGATGGGCCCTAGAAGCGTTAGCTTACGGAATCATATCATAATCTTAAGCTTAGGAGAGCCTTGCTCATATTAGATATATATATATATATATTGAAAGGTAGTTTCAATATATTTTTTAACAATTTAATTGTGTTCCGTGTGTCAGAGATTATTATATATGATTTAATTCAATTTTATGTTCTTTGGTGTTTAAGACAATAATTAAACCTACAGTAGAGGGAGATTACCAATCAGTCATTTGACTCGAATCGGACTTGGCCAATTTTTAGGACCATATTTCTACCATTTGATCTCTACTTTGTGCATATTCCTAGGTCAGTTTTCTACACCACACAAAGCCATTAATCATGCTTAAATTGTCCAGAACAGCACTTTGCTTTTTCTCTCCACTTTTCTGGTGGATCATTGGTTTTCAAGCAGGCAGAGTAATTTTGAGAGTCGTTTATCTTCATTTTGCACTTAATACCATCATTTTCTGTTCATCTTCAGTAGAGGAGGTCAAGACGATTAATGGTATTCTTAGATGTTTTGAGCTAGCATTTGACTCAAAGCTGAATCTGCATAAAAGTATTATGGTGGGGGGTGGGAGTCAATGATGATATGGTGCAATTCTTATCTTGGGCTACCTCTAGGGGCCAAAACCTCGCTCTATCTCTATATGGGATTGGGTTGTTACTGACTTTCAAAGGAGGTTATCTTCATGGAAGAGACATTATCTCCCTTCTCTCTCGTTGGTTGTCATGATGCTTATTGAGGCACTCTTGTCCACTTCACCAGTTTTTCACTTGTTTATGAGTAAGATACTAGTGGGTGTGATGGAGAAGTTAGAAAGAATTCACTGAAATTTCGCACGAAGGAGCTGATGACAAGAAGAAGATGCATTTAGAAATGGGGAGAATGGTTAAGCGAAGGTGGCCTGAGCTTGGTAGGATAATTTGATAGAATTTGGTCCCTCTTAAGTAAATGGTGGGTGGATATTCAGTGAGAAGAGCGAAGCTTTGTGAAGTAAAGACATTGTAAGCAAGTATGGTTAAGGGGAGTGAGGTTAGGTTCTCAAATGTGTCCCCAGAGCTACAATGTCTGCCTTGTGGAGTGTAATTTTCGTTGTTGAGGTAGAGTTTAATAGAGTGATGAAAGGGTTTCAAAGTGGCGTGCTTTTTTTATGTGGGAAAGCAATATAAGGTCTAGTTTCGAGATGATATTTGGGTTGGGGATATCCATTGCAAGTTTCCTTTGTAAAATTTATATGATTTTCATATTCTGACTTTCTGAGACTCTTGAGTCTCTTGATCTTTGTTAGTACATATTTCTCTTTCGCAAAGTAAGTACATATTCTGTGTGATCCTTTTAAATTCTGAATAAATTGTTTATGGATGACTTTGGCATGATTGTACTTTTCTGCCACAAGAGTTATGGTTATATAAGTGGTTCTCCATTTTGGATACAAGAACTCTCTCTCTCTGTATATATGTATGTATGTATATATTTCTTAAATAAATCACATATCCTGCATTTAGTTTGATGAATGGTTTTCAGGGCAGCAGCATACACCCAGCTCCAAAATTATACCGAAGCAATTGCAGACTGCAATAGATCCATTGAAATCGATCCAAATTACAGCAAGGCGTATAGTCGTCTGGGCTTTGCATACTATGAACAAGGGGAATATAGTGATGCTATTAGCAAAGGATTTCTGAAAGGTGTGCATTTCATAACAATAACGAATTCACAGAGAAAAATCTTAATTTCAGTCTATGCACTAAACTTTGAACCTGTATTCATATAAGGTACTATTTTAGAGAGGATCAAACTATCTAAGTGTTCAGGTTACTGTTTGGAGAACAGTTTATGCTATTTTGGCCCTGATTTGGTTAATGGTTCTTTGCAATTATAAAATTTAATGACAAGTGGGCTATTGGTAAGTGGTAACTCCCAGTCAAATAAACCATGAAATTCAGGCATCTTTTATGAAAGAAAAAACAGAGGGTAAACACAGAAAAAGAAAAAATAAAATGAAAAGGCTGTTAGTTCATGTTCAGCTTCAAAATTCCTCAATGTTTGAATATGGGCTTGATATTTCCTATCCATCTCATAAAGATTCTGACACAATAGTGACTAGTGGGATATTTGTGTCCTACAGTTGACTTTGCCACATTTGACATACTTCTTGGCTTTTACAGCAAAGTCCTGCAACTAAAAGTCTCTGGCACTTAAATTCAAAACAAAACAACCCAAGCACAAGAATGATTAAAGAAAATCTAGAAAAGGGGAGAAGGAACTAATTTTGTGAAAATGAATAAAAAATACTAGAATATCATGTGTTCTTAAAAACTCAACTTCGACAGCCTTTAGGTAGATTCTACTTTCCCTTTCAAACATTTGGGACTCCTTAACTGATCTCCAAGTTGCGGACATCTTCACCAAAGCTATTATGCGGGTCAATTAATTCACCATCATCAATTTGAGAGGGAAGCAAATGTTTTTTTTTTTTTTTGGGGTTTTGTTTTGTGGTGGTGGTGGGTTAATGTGATATCTGGGATGTGATTGGGACCCATGTGTGTATATGATGTGTTTTATTATCGCTTGGATTAGGATAACTCCGTACAATTTAGGGATATCAGTGGGATTCCTTCTGTAATGAGAATACTCAATCACCTTGATCGACTCGCTCAATTTTCTAGAAATCTCTCAAGTTGATATTTATGGGCAATAATCGATTTTGCATTGGAAAAAGATATTGTTTCTTATTTTGGATGGATACTTGGGTTGGTAATGCTCCTCGTGCTACTCAATATCTGGATCTCTTCAGATGTGCAACTGATCGCTATGTGGCAGTTAGTGCCTACATGGTTGGGATTGGAGATCATGTTGTTTGGGGCATTATATTTCAAAGAGATTTGGTGGGGCTCGAAGGTCAATTTCTAGAGTTGCTATCTCTTTTAAAAGAGGTTTATATTTATAGCTTGGATTGTATGGGGTCTACAGATGGGGAATTTTCTGTGGTCTCTTCTTTTACAACAATATGAGAATCATTGTCTTTCATGCCCATTGCAGCGCTACTTTGGTCACTCAAATCCCCTGCTTTTGGATGGCTCCCCAATAAATTGAATCATTTGCATGAGGCTCAGAGGTTGGTAGTGGGACAGGTTAGGAGCAGAATCATGTGGTGATTTTCTTTTCTGCCTATCATTTGGGTTATTTGGAGAGAGGAATTTGCATTGCTTTGAAGGATCTTCATCATCCATGGTCGTATTCATAGGGAAGGTTTGGTTTCTTGTTGCCTCTTGGATGTCTGTCCTTCCCCTATTCCACGATTTTTCAATTGCCTCAATCTTGAGAAGTTGGAATGAGATTCCTTTTTCATCATCATAGGGGCTTTGCTTATCTCCTCAGATGGTGTCCTCCTGTGTGTTCCTATAAACTGAACTTTGATGATATAGTGTGATTGGAAATCCTAGATTAACAGGTTTGGGAGTAGTACTTAGGGAAAGTGCAGGTGTGTTCATCCTGTATTTATTTGGCCCTGCATGTTGTTGCTCTGTCAATAGGGCAGAAATGGAAGCTTTGAGGGTTGGTCTTCGTGAAGGTGGTTGTCTGAATCTTCAAAAGATTTTGGTGGAGGGAGATACCTTTTGCGCCTTTAGGTGGGCATCGGGTTGTCTAGACTGCATGGATTATGGCAGATGTGGTAGAAGTCGGGGGCGGAACCAGGAATTTTATTTAGGGGGGGGGGCAAAGAAAAAAAAGACTATAAACAAAATTGCAATGTAAAAAGATTTATAAAAGAGAAAGTGGATTTGTTATTCTTCTTCTTTATTCATTTAAGGTTTGTTGGGTAAATGCCATGCAAGAGGAAACGTTTGGCGGAATCAATTTCCTACCACCCTAGGTGGGAAGCGCGGAACCACGCCATCGTGGAATTGCAGCACAAACGGAGGAGAAAATCGAGACATTTCATCGCTGCACCAAACGCATATAGGCGTCTTGTCTCCTCCTCTTTCCACGACAAGCTTTTCTGTGCAAAGCCATGGGTTTCCTGTTCTGCAGCTTTGGTTTCTGATAGGGGTAGATGGGATTTCCGGAACCTCTCTAGCAAGGAAGGATAATGTAAAATTCCGGAATTCCCTGCATTTTCACCACTGCACCAAATAAGAAGAAGAAATCTCTGGATTTTAGCCCCTTTCCATTGAAATGTCGCTTGGACAAACAAAACTTTAAAGTCTCTGCAAGATGTGCTTTCTCCTCTTCCTCTCTTGGATCATAAGATTTGGGGCAAGTGCAGATGGTTAGAATGAATATTAAAAAAAATCTCTTCCCAAACTCCATTAAGCCTTGTTTATTTGTTCCTCTTTTCTTCATTTTCTTACCCTTCTTATTTTAAGCTTTTCTTAAAATCATCAATATTTTTGTTTCCTTTTTTCTAAGAGTCAAACCATGTTAAAAGAGTCATAAACAATGGGGGGGCATCGTTTAATGTTTGGCCACACCATGGAGGGGCCAAAGCAAGCTTCTTAGAGAAGCTTATGAAGTATGGGCCAGCCCCCCCCCTTAGGTCCGCCCCTGGTAGAAGTGGTCATCAACTTTGGAAGAACTTTGAAGCTATTGTTCCATCATTTGAAGAGGAGTGCTAATGATGTGGCAGCTTTCTTGGCTAAGGGGATCGCCAGAGTTTGATTATTGATCAGTATGGATCTCTACTTCCTCTTGCATAGGCCTTTTTTTTGGCCTTTTTCTTTTTGGTTGTTTGTTTAGCTTATCAGTATATTTCTCCTGTCTTGCTCAACCTTCATTTTAATGAGTTAGTCAACATTCAAAAAATAAATATCAAGAAAAAGAATTTATGAAGAATCCAAGTATGACTAGAAATAATCTAGTGATGCAACCAATCTGTGGCTGGTTCTCACATGCCACGAACACTAATGTAGAAATAATCTGAGAGAAAGCCACTGAAATAGAAGCAGATAAACTAAAATGATTCGGATAATGCAAGTTTCCTAATCTACTATCCCTCGCACGACATAAAAACTTGGGGACAAGGCTACAGAAATTTTGATGAAACGAAAGACAGATGAAAAGTGACACAAAAACTGAGTTGTAGTCATGAATGACATCTGACAAGCTAATACTCTGGTGGAAACTGTAGCAGTACCAACAATGGACACTAAAAAATTGGGAATGTTGTTTACACTGCAAGAGGGGTGGATGGGCTTGTTACTTTAGTCAATATCTTGTGGTGACACATGAAGAGATTAAATCATCATCTTCAACCTTGCCACATCTATCCAGGGTTGGCACATCAATGGATTAAGTAAGCCTAGTCCCATTCAATGAACTATATAGGTCATTGAAGCTCTAACACCATGTTGAAACATAGAGGAGAAATTTGATGGGAAAATTTAAGGCCTATTCACTTCTGTCGTCACAAAATCTGTTTAAATAATTTGCTATTTAAAATTTCCAAAATGCCCCTTTGGACAGTTTCTTAGATTAAAATATCCTAATAATATGAAAAATTATTGAGATGCCTCTAAAAAAAGAGAGAGAAGAAAAAAGAGAGAAAAGAATGCAAGTTCTATAAGAATATAGAAAAATTGAGGGGATAGTGTGCAGACTTTGCAGAGTTCCATAAATAAGAATTGAGTCTTGGAATCATTGGTGGTGCTGTCTTTGATTTGGTGATTTAGCCTGAGTCCTTAATATCAAGAAACAGATCATACATTTTTGTTGGATTGTATTGTTGTTCATCATCATCTTCATTATTATTATTATTATTATTATTATTATTATTATGAGCAAGGCTCCCCTAAGCTCGAGCTTAGGGAGAAAATTTCGTAAGCTCGTGCTTGTGGGGCCCACCTTTGGTCCATCCAAATGGACCAAACACATGACCCCCTTAAATTGCATATGTCCACCAACTTTCGGTAAGATCCGAATTTACTGGACCGTTGGATTGACTATATATCAATCTGAATGGATTGTTGACCATTAAACTTTTGGGCCCATATGAAGATGATAGAAATTACGGTTGTGGCTGATTTTTTGCAAGGAGGAAGATCCTAGGGAGTCCTTGAAATCCCCCCCATCCCCATGTGGGTCCCCAAGTGGGCCCCACCACACACTTGAGCTTACCTTATCCTAAGCTTGAGCTTAGGGGAGCCTTGCTCTATTATTATTATTATAAGCAGTCTTGGAGCCTTATATCACAATGTCTCGTTTTATGCAGCCTTACGATTGGATCCAAATAGCAGTTCCATACGAGAAAACATTAGGGTACGTTCAAATGCTCGTGTTATCAGATTATGTTACGATGTTTCTCTTCCAGTTGTTTTATGTTATCTCTTAATGTAATTCGCTTTCACTTAGGTAATTCCATGTCTTGTTTCTTAGGCAGCAGAGCAGAAATTGAGAGAAGAGTTGCAGCGTACAGACCAAGATCAGGTTTTTTCTTTTTCTCTTTTTCTGAGCGCAAACTGAAATTTTGTTAACAATAAAAAGTACTGCAGAAGTAACCAAAAAAGACTAGTCATATAGCTTATGGGGCCATTACAAAGCTAAGATGTCACTTGCAATTCTCAAACATTGTCTTGCTAGTTGTTGCTCTCCTGCTTTCGATAGGGCATCTGCGTCCTCATTAAGCTCTCTTGACACACATTTATGCCCAACCTTCATTGTTGTTAACATTGATCTTTCTAATTGACCACAGAGGATATCCTCTATGGCATGCTAGATTTATGGAATCAGCTTAAATTATCAATGGGACCAGAGAGTAAATCTCACTAACCATTTTGATTTATTCGCTAATTTCCATGATATTTTGCATGGTTTGAGGCCCTACCAGGCCAAAGAGGACCCAAATTAACCTCTGTCATCTTCAAAGTTCCTCTTATTCTTGATGCTTTTGGATTGCCTATTGCGCTACCATTTCTATCTAGTTTCATCCATCCCGACTATAGAGGGAAAGCGATCACTCCTATGGTCTTTGCGAAGTAAACCTCCTTTTAAAACCACTTCCCATCCTTCTTTTAAATCACTATAATAGGTGGCTTTTAACTCTTCAGCCTTTAGGCCCCAATGCATAATCCATGATTTTATCCTTGCCAACACCATGGCTAAAGTGGATCTTTTTTATGCAGCATAAAAGGGAATACCTGCCACAGAATGAGCTTTGAATAATGGCAAGCACTGGGCCTGAGCACTGGCCCAAAGCTGGCTTTACAGGCTCGTTCCAGCTTTGCAAAGTCAATAGGGCCCAATTAAGCCCTTTAATATCTTTGCTAGGATTGTTGAGTATCATTTTTTAGTTGGTTTCTTATTTTATTATGGTTTAGGTTCAATGGATCTATTATTAAGGGAAGAGAATCCTTATATACAAAGGAAAATTCTATCTTTGGATATCAAACAAGCATGCAGGTAGATGGCCCACCAAGGAAAAGGGGTAAGCGAAGGAGGACATGGATAGAAGTAGTAAGGATAGATAACAAGAAGTGCAACCCATCCAAATATTTGGCTAAAGATAGATTGGAATGTAGAAAACAGATTTCATGTAGTGACCCCAACACAATGATGAAAATACCGCTACGCTCGCCGCCAAAACGCTACGAAGCGGGGGATACGTAGCGTAGCGGTGTGATTTGAAATAATCGCCTAAAAAATCTGAAAAAATTCCAGAAAATCTAGAATATTGTAAAATGAAAGAATGTGGTTTTTTTTTTTTGCAAAAGTAAGTAAGAAAAGGGGGCGTAGCGGTGCCCTCAATACATGAAGTCCTGTATCGCTGTATAAATAGAAAATAATAGTAATTATTAGTTTTTTCACATATATTCATGTTTCTTAGTCATACTAACTTAAAAAGTAATGGAAAGCTCATTAAAAAAAAAAAGTAGAACATGAAATAAAAGCATAACTGCATAAGACTTAAGAGTTAGGTCATTACTCAATTACTCATTACTCATTAGTGAACATTGAACAATCAAAATATCAAATATCAATACTTCAACATTCAAGGTTCAAATTCAATCAAGGTGAATGAACTATAAGTGATCAACATTCAACACCAATTTAGAAATGACAGAGTAGAGAGTTAGTGAAGGAAGTAGGAATACCTTGGTCACCACCAAAGGATCGTCTACCAAGATTTAAGGCATTGTTATCCTCATCCCCATCTGTGTTATCATTTGTATTGGCATCATATTGCATTTGATATTGATAAATATTGGGATCCACAAATCCAAAGAAGGTGGTAGCCGCATGGCCCGCATCATCATAACTTGGAGGAGGTGGAGGTGGATATCAATTATATTATGTTTCACCGTAGTCACCATATGAGTAGGACCCTGAAACAGAAGCTTGTTCGTCTCCTTGTTGCAGTTGACCATATGGAAAATACTGCGAGGGTCCTTGTCCACTGTAACTAGGGTTCCACGAATCAGTCCATGATGCTGCTTGTTGTCCTCCAACACCTCCACCTATATTTCCTTGTTCATTACTACTACCTCCAGGAGCATGTGGAGCAGGTGGTGAGACTCTCCGACGCCGTTGATAACCACGATTTCCTTCCATTCTTTTCGGAAAGTCTTGTACCCCCCCTACAGGAATGACATCTTCCTGATTATGTTGGTAGTATTCACTAGTAGCACCTGTCCCACTAGTGTCTCCTGCTCCATCTCCCCCATCTCCTCCACCATGGCTACTTGAAGAGACGGTGGTACTCGTCCTCTCCGAAGATGACACAACATGAGCAGGACTAGCAAGTTCTTTCCCTCTAGATTGTGGGTGCGGCTGTGCACTTGTGCCTTCTCCTCCAAGTGGGGCACCCTCTGCCTCATCCATTTCTTCATCAAGCAAATCTCTAACCTCCTCCTAAAAGCCCGGATCTGAATCTAGTAATGGATCTTCTATCTCGGCTATCCATGGGAGCGAGGGACTGTCCGCTCTGAATATGTGATCCAAACTAATAGGACAATAGCTCGGATTATCCCTTGCCTTCCTTGTTCTCGTTCTGTTTCTCAACTTTAAATTGTAATGACACTACACGAGCTTGTTGAGTTTGTGCATGGTAAGTCGATTGCTGGACTTTGTGTGGATTAAGGAGGAAGTGCTCCAATTCCTTTCACAGTTTGATGAAGTTGTAACTTGACTAAGGATGCGAATAGCCGCTTTCCTTAAATATGGATTATCCTCTCCAAAATTCATCCACCAATCAACTGAAATTCAAAATAAACAAATAAAATTAGATATTCCTTAAGTCCTTCCAATCAATTGAGAGATAAATAACAAAAGACTATTAGGTTGGTTGATTGGGTCTTTTGTTATCATACTAGGTGGCATTTTTCCAATCGCCCTTTGTGTGATTGGGTCAGCAAAGCCTCCCCTCCTTTGTGTGTATGTAGATATCTACAATGTGAAAATTAGGAATAAATCATACATGTTTAACCGACCTATCTTAAGCATATACATATTGAAATAATATGAGAAGGAGAGGAAGAAGAAAAAGAAGAAGAATGGGAGAAGGTCGTGCATCACATGATGATCGACTGCTCTATTTATATTCATATTAGGCCTTAATGAAGGCACTAAATATGTCAAGATTACAATCAGAATAATAAAGAAAGGACAGAATACAAATTAGAATAAATGAAAGGATGGAAAGAATATAACCTAGACTATATAAGGAAATAGAATTAGAAAAATAAGTTGTACACATTAGATGCAAATCTAGCCTATATCCCACGTGTGGGATTTATACATGGGCCTTGAAAGGCTGGGCCTTCTTGAGGCCTGTTATCTTCTACACTCCCCCTCAAATTGATGTGGTAAGGAAGAAAACATCAATTTGCTAGTTAGATCATGATGACGCGGTTTGGGAAGTGCTTTGGTGAAGATATCCGCCAACTGGTTAAACGAAGAGACATGAGGCAGAGTTATCTTCTCTGTAACAACATGTTGACAGATGAAGTGATAATCAATCTCAATGTGCTTTGTTCTTTCATGGAAGACCGGGTTGGCAATTCTGGTAGCATTGGTATTGTCCCCATGGAGAGGTGTGGAACTACCAACAAGAACACCCAATTCACACAGAAGGCGACAGAGCCAGATAATTTCAGCACCAGCAGAGGACATCGCCCGATATTCTGCCTCAGCAGAAGACCTTGAGACAGTGGTCTGCTTCTTGCACTTCCATGAAATCAGAGATTTTCCAAGAAACATACACTAACCAGTAGTAGACCTCTGAGAGTCCGGACATCCAGCCCAGTCAGCATCCGCATAAGCTGATAATTGCAGAGAAGTATCAGAAGGGAAGAAGAGACCATGATGAAGAGTGCCTTTAACATAGCGAAGGATACGCAATGCATCAGCAATGTGAGGTTTGTGGGGATTGCTAACAAACTGGTTAACCGTATGAACTGCATGAGAAATATCCGGCCGAGTCATAGTTAAGTAGAGTAAACTACCAACTATCCGCCGGAAAATAGATGGATCTTCCAGGGGGGTGCCATCATCGGAACTGATTTTGTTGTTCAATTCCATAGGCGTATCAAAAGTGTGAGCATCATTAAGCCAGGCCGAAGTGATCAAATCTGTCGCATATTTGTGCTGAAGGACCCTAATGCCAGATTTGTTGCGCACAAAATCAAGCCCTAGAAAGTAGGTGAGAGGACCAAGATCCTTCATCCTGAAGTGTCGAGTAATGTGGTGTTTGAGATCCGTAATGCCTGCAGTATCATTACCACTGATAATCATATCATCAACATAGACTAAGAGGAATGTGTAGCCCTTCGGTGTCCATCGCAGGAAGAGGGAACTATCAGAGTGACTTTGACGAAATCCGGCTTGAAGGATTGCGGCACGAAATTTATCGAACCAAGCCCTGGGAGCTTGTTTAAGCCCATAAAAAGCTTTCCGCAATTTACAAACATGCTTTGGAGGACAACCATAGCCTGGAGGAGGTTTTAAATAAACAGGCTCTCGCAAGTCCCCATGTAGAAAGACATTTTTGACGTCCATTTGCCAGAGGGGCCAGTTGCGTGCTGCTGCGACACAAAGAAGAGTACGAACTGTGGTAATTTTAGCCACTGGGGCAAATGTTTCTTCATAGTCAATTCCATATTCCTGCTTATAACCCTGTGCGACCAATCTGGCTTTATAGCGATCAAGACTCCCATCAGAGTGGACTTTGACGGAGTATATCCATTTCCTTGGACCAGGTGGCTATGGCTTTGGAGTCTGTGGTACTTGGAGTAGGAGGTTTTGTAACCGTTCCATCCAGATAACTAAATAGCCCCTGTCCTTCTACGAAATTCTTCAGATGGAAGGACCAGCCCATATAATTATGCCCATTAAACTTAACGGGAATAACATCATACTTTTCCATGTTCTCAAAAATCAACAGGAGAAAGTGTCACAGAGAGAGATAGAGCAGACAATCAGCAAATCAGAAGTGTTGTTCTCCACTATTCATGCCAAGAGGGAGGATGAAACACTAATCAGACAAGAAGCAATAGCCTAAAAAGTCTGAAATTTGGTGCAGATCTGTTGCTGGAGCAAGAACCCAAAAAAAATCCAAAAAAGGGATCCAAAATAGGGCTGACGACCCTCTTTTTGGAGCTGTAGTGGGCACATGGGGCCCACATTGAGATCAAGATGCTGATCAATGAACACAGTCCTCTGTGTGAGACTTCTTACTACCTTTCAGATCAGGTTGCATATCAATCTAATGAAAATCTGTAAGATGGGACGGATCTGATGAAAACAATCTTGAAAAACTAGTAAATCACAAGAAATAGTATATGGCCTACCTCAAATGCGAAAAAAATTCTGAAAAAATAACCAGAATTACTCTAGAAAATGGGCGACCCTTGTGGAGTGGTTCGTTTGTGATCTCTGGATGATCAGATGATGGCCCCCCTTTGAGTTCCTCTTTGCAGAATGACGACACAGAAACTGCTGGAAAAAAGTGTTCTCTGTCTAGAACCTTGAGAAGAGATTTCAACTGAGAGACAGTTGAGATGAGATTCCACAGAGCTCTGATACCATGAATTAATATGAGAAGGAGAGGAAGAAGAAAAAGAAGAAGAATGGGAGAAGGTCGTGCATCACATGATGATCGACTGCTCTATTTATATTCATATTAGGCCTTAATCAAGGCCCTAAATATGTCAAGATTACAATTAGAATAATAAAGAAAGAAAGAATACAAATTCGAATAAATGAAAGAATGGAAAGAATATAACCTAGACTATATAAGGAAATAGAATGAGAAAAATAAGTTGTACACATTAGATGTAAATCTAGCCTATATCCCACGTGTGGGATTTATACATGGGCCTTGAAAGGCTGGGCCTTCTTAAGGCCTGTTCTTAAGGCATGTTATCTTCTACACATATGTCATCTCAAATCTCAATCACTAACTCACCTCTTGAAGGGCGTTGATGGAATCATCCATTCCCAACAATTTATTCAACGCTTGCCTTAATCCTACCCTCAACTCCATATCTATTACATCGCTATGTTGTTGGGCATTGGGGTAGTAGAATTCGGGATTAAGGAAATAACCTACATTGAAAACAAGTTGAAATGCAAAATGATTAAACATCAATCAAAGAATGATAGCTTGCTTTAAAAGCATCAAATAGTGATATAACTATTGAGTACCTACAGCATGCAATGGATGGTGCAGCTGGTCAACCCACCGTCTATCAATAATCTTTATATATTCTTCATGATATCTAACATTTTCCATGATAGCTTGCTTAGCCCGATCCATTGCTTCATATATATATCCCATTGTTGGCTTGTCATCACCATCTACAAGCCGCAACACTCTAACTAAAGGCTCATAAGCCTTTAATAAATTAGACACTTTCTTCCAAAACTTGTTGTCCCTCATCAAGTTAGGGATCTCAAATTCCGGACCACTTGTTGCATTGCCCCATTTCGAACGAAGCCATTCTTCTGATGCAAACATCTGAATCATCGCTGTTCTAAACCTTACAGGGCTCTCCGTCGCAATGAAATGGGTAACAAACCTAGTTGATCCTGGACGAATCAAGGCATGGTTATTTGTGAATATTTTCATCAAGCTCAAAAGCCATGAATGATCATAAATAAATCTGGTAATGCCTCTACATGCCTTCATAACTTCAGCAATTTTCTTCTTCCTTCTAATCTCTTCCATAATGAGATCTATACAGTGTGCTGCACATGGAGTCCAAAATGGTTGAGGTCTCTTATTCTCCAACATCCTACCGGCTGCCTTGAAATTGGCGCCATTATCTGTAACAATCTGTACAACATGCTCCTCTCCCACAGTCTCTACAACCTTGTCCATAAGAGTGTATATATATTTAGCTGTCCGTCTATGCTCAGATGCATTCACGAACTTCACAAAGACACACCCAGCGACTGAATGTACCAAAAAGTTTATTAATTGTGTTTGTGTGCCGCTGGTCCACCCATCACACATAATGGTGACTCCATTCTGTTGCCACATGGGCCTAAAGGTCTCCACCCATGCCTTTATTTCTTTATATTCCTTTTCGAGATATTTTGTGCCCACATCATAAACAGAGGGCGTCTGTATTCCCCGCCCAGCTTCGGCGGCAACATCAAGAATTGTTTAGAAATAGGGGAAATCTATTGCTGTATGTGATATGTTCTTGTGAATTAGCCATTTTGCTGTAGTTTTGGCCAACATATCGCCGCCTTTATTGCCCCTTTCATAACACTTGATTTATTTGGTTGTTTAACTCCCTCTTTTCTATGTGCTAGAGGATCAACAAAGGGAGGAGCTGCTTTTCTAGTAGAAATAACTTCTACATCAACATCCCATTCTCGAGTGCTAAATGCCCTACGCATTGCCCCCGCAATGCCCTTGCCCCTGCTTGGCACAACATATGAGCCCCTTGCATCATAATATTTGCTTCCAGCAAATGCACGATGTTCATGTCCTTCTTGGTGACTCATGATGGACTCTCGGCGTGCAACCTCCATCTGTGCATCTTCCTCATCAAAACCTTCATCCCCAAATACATCATAACGGGCAGCATCAACATCTTGCTGCCTCTTTTCTTTTATCTCAACTTTTCTAGCTTTGTTTTGGCCAACCAAAGCTTTCATTTGTTCCCTGACTTCCCTTGGTACTTCGGTACAACCAGTGACATTGCCAAAAATGTGACCCAAGTGATGCTTGAATCTTGTAATGCTCTCATTGGTCACTTTCCCACAAAACTTGCATTTGATTTTCAACCTATTATTCTCAAGTGACTCACCAAAGCTCCATGCAGGATCGATATCACGAGGCATTTTAAGTTATCAATTGGCAAACACAAATACACAATAGAAGACTGAATACCTATAAATATGGACAAGTAGTATGTTAAAAATAAAAAAAACAAAAAAAACATGTTAAGAGGAAACATATATCTAACGCTAGGAATCATTCTCTTCACATTTAATTGGTATTTCATTACTTAGAGTACATTATTTTTCAAAAATTTTAAAAATCCGAAAATAAAAAAATAAAATAAAATTAGAAAAAGACAAATATGTGTTGGATTGATCTATGCCAAACATAGATATAACATTTAGGGGCCTTATTCAAAACAATGTAATCGGTAATAAATTAGTTAAGGCATTTTTTCCTTCAAAAAATCAATAAATCCTAAAATAAAAAAGAACAAAAAAAGGGAAAGACAAAGAAATGTTGGATTGATCTATGCCAAACATATTCAAAACATTTAGGAGCATTTTTCAATACATTTCCATTATTAAAAACATTTTTTTCCAAAAAATAACAAAAATCCGAAAATAAAAAATAAATAAAAGCAAAAAAACAAGCAATATATGTTGGAGTGATCTTTGGGAAACATAGATCTAAAATCTAGGAGCCCTTTTCAAGACATTTAATTGGTATTCAATTACTAAAAATATTTTTTTTTACAAAAATAAAAAACTCCGAAAATAATAAAAGGAGAAAATTTGAAAACAAGCAATATATGTTATCGGAAACATAGATCTAACAATATGAAGCTATTTTCAAGTTGTTTCATGAGTTTTCCATAATTATTCATGTTTTTTTTTAAATAACATAAATCCGAAAATAAAAATAACAATATATAAAAAAAAAACAAAAGATATGCAATTATGCATGCAAGATAAAAAAGGAAGCATGGATCTACAATAAAACAAGACAATGATTCCATTATGTTTACTAAACATTTTTTTTTTTACAAAAATAAAAAAATCCGAAAATAATAAAAGGAAAATATTTGAAAACAAGCAATATATGTTGGAATGATCTATGGGAAACATCGATCTAACAATATGAAGCTATTTTCAAGTTGTTTCATGAGTTTTCCATAATTATTCATGTTTTTTTTTAAATAACATAAATCCGAAAATAAAAATAACAATATATATAAAAAAAAAAAACAAAAGATATGCATGCAAGATCAAAAGGAAGCATGGATCTACAATAAAACAAGACAATGGTGCCATTATTTTGTAATTCATGGTAGTTAGAGAATGATAATCTCAAAAAGTTGAAAAAAAATCACATACCTAAATGAAGATTCTTGTTTAGAATCTTTAGATTCCTTAAAATAGTTGAGTGTCTTGATTTGTGGGACACAAATCTTGAAAAAATGGAGTTAGTGAGTACTTGGGACCACAAGAAAAAAGTGACAGTGAAGTGAGTGAAGAAGAGAGGTGGAAGAAAGATGAAAAGAGGGTTAAAAAACTCTAGATCGTCAAGGGGGGGGTTATGCCCCCAACGATACGTGGCGGCCGCTACGGACCGCTACGCATGCGACGGCCGATACATCGGCCGTAGCGTAGCGGCTGCATTTTTTATCCATGCCCCAATATAGTTGGGACAAAGCCTTGATAATGATTATCATGATGGACGCCACAGAGGCCTATTTAAGGACCTCTCATGTATTTTTATAATCGTTCATCATTAAAACTTGAGACATTCTCTTCTCTTTGGGTAGTTTCCTAAAATTACTTATGTGTGCTTGAAGGTGCCTATGCTTGGATGGATCCTTACACCAATCTAGCTACATCATATTGGTATTGGTGGATTGTGCTATGGGTCAATGAATTCACGAGTTTGATCTTTTTCTTCCTTTCCTTTTATTTTATTTTTTTTTTAATTTTCTTCAATTTCCTTCACTCCATAAAACCCCCAATTAACCTCACCAGTCAACACCCCTAACCCACCCACACCCACACGCACGCGTGCGTGCACAAAACACAGACACACACACACACACACAAAAAAAAGAGCCTTCAATTATTTGTCCCAAATTAACTATAACAAATACTCAATCACAAATCGTAAGTTTTCACCACCAAATCTCTTTGGTAATCACTCGGTGGAGCTCATTTGACCCTTAGATTCCTATGTATTAGGCCCTTAGGTATTTTCTCTTGGGAAATGGTAGATCACTGATAGTTTTCATAAACCAGATTGTTGATAATATGGTCTGTTTAGATATTTCTCCTCTAATATGGAAAGTTGGAGCTGAATTGCCTCAAGAACAGGTGCTGTAGTGCTGCAAATGTTCATGCATGAGCACAAATGCTTTCCTAGCCCAAAACATTTTCTTCTTCTCTCCATCTGTTTGATCATCTTGTCAAAATTGTGATCATGGTCTCTTTGATTTTTGGTAGTCACGTGCATGATTTCTTGTCAATACAGAATGCAAGGCGGACCAATGGTCGGGACTCGAATGGCCAATCTGCTGCTGCTGGGTCGAACCGTGGAGGACCGACATTCACATCCATGCCGTTCAGTGGTTCCCTCCCTGATGATTTTGGAACCATTTTCATGGATGTGGGTCCTGAGGGCAGCGATTCCAATGGTTCAAATGAGCCTGGAATAACATTAGGTGGAAGCGTAAGCTTCACAGTCAGAGCTGGTGAGACGACCACTGTAGAGTTACCCATCGGACAACAAATGCAGGATATAATGGGTGCCATGAGATCAGTGATGGACATGTTCCCATCACCACCAGAGGGGCCACAAGGGGACAGACAAGCATAGTGCCTCGATGCTTATCGCCTTCACTGTATAAACTTGGATACATTTCATCATTGTGTTTATGTCTTTTACTTTGGATCCTTACCTGCTTGATGTTAGGGGTACTTGACAAATTTGTTTATCCGATCATAATAGTTATGAAACTTATTGAATAGACTCTCAAACAGGCAAGTCTTCTCGCTATACTGAATTTGTATCAACCATGTCATATATAACTGTACTTCAACATCCAGTCAAGTCTTTTAAGCTGACAAATTGGATGCCAGTAAACCCAGTTTAGTTGGTCATCCGGCCAGTTGGCTGATGAAGCTGGGCTGATGGAAGCTGAAACTGATTGGAGAATGCATGATCAATTGTCGACCTTGATGGTATGTGATTGCTTCATTGTCTTTTTTGGGTGAATGCAAGTAGTTAGTGATCAATACATGGTTCAAGGTATCAGCTGATAGTACCTGAGTATTGGTTTGAATGAATCTATAGTTTTGTAATTACCCACTATACCAAACATTCACTGTGGTTGGTCAATATGATTTTTGTATTGGGCAATAGAATACGACACATAAGGTCAGTAATGTTGGCATACTTTGACCTTTTATGGTGTAGTACACTTATATTCTATGTTGTGCAATAAGATATCAAAATCAGATATTGTACAATACCGGCCATTTTGGACATTTTTTCAGAATATTTTGAGCTACAACAATCACATTGATATGCTTGGTAATATGTGATAACCATATGTAATTACTGGTGTGTGTTCTATTCGGCTTTGGCCAATACACCTTTAGAAATCACTATATTGAAGAACAGATAAACTTCACCACCTTTAAATTGGATGGGACAAGGTGGGTTCAGGCATCAATACAGTCCATTTTAAACCATCAAATATGGTGCGAGATTTATTGTATTCATGCATGGAACATCAAATAAGCTGATCTATTTTCCATGCTTGAACCATTGATGACAGATGGATTTTGATAGATATGAGGTGTACTGTATTCATGCATGAACAAATAGATCACCTCTTCTTTAAGTGAGAAAGGGCCTAGTTGGGTCTGGTGATTTTAGATTATTATTATTATTGTTATCATTTTTTTAAAAGTTGAGTAGAACTCTCTAATCTGATTACAGATTGATGAATTAATGTTTCTTTTCTTCTTCTTTTTCATTTTTTTTTTTGGGGTGGGGTTAAGGTTTCTTCTTGTTGATGATAAAAAGCTGATCTTACTCTATAATCCTTTTCCTGTTAAGGATGCCACTGGTTACTTGGGGAAATTTATATGTACTCATGTGCTAGTTTTTGTTTTTATGTACAACTACGCTTACTCTAGTGACAGCACCATTCAACTCCTCTGAATTGCTGATTAAGATATACATCTTGACCACTAACACCTCTTGGAGCTAGAAATTATACAAAAAGACAAAAGAGTGTGTTTTTTTTTCTACATTGGAGACTCAGAACGCATGCACTTGCTCATTCCTCCATGTACCAAACAGTTGAAATACAGCTTGGGACCTTTTTCTATTGTCTTAACCCTGAGAAGGGTTGATCTAGAATTATTATTGCTATGCTATTTGCTTAAGATCATGCACGTGGCAACGTTTGTGGGCCTCACTAGCCTCACCATGCAATGGGTACAGGTTGGAATAGAGAATGTGCGGTTTAGTGGCTCCAGTGAGAAAATGACCTTGGTTAAATTAGTTATCAGTAGTTGTCTCATCAAAATCAAATGCTATTGGCCAATTGATTGAAAGATCAAAAGCGTCCAATGAAGTTAATCCGCTTAACTTTCTTTTTTATGATGGACCCAATGAGCTACATTTCCCTGCCAGAATAGTAGCTGATGTGTAGAACAGTGTGGAATTATGAATGATGTATGTGAAATGATTGGATTGATCAAACCATTCTATGAGCTGAAAACCCAAAAAATAAGGTGAAAAAAGGTGAATTGTTTAAGAATTGCTTCTATTGAGAAGGTCCAGCTCATATTTGTGCACGTAAAAGGAGCCAAGGGTTAGAACTCAGAAGATTTTTACTGTAAACTCATTCTTGAGTATTAACATGACAAGGGACTTGTCCTGAAGAGCCAAGACAGGAAATTTTCACCCAAAATCATTTCATTAAACAAGACCCGTTTGAACGTTCAGAACCTGTTCCTGTGGCTGCATAGCCTGGAGTTCCTTGTGACTGTTACATTCATACTTTGTTGAACGAACTACGAGTAATATGGTGTGCCCAATAGGGTTCTTTAGATTCAAATCGGCCTAATGGGTATCCATGTGCTACTTTCCTGCAGTATTTTATTTGCTCACTAATTTCATTTTCTTCAAATGATAGAAATTGAAGACCTCATTTTCTAGGATTTCAGTTTATCCTGTTTCCTTTAAATAAAAAAAACATTTCTGTAAGAGGGTTTCTGCCTTTGTTAGACTGCAGAAAATGGTTCTCCACCTCTTGGGTTCTCAACTCTACTTTCCACATTTCTAAAAAAAAAAAAAAAACCTCTACTTTCCACATTTCTACAAAAATTAAAAAAAAAAATCTGCTTTCCACATAAATCTTAAAAACTGCTTTCACCTAATAAAAGAAAAATCATGAAAAATATAAATAGTGGACAAAACAAATTTCATTTTCTTCCTGCTTACTCATTCAAAATACAGGAGTGTACTGGTGTCTCTACCGACTACTTGTCCCCTGTACTTTTATGTTTTTCAGCCTCCCTCTTTCTTGTTGACAGAGTAGTATAATATTCCTGTACCAAAAGTCGACCAATGAGAACATATGCTGCAAAAAGTAGGAAATCACTGTAAAAGTGTGATTCCTTCCTTGAGAATAGAATGGTCTGATGGGAATTTTCAGGAGTAAGTGTCATCAAAGGCACTTTAAAATCTATTGCATCATATTCCATGGTCATGTTTCTCCTTTACCATCACAAACACCTATTTCTCTGTCTTTACTTTTCTCCCTTTTGTTTTAGGCTTCCACATAAATGCCATACAAGTGTTGCCAAATGAGGTATTTCCACATTTACTCTATTCATCTAATAAATTGGGCTAGAGCAGCTCAGGAACCGGAGTTCTCACTGGAAGGTGTAGGCTTTGGGTGATCTTGTCATAATGACTATATGAGTCCCATGCGACTTTTGTTGAGGGTTCAATCCCGGAGCTCCTCTTTGACTGATCCCAATCATTCATGTCAGACACCCCCTATAAGTAGTTGTTCCCTGAATTCATTCCATTCAGACGTATATATACCACTGGATTGATAAATGCATTAAAGGTAAGATTAAATGTCAAGCTAAATTCCTTTTTTTATGCATTGGCCAATCTATCAGGTAGATCACATGGACACATGAATATGAAAGGATTGGGCACATAAAAAGTGATATAAACTACAAACCACAGTCCATTGACACACGTGCATCTTGGTCCTTTCCTCCAATAGCACCTTGAACCCTTAATTAGCCCTTTAATTTATTTGATCAAAGGTTTAGGCTTTTGTGCCAATTGCAAGTGGATCCATAGATGGTTAGCTTCAAAAGAAGAACAATTATCAAAACACAACAAAAGTGATATAATCTCACTGTCACAAAAAAGATCTTCTGATCTCTCTTTTTTTCCCCCTTTTCAATGATTCATCTCTCTTTGTTCTTTATATATTTATGTATAAATCTGTGAAGATTTCCTGCATATCCATATACACTGCAGTCCACAAAGTCCATTAAGAGATTACGAGGCTCATTTTTCAGTTCGAACAGCTGGGTCAGTCTTTTCCCAAAAATGAGTTTGCTTCAGTATCACATCATCAGGAGATATTGACTAACTTTTTGGGGTAAAGTCTGTTAAAATAATGGAAATGACAATAACTAGATGAGTGAGTTAATCATATGATTTGCTTTAGTTAAGTCCAAACAGTTAATATTGCGTTGATTTTAAGTTAAGAGTTTTTGGCATGTCCCCAATCATTGAGGGAGAATCATACTATAATGTTTAAAAAGCGAATAATTCATCTAAGTTTTTGAAAATGACTCATGTTATGTCTATTAACACATGAATGATGCATGCATAGTCCAGCTATTTTCTAGAACCCTTTTATATTGCTTCAAGGAAAACAAAAATTCTTATGAAATTGTCTTTCATAGGCTAATCTTTAAAAAGATTATTAAACTAACAATGTCATATTACTAAGCGAAACTTAAGAAACACACACCCTTAAATATAAAAATCAAATTCAATATGCTAAATTTAAAATCATACAAAAAAACAAATATGAAATAGTAGCTCTGAAAAAACGTCAAGATACACATATAGATGGAGAAACTTTTGTCGGTTCAAAACTGCACTACCATACTGAGACCACAGTGGAATTTTACCCGACTTTCTCTTGGGGCCCGTAGGGATTATTCTGGCCTAAAGGGCTGGACACCCTGCGTTATCAACAAAAGAAAAAGATGGAGAAACTTTTGTGGCAACATGTTTGAAGAAAACAAATTACACCACAATGTAGCATTATTTAACTTTCCTTTTGGCATTCAATTATTATATCTGAATATATAATCAAAAATCTTAATCATCAATCCAAAATATACCAAATAATAATTCTTGCTTGATTATTAAATTCTGGGTTGGATTCTTTTTTATTTGGGTTGATATCATTCTCCACAAAAATACAAATCTCCAAGTCATCAGCTGCCAAAGGACTGTGATTATAAAAAAAAAATCCATTAGATCTATGCACCCCTTAAAAAGAAAGCAGCTACTCTGCTACTTCACCAATCACAACCATCTTCCCAAAACTCTTTCCCTCTCTCTCCAACCCATCACCTGATCTCTTTTCTAATGGCAGAGGCCAGTCATCCAAGAAAATCAACCAAGAATATCCACCATAACCAGAACCACCACCCCCACAAAATGGAGAAAAAGCCACCTTCTTGGGCTTCTGTAGGGACCCTCTTCACCTGTAAGCACCATCACCACACAGCAGAATGTAACAGAAAATGCAAGAGGATTGGGTGCTCTGTCTCTCTTTGTAGTCTGAGAGACAACACAAAGGTCATGCACAAACCAGAAACAGCTTCTCCAGAAACTTGCAAGAAATGGGTCTCATTGAGTGCTTGTAATTCTTCAAATAGATCCATGAAAGTTCCACTCATTGAGATCAATGGAGCAATTACTTCTGCTTCTAGTACTGCTGGGGGGTCTTTTAGAGGAATGCAACTGAAAAGACTTTCAGGTTGTTATGAGTGTCATATGGTTATAGATCCAAGCAATGGAGTTGCAAGAGATCCTTCTCTGAGGACAAGTATATGTCCATGTCCTGACTGTGGAGAGATCTTCTCGAAACCTGAGAGTATGGAGCTTCATCAGGCAGTTAGACATGCAGGTAGGTTAGAATTAGATTCAATCAAAGCTTTGTTTTCTTTTGCTTTCTTAAGGTATGCACTTGTTTTACAGGGTACTGCTTTCTCAATGCATCAATGACCCATTTTTTTTCTTGTGATTTGATTGGACACCATGTGTAAGGGGAGGATTCTGAACTTGGGTGATGAGCTTTTCATGAGATTGATGTTTCTGTCATGTCTCAGTGGCTCAGACGAACATGTTTTACCAAACATAAAGAAACGGTTCAGGAGAAAAAAATAACAACTGGACAACTGCTTAAAAAGAGGCAATTGCTGCAGTCTATCACCATTTATCCATCCATGAGTTGGCCTACCAGTTGGTCGGTATGGATTGGTCAGTAGGTTAAACGAAGCGTTCTGGGGTTGATACCATTATTGCTAGATGGCACTTGAGGCACTTGAATCTAGCCTCAGACCTGAAGCACTAGTTGAGGTTCAAGTTTTGGATTGTTGAAGCTTGAATTCAACTCCAGTGAGCACAAATGAAGCTTGATGTTTATTGAGCAAAAAGGAAAGGTTGACCCAGTAATTTCAGATAGTTGATTGTGAAACTTAGATGTATTTTATATGTTCTGCTTCTTGTGATTGCCATTGGTCTTATTTTATCCACTAGTAGGTTAAGTTCATAGCCCAAGTCCAAATGGTTCCACTGGCTTCTGCACTACTTCTTGGTGTTGAAATTTTCTATTGTTAAAACCCCAAAACCTTCTGTTCTGCCTTAAATCCAAGTTCATCATGTCTGTGTTTCTCCAACCATTGGCACATAATTGATGAGTTCTACCGATACTAAAAGCACTTGTAAATTATTTTCCATCTAATCTCAGCTGATTGTTTGATTAAATCGACAGTATCTGAACTGGGTCCTGAAGATTCCAGTAAAAACATAGTAGAGATCATATTCCAATCAAGTTGGTTGAAGAAACAGTCCCCTGTCTGTAAGATAGACAGGATCCTCAAGGTTCACAACAGCCAAAAAACCATCAAAAAATTTGAAGAGTACAGAGACTCCATAAAAGCAAAAGCCAACAAGCTCCCAAAGAAGTACCCCAGATGCATTGCTGACGGAAATGAGCTACTTCGATTCTACTGCACCACCTTCGTTTGTTCTATTGGCATCAATGGATCCTCAAACCTATGCAACTCGATTCCAAATTGTAACATCTGCAATATAATTAGAAATGGATTCAAAACTGATGGAGTTACTGGTATTTGCACCACTGCCACTAGTGGAAAAGCACATGACAATGCGCAGTTATCATCGGAAGATGAGAAGAGGGCGATGTTGGTGTGTCGGGTCATTGCCGGAAGGGTAAAGAAGATTAATGACTCTGCAGAGGAGTTTGATTCAGTTGCTGGCAATGTGGGTATCTACTCGAATTTAGATGAGCTCTCTGTCATTAATCCCAGGGCTATCTTGCCTTGTTTTGTTGTAATCTATGGAGGTTTCTAGTGTGTTATTACTGAACTGAATTGGTCTTGCCTATAATTCCCGTTTCAGTATTCTTGTGCTATTACTATCTTGATGCAAATAGCTCTTTTCAAATGTTTTTTGTAATCATCTTACCCACAAAAAAAAAAAAAAAAAACTGTTCTTTGTAATCTTGTATCATGGTTACTGGATATAGTCTTGTATGAGAGCTTTCATGGTGAGATTTCTATCACCATCTGATCATGATCAAATGGTAATGGGAAATGGTTATATGAAACTCTTCAACTGTTCCACCACTAAAGTTGCATTGGGCTTTTGTTGATGTAAGTTTTCTTCTTTCCCATGTTCATTCGATGTAGGATTTGTGATATATTGTTCTATGGACTAGTGATTTCAACCATCTGATTGGTAGCCAGAAAATCCAATACGAATGGAAATAAAGAATCTTTCTATTTTATGTGAGATTGTTTAATCATATAAAATTTTGGGTTGTTTCCATCCAGAGAGACAATCCTCGGATCATTTTGACCCTGATCAAAATGATTCTTGGGTTTAATTGCTGTACATCTGCAATCATAGAAAAATCAATAGTTTATAGAAGTGAAATTTTCAATCACCTAATTAATCACAACTCTATTATTATCAAATGGGAATAAAACTTCACTAACCCCTGTCCATTTGGTCCCCTACATAGCCCACACACCCTTGCAAATTGACATTGATCAGGGTGGGCCCCACAGTGTTTTCAACCTCATTGTTGCATCATAGCCACGCCCTATATCACAAACATAGATATTTACTATAAGGTCTTATAACTAAACTTACATTGATGACATCACAATCATTAAAGGAAGATTTTCTGTAACTCCTACTTGCTAAAGTAGATGGTTAAGTGTGGGCCTTTGGGACTTCATTTGCTTCTAGAAATGAGAAAGCAAGTTGTGCATGTGCCTGGGACCATGTGTTCAAATGACCCCTGACATCTGGGCACATGTGGAATCATTTAAGAGGTGGGCCCCACCAGGGATTGAGGAACGTAGCTCCTGTTACGGAGGATCAAGAGGACTGTTTTTTGGTAGAAGGATAAAGAGGACTTGTAAGAACAGTTGGACATTTTTATTTTAACCCTGTTGGATCAAATGGTTAGGCTTTTAGGTTCTACTTAAAAGTGATAGATATTTTGCCTCAGAATGTTAGGACTCTCAGTGGACATGCCTGGTCTGATTCTGGCCTTGGTTTTGATCTTATCAGGTGAACCAGAATAAGAAGTCTGATTATACAATAACAAGTCCTCTCCTCCACTAGTGCAGAGCTGATCACATATTTTACAAGTGATCAATGTGATGGTGGCCCCAACTCCAACTGAAATAAAATTCATCCCTGCATCAATACCATGAGGACATCCATTTTGGACAGTTTGTATCTTGAATCTGGGCCTCAATAATAGATTTAAGGGGCTGGCCTCAAAGGTCCAGTTTATGGAAAAGTAGAATGTTAATGTTTCAGAGGAAAGGGTAATAAAGTAGGTTGAATAGAGAGGGGACTCACAGTTGATTGATGGTGAGAGAAATGTCCCAATGTGGCATGAGAAGATACCAGGAGATACTTGTTTCCCTTAAATGATGGGTAGCCCTCTCATCCAGAAGGGCACTGGCAAAGGTTCAGTAGCTATATTAGTGGTCCCAGACCACATGATTAAAATTGCCAGATTGACTGTTGCAGCTCTTCTCAAATGTGGGGAGAACAGGTTGATCAGAGGGGTAACTTTCAACTTTTTTGCTGGTCAGGGTTCTGCTCATTGTATTGGTTTGGGACCATGTAGCCTTAGTCCTTGGTGCAATTTATATTGGGTTTGTCTCTATGTTGAAAGTGTTACATAAGGAGTATTTACATATGGTTTCCTTGTAACATTTGCATACAATGCAGGGTAGGTAGTCAAGAGGTGGCAAACGGGTAGGTTCGGGCTAAACGGGTCGGATGCTCCTCACCCACTGCGGGTCAGCCGGATCCGACTTACGCTAATCAACACAGCTATTGCGGGTTAGTGCGGGTCCAGTTGACCCGCATAACCCACATCCTTTTAATGAGTCAATCCACCCAATCATCTACCCCGATCTAACCATTATTGACTTGTAATCTTAGCTTGAGCTTAATTTCATGTTAGCGACTATTGGAGGTCTATTACCTAGCATTCCATTGGGCAAAGTGGGGTCAAGGTCAATTAACCTTTTTATTTCCCATGCATTGAACCAATTCATGCAAACTCTAGCTTATTTATAAATGCATTAACCAAGCCCAACTTCATTTCAAAAAACATATCAGGCTGGTTACTTAGTTTTCCATCTGTAAAAAATGGAGTCCAATTTATTAGCCCATGCATTGAAACAATCCATTTAATATATATACATTTTGGATGGAAAACTTAAAAGCTTAATTGTGGGTTATGTAGGTTAATCCTAACCTGACTTGCTTAAATGCAGATAAAAAAAGTCTGACCCATGGCCGACCTGTATGTTATGCGGGTTAGGTTGGACGGGTCATATGTGGGCTGCGTTGGGCGGATGCCCTGTTTGGTTCAGAAAGTATTTAAAGCTGGTTGCCTATTTGACGCGAAAGGGTTAACAGATGTTCTCCTACGAGCAACAGTATATACAGTTCAGCTATGTGGGGATTACTTGGGCCCACTTTTGATAAGTGCAGGCCCTTTCACACTTTCATCCCACCATGACCTGGTTGCAGGCCCAACTTCACTCTTTATTTTTATTTTCCTTTCTTCATGATTGGTGTGCATCCATGCAGGTCGTGTAAAGGGTTCTAATTTATTTTAATTTTTTAACAAAAAAAGAAGAAGAACCATTCCTTATAGAATACTGCTAATTAAATATATAATTTTGAGGAAAAACCTCAAAAATATCCTGAAGCTTTTCATAATCTTAAAAAAAGGATAACATAAACCGCTCAAGTTTTTCAAGTTTCTTTCAATCGGGTCTTTTTCGGCCAAAACTCATCGTGGCTGGCAACCCTTTATCCTCATTTTCTCGATGACTAAAACGCCCTTTTTTAAATGTCACACACACACTCTCTCTCTTTTCCTCTTCCTTACTTCCCTTCCCCAAAGACCACTAATGACTGCACCCCCAGTAGTAACAGCCGACCATCGGTAGAAAATAGAGAGGGTAGAAGTGAAAGGAGAGCATGAAAGGGAGAGGGAGAGTGAATTGAAAAGCCCCAATCCTTCCTTAAGAGAAAGGGCAATTTAGTCATTTAAGAAAGGGGGAAAGTGCCGCCCGTGGCAAGGGGTTTAGGTAAGGAGAGCTGCTACCTGCACACTACATTTGACTCAACCCACACTGCAGTTTAGAAAAAAAAATAAAAATTCCTAAACTACCTCTCCCTCTCCTTCCCTCTCTCCCCCTCTCCCTCCTCCGGCGACCTGCGCCAACCCCTCCGCCGCCCTGCACCGACCCCAGCCCAGTCTCCCTCTCTCCCTCCTTCTCTCCCCTTCCTCGCCCTCATCACTCTCCCCTTCCCCACCCCATCCCGCTCCCCATCACCGTTACCAACAACAACAGTTCAAAACGCAGAGAGAGAGAGAGAGAGAGAGAGAGAGAGAGAGAGAGGGGTTACAGCTACTAGATACACGAGGCTTTCCATGTATGCCGATGGCGAGGAAGTACTCGGTGTCGTGGAAGAAGACGATGGCGGCGAGGAACTATGCGAGCTGCCTGCAGGCGTTCGGCGTCACAGGGCCAAACAAATCGAGTTTGTTCGGCCACACGAGGCCGAACAAATCGAGTTTGTTCGGCCCTATGTGGCCGAATGAATCAGATTCGACGAGTTTTCATATTCAATGTGATTTGTTCGGCCACATAGGGCCGAACAAACTCTATTTGTTCGGCTTCGTGTGGCCGAACAAACTCGATTTGTTCGGCCCTACGTCGCCGAACAACCTCGATTTGAGCCTGAATCAAAATGGCAGAAACACACTATAAATGTTGAGCTTCCTTTGGCCATTGAGAAGGAGAGGGAGAAAGGAAGGGGAGAAGGTGGGCGGGCGGCGGTCGGAGACGAGTAGGGAGAGGGAGATAGAGAGGGAGAAGGAGAGAAGAGGGAGAAGGAGAGAGGGTGGGCGGGCGGCGACGGGAAGGGTTTAGGGTTTAGCGGGGAGAGGGAAAGAGAGAGGAGAGGAAGAGGAGAGGAAGGGGAGAGGGTAGGCGGGTGACGGGTGGCGGACGGCAGCAGGCGACGAGCAGGGAAAGAGAGGGTAAGAGAGAGAAAGAAGGGTAGTTTAGGAATTATTATATTTTTTAAAAAATGCAGTGGGTAGAGAGTAGAATGTAGTGTGTAAATAGCCTGACTCTTAGGTAAAAGAGGACCAAATTGAAAGAAATGTAGAAAAGTTTGGGACATTTTTTAAATAAATAATTTTCGGTGTCCTTTTTTGAAAATCATGAAAAATTTTGAGATGTTTTTGAAAATTTCCCTAGTTTTAATAGGGTTTAAGTTATGGGTTCAAATACAAGCAAATAACACAGTGCATTGGAGTAAGGTATGTTAGTTGCAAATACTCAGGAAATTTATTTATTTATGTTGAGGAAATTACAAAACTCCGGTTGTCGACACTAGCAAGTGGATTTTATCAAAGGCGGCTGTCAAATTATATTTCTAAAATTTTTTTTTTGGTAACCCAGCGAAGGGATAAGGACCCTTAGACACTCATACATGCGAGTATATTTCTATAACCTTTTTTTTTGAGGAATTTACCTGGTAGAGCCCCATAGGATACTATACCACTTCAGAGGTGTTGTATTTACCATGGACACGGATAAGGCTCTACATGTCCGTTTTTTTTTTTTTTGTCGTTTAGCGAATGGTCGATATCGACCATTCTGCGGGAACCCAAATAAAAATTGGGTTTTTCACCATTCAGGATGAAGAAGAGAGGAGGAGAAAGAGGAGGAAGAGGGAGGAGAGGGAAAGGAAGAGGGAGGATCATTCCAAGTAGATTATTTATGTGAACTTCCACAATCCACACTTCTGCTGTATTTGTGCTACACATCTTTTTCAATTATAGCCATCGAATGGTAGGTCCTTAACCCAAAATCAGGTTGATTGCAGAAAGTACAGGTGTTGGATCTCTCAATAATGGACATCTTTGCAAATATGCATCTAGAAAGGGTAGAAGATCTCTACCAGGAGTGGGCTTGTTCATATGCATTCAAGAACTTGGTTTCATGGAATTCAATGATCGTTGGCTACTCTCACAATGATCGAGTTAAAGATGCTGCTGAGCTGTTTGATAAAATGCCCCAAAGAGATGTCTTTTCGTGGACTTTAATGATGACCTACTATACCCGTAATGGATTGTTGGAAAAGGCAAGGGGCATCTTTGATTAGCTTCCTGAGAGGAATGACCCTGTTTGAGTTGGCAACTATTCTATTATCTGTTAGAGTTCCCTTGTAAACAATGCCTAATTATCTGTCGCACTTTCTAACTCTTCTGTGGTGAAGATCTTGAATGCCCCAACTCTGTATGAGATCTTTTTTTGCAGCATCAAACCTCCAATTTGTTGGAAAAATTTCTCCTTGAATTGCATGATCTTCCTTTTCTTGAATATCCAGTGTGTCCAAGTACTTCTAATTAGGAGAAACAAGAGGCTTAAACCTGTGCCTGTGCAATAACTCAATAGTAAGAAACAGAGAGACTAGTTTGAATAGCATGCATCTATACTTAATCTAGCAAGAATAAAAATTAATAAATGAACCTAATATCAACTGATTGACCATAAGTAGAAAAATAGATTTGGTGCCATTATTTACCCACATGATAGAAACCGCACTCTGCCCCACCACACGCTCATGATAGAAGCTCTCTCACAAATCTATTTCTTGATATTGTTTTAAATGAAAACATATAAATTATGTAATGAATGCACTTGTTTACATGTTATCCGTCCCACAGTTAATGTTATAGTTTTTGAAAGCATGTTTATTCAAGTGCATAGATTTACCAATTAAAGAAAAGGTACATTACATAGGGTTGTTGAATGAATTGAGAAAGGTTGACTTAATTACATTTTCACAAGATCACATTTCATACACTTAAAGACGTACATAAATAAATTGTAAGTTTTGCTATGCCCAAAAGGTGTTCTTAAAATAACAAAATATGATTTAGTGATCTGGTGCAGTGCTGGATGATTGCACTGGGACACACTTGTAACAATCCTTATCAAATCATTATAAAACACTATGGTTGGGGCATTTAAAATTGACCTCTATGAAACCCTTTGATCTTTTACATGCACTATATCAAAGTCCTCGGGTGATTGAATGAGGGCATACTTCATCAATCATGTGGCCTCCTAAATACCGCACTCATCTTTATAAATGGTTGTTCTCTTAGATTCACCCAGAATATCATGTGAAGAGACAATTGAGTTTCCGGTGGGATTCAAATGTTGTCTGGGATGTTCTTTCTACTCTTCTTATTTGCATTGAAAATTGATAAATTAAAAGCAACTATGGATGATGTGATAAGCTAGAGTATAGTAAGGGGCCTCTTTGTTCAGCTAAATAATGATAGAGACAAATTTCTCAAATTAAGTATAGTAAGCACAAAAGTGGTCGATATCGACTATAATAGTTATCGATATCGACCATATAACTGAAAGATATAATTTACAGTCATTGTCAGTATCGACCACTTTTATTGTCGATATCGACCACATAACTGAAACATTAATTTACAGTCATTGTCAGTGTCGACCACTTTTATTGTCGATATCGACCACATAACTGAAACATAAATTTACAGACATTGTCAGTGTCGACCACTTTTATTGTCGATATCGACCATAATAAAATAGAAGAAAAAAAATGATGACTGTCCATAACAGTGCTCCGTTTGGAGATACAAAACCTGTAAATTAACCTGCTCCATAACAACAGAAATGACTCTACACTATTATAATGAGTGTTTAAGTCTCAAACATATTGCAATCTGTATATTTATCATCGCTCATTCGCACCTACATCTTAATCCAAACTTAACAATTACAACAAAAAACAAGAATAACATAAGAAAGTAGAAAATGATTTCGGTCTTCAACTGCCATGTTCTGAATGATTGATGATGCCTTTTGTGGTTATAAATTATTTACCAGTGTTGCAACGGTCAATGTCTTCTTCCCTTTGTCAGCATCATGTAACTGAGAAAGAGGAGTATTGACAATAAATATAAGACAACCATCATATTCTGATCATTGCATCTTCATGAAGGATTTTAGTGTATGCTAAATTCTTTAGGGGATCATGATTTGAGGCAGAATGAGAACAAGATATAGTCCACCTTCCTACCCAAGAACAGTCATCACAAAAATATTGTTGGTCGGGGCACCCGACAGCTCCCGACAGCTTGTAATTGTCAAGTACGAGAACTTTATCATCTCCTTGGCAACTCATGTCTATAGGTGCAAAATCTGGCAAGTGCATATTTTTTCTGTGCATTGGAGAAAGCTCCAAAAGTCTCTCCATTGCTCCTTGTATATCTACATCATGAAATATCAACAATTCACCGCTCATCGACATCTTCAAGACACCGTTGCAATAAACTGCATTTGGGTCTAGCTTAGTCCAACTGCAACAAACTGTCTTTTGGTCTAGCTTACTCAAACAAAGATTTAGTTCGGAAGCCATCTGAAGTAATTGCCACCTCTTTTTATCGGATGAGTAGATCTGGAATAGGATAGCAGGATAGCAAGCTTTAGTCTTATGAACCATCACAATCTTGTACAAGGCTACATTGTTGCAGCTCTTGTTTTCAAAGGCAAGCCCATACAAACAACAATTATCACATGATAAGATGGTTGGATTGGAAGACGAACACACTCTTTGGTCCATGGATTGGAGATGTAGCACTCATCCAAATCAGTCCTTCCTCTGATGAAATAATAGGAGAAAAGCAAACCATTGCAGGAGGAGAGAAGAACCTCGTATTTGTCTCGGCTTATTTGCCTTGGAAAATCAACAGAGAAATCAAGCTCTGAAATCTGCATTCTTCTTTGGCCTTTTTTAAGGCACATGTATTTGTCATCACCATGAAGAGAAATCATTGCAACATTGGCGGTGTGGAAGGTACTGATCAGAATCTTGATTGGCCGGGGCACCTAATCGCTCCTGAATTCCTCCACCCAGCTTCCCTTTCTTCCCATCAATTGCTATCTTGCAGACCAGCTGTAGCCCATCCATATTCTTGATTGGCTCGAACAGAGCCGCCCAAAGTTTTCTTGAATGGTCATCAATGAAGGTCTTCCATCTTACCCTTCCAAACATAATAATTTCTTCCATTTAAACTAACCATTTTGTTCAAACTTTGTTCCATTGTTCACACAAGAATTTTATCAAACACCTTGAAGGCGAACCTTGCGCTTTGATACCATTATGTCAGTGACAGCCCTGCATTCTCATGACGTGCTGGAGAATCGGTAAATTGCCTGACATCATCATCTTCCCTGCTGGCCTGATGCTCGTGCTTGGGCTTCAACATTGTGGCAGCTGCTGCAGATGGCACCTCTGGATCAGCTGTGGTTCTAAATGGAGGAGCATGAACTGGGGGTACATCATCAGAAAATGCATTGGGGTTGTCTTGAGGATCATTTGGATTAATTATCTTCCCACCTTCACTTTTACCCTTGCGTGCCTTATCAAAATAGGCAGTGTAAGGGACATTGTCTTCGCCGTCCCAGTTTCCGAATTTAGGTACATGCGCGCGATGCTGCACAGGGAAAAAAATGGTTTTCCTATTTAAGATGGGTGCCATGATATGGTTTCAACTTGGGTTTCAAGAGAAGGATACTGAGCAATGGCATTTGGCATTGTTCCAGTGCCAAGAAATTGCAAAGCACCCATCCATGGAAGATCACTGTAACCGTTCCTGACAGATGCAGGGAAGGTGCATTTCAGGTCACCGTAAATCAAGCCACAAGGATGATAGCAGACACAGCATCATTATTGCCATCCACTTGAAGATGAGCAGACCCCCTCGTCCTCTCTTCCTCCCCCCTCCTCCTTCCCTCTTCTCCATTCTGAAAAACCCAATTTTTATTTGGGTTCCCGCAAAATGGTCGATATCGACCATTCGCTAAATGCCAAAAAAAATAAAAAAAAACTGCACATGTAGAGCCTTATCCGTGTCTTTGGTAAATACAATACCTCCAAAGTGGTATAGGATCCTATGAGGCCCTACCAGGTAAATTCCTCTTTTTTTTTTAACCCAACGAAGGGGCTCACATGTGTGAGGTAATAGTGATGGAAACTCATATATGCAAGGAGATATAAACATAACACAACTCACATATGTAAGGTGATGAAAACTCACACATGCAAAAAGAATAAACACAACTCATACATATGAGGTAATAAAAAATCACATATGCAAAGAGAAAGGAGGTAGGGTCTGAACCCAAGATCTCCCTATGGAAACTGCCGTAATATTTATAAAACTTGAAAGACACTTTTGACTTGAGAGAGAGAGAGAGAGAGAGCGCACTTACGCTCTAGTTAGCAGTAATGGTTTTTTTATATTTTAACCCTTCTACCTAAAAATTTTAAAAAATATTTCTAACCCAAGAAGACTTTCTTTTTTTATTTTGGAAAGAACCCAATAAAACTTGAGCCAGCCCAAAGTAAATAAGAATGAAAAGGCACTTTAACATTAGCAACCTATATGTTCTATTTTGGAAGATTTGATTATTTTGGGGGCTCTTTGACTATGTGTTTCTTTTCTCATAATAAGACTGTAGCAGGGCTGGAGAGTGATTCTTCAAATGTTATAACTTGGGTCTCTTCACCAAGGTCTTTTCCTTGAAAGTTTCTGATGAGTCAGGCCCAAAGACCCAACCCATGAGGATGAAGCTCAGGTCCAAGCCCACGAAGAGACCAAGTCAAGGCAGCCACGTTGCTTCGGAAGCAATCCCGCTCCTACCATGTCCTACGGAGAAATACCTCACCTGCCTCATCCAGCGCGAGGGCAGTTCCTCACCTGCCTCCTCCAGCGCGAGAGTAGTTCGAGGGTTCCAAGGACGAACGTTGCTGAAGAGTCGTCCCCATCTGTTAGGGGATGACTATAAATCAAGGAGCCCCACCAGCACTTAAACGAGGATAGATCTCTCTCTATTCACTTCGACGCTTGTATTCCTCTAGTTTGTAATAATCATTGAGGAAGTAAAACACCACAGGCAATCTCTACATTAATCAAACATCGCCATTTTGAAGTGGACGTAGGTCACGCTTGACCGAACCACTATAAATCTCTCATCTCTCTTCATTTACTGCATAGCATTAATTATCTGACCGGTGGTGTCCGAAGTTACCTTTTTTGGCATCAATCAGTTTGGCGCCGTCTGTGGGGACGAAAATCAAAGCTAAAGTTCTCACTTCACACATCTTCTTCAGAAATTATGGTGATCACCACAAGATCAGCAAGACGACCGGAGGATAATCTCACTCAAGATGGGCGCCCAACAGGCCTAGGCCCTTCCGGGCGTCCAGGCCCTTCTAGGCGCCCAGACTCCCCCAGGCGGGGAGAGGATGTTCCTCCACCGAATGACCATACCTCGAATGCTCCTGCTCCCACTCCTCAGCAGATGTTGGAGACCATGCAACAGCTGGTAGCCCAAAACCAGCAAATCTTACAACTTGTGCTAGCAAGGCAAGGAGGAGCACAATTTGGAGAAGTATCACAAGGAGCATCGCACCAAAGAATTCCAAGAGCTCCACGCCATGGAGCTCCCCGCCTCAGCGCCCATATGGGGATGGGCGGCGCCCAGGGAGCTCCCCATCTGGGCGCCCATCCTCTGGGCGGCGCCTAGGGAGTTCCCCAGGGCGCCCAGGGAGTTCCCCAAGGAATTCCCCAGGGCGCCCCTCATGGAGTGCCCGGTGGAGCCCAGCTTGGAGGACTTCCATCTCCTCCCTCTTCTTCTAATGGAGAGGGTCCTCATTTCCAAAAAGGGGAGAGTGAAAACCAAAGCATGGAGGAGGGAGGTTATTTTCGTGACCTATCCGGGGAAGCTCCCAATCCCTGGGACGAAAAGATCAAGGAGATGCAGAACCAGCTGGGAGAGGTCTACAACGCCATGAAGGCGAAGGCACCGGAGACAGTGGATCACCTAGTCGGGCGAACGGACACACCGTTCAAGCCCGATGTGGTGAACTACCCGCTTCCCCGGAAGTTCAAGATGCCGTCCATGGAGACCTTTGATGGAAGAAAGGATCCATTAGACCACCTGGAGACATATAAAGCCAAAATGGAGCTGCATAATATCCCTGACGAGATTATGTGTAGGGCATTCCCAACCACACTGAAGGGTTCCGCCCGGCAGTGGTTTGCCAATCTCGCCCCTACCTCCATCGCCACCTTTGTGGAATTAAGCAAGTCCTTTGTGTCACATTTCATCGGAGGACGCCGCCACCAGAAGCCTGCCACACACCTGCTCAGCATAAAGCAGGATACAAATGAAAGCCTCAGGAGTTACCTCACTCGTTTTAACGAGGAGGTACTTCAAATTGAAGAGCCTGACGACAAGGTGTCCATGACAGCCTTCCTCGGAGGTCTCCGTTCATCGAGATTCCATCTCTCAGTGATGAAACGCCCGCCAAAAAGCATGCCAGAGCTACTAACAAAGGTTCAGAAGTATATAAATGCTGAAGATACCACAAGGGCCAGGCGAGGGGAGTCCTCCAGAGCAGTCGACAACGGGAAGGGGCGAGACAGAGAGGAAAGGAAAGATAGAAGCAACAAGCGAAGCAGGACAGAGAGGCTACCTGTCAGAGACCAACGCGGTCCTGCTCCGCAGAGAGACATACAAGCATTCACTCATCGCGATGCAATGGTTGAACACATTGCCAGGGAACGCGGAACTATTGAAAATGAATTACCAGTAATACCATAAGAGAGTCAAAGTAGTGAGGGTTTGGGGGCTTGGTTTTTTCAACTTTGTTAATGTTGTGTAGCACTAAACAATGGATTAATAAAATCATTTTTTATCAGTGCTACAAGTTAAAAAAAAAAAATAGAGTCCCCTGCCCTCTAATCACTCTCAGATTTGTCCTCGGCGTCACCATAGACATCATCAGTTTGGCCGAGGCATGCTCCATGGCGAGAAGCATCTCACCGGGCGCCATCACCATGGCGCCCAGGGTAGAGAAACACCTCACTTGGGCGCCCATCATCATGGCGCCCAGGGTCGAGGAGCACATCACCATCGACATCATAAGAGCTGCCACTACAATCATCAAGCCCCTCAGTCAGCACGAAGCCTAAGAGGACAATATCTGGGAAAGCAGTTCTCTCATGTACCGCCCCAGTCATTGTCTCCACAACGGTCTCTCTGAGCATCACCCTCTCACGGGTCTGTACAAGCTCAGCCTCATTGAGCGAAGCCCCCTCGCGGGTCTTCAGAAGCTCACCTCACTGAGCGAAGCCCTCTCGCGGGTCTTCGGAAGCTCAACCTCATTGAGCGAAGCCCCTCTCGCGGGTCTTCAGAAGCTCAGTGAGCCCTCTCAAGGGTCTTCAGAAGCTCAGCCTCACTGAGCGAAGCCCTCTCAAGGTCCTTCACAAGCTCAGCCTCATTGAGCGAAGCCCTCTCACGGGTCTTCAGAAGCTCACCTCATTGAGCGAAGCCCTTTCGCGGGTCTCCAGAAGCTCACCTCACCGAGCGAAGCCCTCTCAAGGGTCTTCAGAAGCTCAGTGAGCCCTCTCAAGGGTCTTCAGAAGCTCACCTCACCGAGCGAAGCCCTCTCAAGGGTCTTCAGAAGCTCAGTGAGCCCTCTCAAGGGTCTTCAGAAGCTCAGCCTCTCTGAGCGAAGCCCTCTCAAGGTCCTTCACAAACTCAGCCTCTGCCCTGGCTGCCCTCTCTTAAGCTACTAAGAATTCGGTCTCAAGCCTGGTCGCCCTCTCGCGGGCCGCGGAAAGATCAGCCTCGGAAGCTCTTCCAGCTGGCACAGCCCTCTCCTAGCTGGCGCAGCCCTCTCCTCAGCCTGAGAAGCTCTCTCATTTCTTCTTTTGGGATGACCCATCAGAAGTTACCGAGGGGCAGAGTCTTGGAATTTACATGTCCTAAGGGATATATCATGCGCTACGCAGAGGGGGTCCGGGGGTGAAAAAAAAAAGGGGGAATATGTAACGGCCGCCATGGGACCAGGCCTTCTCCCCGAGGAAAAATCCCCCGGGCGCCCAGGACTATTCCCCCGGGCGCCCATGGGGCCTCTCCACGCCCCGGACTTCCCCAGGCGCCCAGACTCCCCCGGGCGCCCATGGGGCCTCTCCACTCCCCGGGCGCCCAAGTCCCTCGGGCGCCCAAGGGTCTCTCCACGCCCCGGACCTCCCCGGGCGCCCAAGTCCCTCGGGCGCCCAAAACATCAATCCCAAGGGCGCCCAAGCACTCTCCCCCGAGCGCCCAGGGCGCCCAAGGCCTTCACTCCCCGGGCGCCTCTCCCCTCGGGCGCCCAAACCTGGACAAATCCCCTGGGCGCCCAGGAACTTATCCCCCGGGCGCCCAGCCCAAGTCCCCCGGCGCCCAAGGTCCGGGCGCCCAGCATAAGTCCCCGGGCGCCCAAGGACTTCTCCCCCGGGCGCCCAGGCCAAATCCCCTCAGGCGCCCAGGGTGCCAGCACATCACTCCCCCGGGCGTCAGGGCGCCCAGCCCTCGCTATCTCGCCCGGGCGCCCATCAGGCTTCTCCGGTTCTGATGCTCGCCCAGACCTGGATTACAACCGGAAAAGAGGAAAAATATTTTGGAGGGAGAAGAGACCTGAATCTATCAATGCCCCCTTTCAAAAAATTATTTGGGCACGGGGCATTGAGGGGCAAATGATGAGTCAGGCCCAAAGACCCAACCCATGAGGATGAAGCTCAGGTCTAAGCCCACGAAGAGACCAAGTCAAGGCAGCCACGTTGCTTCGGAAGCAATCCCGCTCCTACCAGGTCCTGCGGAGAAATACCTCACCTGCCTCGTCCAGCGCGAGGGCAGTTCCTCACCTGCCTCCTCCAGCGCGAGGGTAGTTCGAGGGTTCCAAGGACGAACGTTGCTGAAGAGTCGTCCCCATCTGTTAGGGGATGACTATAAATCAAGGAGCCCCACCAGCACTTAAACGAGGATGAATCTCTCTCTATTCACTTCGACGCTTGTATTCCTCTAGTTTGTAATAATCATTGAGGAAGTAAAACACCACAGGCAATCTCTGCCTTTATGAAGTGGACGTAGGTCACGCTTGACCGAACCACTATAAATCTCTCATCTCTCTTCATTTACTGCATAGCATTAATTATCTGACCGGTGGTGTCCGAAGTTACATTTTTTGGCATCATCAGTTTCTGTTCTGAGATCAGTTATTTGGTTTCAAGATCTCATTCAAGTGGAGTTTAAACTCATCTTTGAATGTTGAGTTTCACCATGTGCTTCGGTCGGGGAATGCTTTGGCTAAGTTAGGGTAGAAAGAAATATAGCTTTTATTGCTCCTTTGTAATTTATTATTTTTGTATGGGTATTTTGCTCTAATACCTACATAGGTTTTTTTCTTTTCATCTTATTTGTTGTACATTTCTTAAATCTTTAATATATTTTACTATTACCAATAAAAAAAAGTAGAGTTTAAATATATAGGGCTGCTGGCTAATTCGTTTGCAGATTCCTTAGCTAAAGAAGGGGTAGATAGATCTTCCTATAATTGTTCAATCTTTGTAATTCTTCATTTTCATAATGCTTGAATGTAATTGTAGTCCAATGGTTGGTTTTTTTTTTTTTTTTTTTTTTTTTTTTTTCTCTCTTGTACCTTTTTTTGGTCAATGAAATCCTTTGCCCAAAAAAAAAAGACCTACACTTGCTTTTTAAAGAATTCTTATCAAAATGTGGTTTTTATCAGACAACTCTCCTTGTGGATGTATGTGGTCTGCATTGATCTTTTCACCTACTAATAAGGTTTGGGTGTTCTGGTCAAATTTTTTTTTTTTTTTCGTACTCGTATTGATCTGTGAGCGTTTCAGTGAAACTAAGATGTTGTCTTTTTTTTCTTTTTTCATACTCGTATTGATCTGTGAGCGTTTCAGTGAAGATGCGACAACACTTACCTATCAGTGTATTGGCAGTTTTTAGTTCATATTTAGCATCTTTGGCAGTACTCAGAAGAATTCTTGGGACCAGTCACCAGCCCCATAAATTCATCAACAAGGGCCACCTCTTAAAACTTGAGCAACTCTAATGGTCCGTTTTTTTTTTTTTACTATAATTTATGTCTGGTGGTTGTCGGGGAATTTCAAATCCTGATATTTAAAATGCTACCAAATTCTGAAATTTTAAATTCGTTGTTTCATTCATGGCCTGAATTCCTACCTGAACTCCTGGAATGCCGTCGTCCCTCTCCCGAAATTTATGTGCCAAGTGAGATTTCCAAATCCTACTTGTTAAAGTGGTTTTTCAAATACTGGGTTTTTTGAAATTTGAAATGCTTGAAATTTCAAATGCCCAGGAATTCTGTGGGAATTCTGATAATGAAACACAGAATTCCTGACAGGAATTTTGAATTCCCAGACAGCCTAAATTCCTGTCAGGAATTCTATTAAGTGAACAGGCCCTAAATCATGGTCCACAAGTGTAGCGCATTGAGCCAAGATTTCACAAAGCGGAATTGGTTCCACAGTGAGATTTACAACCATAAAAACGGAAAATATGCTAATTATAAGTGATTTGCTTCCTTTGCTTTTGTACTTTACATGATCAATTTGATGATGGTCCCAACTTTGATTAGTGAGATATATGGCCCAACAACAATATGTGGGCTACAGTTATGGATTTATATAGGGATATAAATGGGTCGATTCCAATCCGAGTCCATGGTAGATCTAGAACTGCAACTGTTAATAAGAAGGTGGAACCAGACCCTGGCCCAAACCCATTTTGGAATCGGTTTCTTGGTTCTGGAATCGAAACCGTTAATGAGAAGATGGAGCCAGAACCATATATGGGACAGGTCCGGATCTGAGTCCGGGTCTAGGTAGAAACTGATATAGAAAATACGAGTTTTTAGGAGATATTCTCAAAAATTGAGGTAATATATCAGGTCTTCGGTCCATGGGTCCGAACCAAGGTGGAATCAGATGGGTCAATAAAAAAAAAAAGACCCGGAACTGGATCCATTTACTTATCAGGGCCTAAATAAAGACTCAAATCCGGTTTTAAATGGGTCGGAACCTTCGAGTAATCGAAGAATCGGGAATCCATTTATATCCCTAATTTATAGAATCCAAATTGTCTTGTAATGGTTGAGTCAGTTTGATAGTTTATAGAATTAAAGTGCGCACAGGCACAGATAAATTTATTACAAATCATGGGGCTCATATTTTTGGAAGGGGCAATATGCAAAATTGTACCAGGCCAGCATTCCCAGCTGTGCCAAATGCCAATACCCGAAAAGTTCAAAATCAAGCGAAAATAAATGAAATGTCTATTTTTTTATGACTTGGTAGAGGTTTTTTTTGGTAAAAAATGAAATGTCTACGTAATGGATGGTTATGACTTATGATAATGCAATCAGTGTATCTATACATACATACATATATACGTACGTACGTAAATATATATATATATATATATATATATTTGTCTGGTTACCTGGTCACCAGAAGAACTTGACCACAAAAAATCAGGTATGAAACCTTTTGTTTTTGACCCAATTGACATTGGCTCCCTGTGTCCATATTTTGGGTCCGTTTGGTTATCGGATCTGATTCCAGATCTAAATCCATGTGTACAATGTATTAAATATAAGATTATTATTATATAATACAAGATATCTAGGCATGTCAAACGCCCGGCACGGCCCGCCCCAACAGCAGCCTGCCCGTGCCGGCATGGCTCACCAGGAAAATACCCTGGCACAGCCCGCCATGGGCCGGGTTGGAGCAGGCCGGGCGGTGCCGTGCCTCCGTGCCTCTTTCATTTTGTTTTACGATTTTTCTTACTTTTCAGTATTAAAATTAAAAATTATAACACAAGCACAGAGAATGACAAAGATATTTAAGTGGTTCGGTCAAACTCGACCTACTCCACTGAGAATAATGGAAGGATTAGAGTATTTATAGACTTTGGTGGCGTTGGCATCTCTCAATTTTACCTCTTATTGACTTTAACCGATTTCAAATTGACTTTAGATTGTTTGCCAACTACTTTTACTGTTCCCATTTGTAATGGAGTTAAGACAATATATGTCTATTTTGCATGGCCAACAAAGCCACCATATTTCAAACAAACATTTTGCACTTAAGCGGATAGACCATTACTTAACTGGGTTTTGGATTTGTATCACACAGTCTGATTTTTCTCATTCTTTTCCAATGGTGGGGCCCTAAACTATAATATGAATCATACAAGTTCTTAGGATGACTAAGAACAACCACCATATCAAATATCAACCGTTGATCATTCACCAATCTTGAGATATTTGCATAAGAAAAGTGAACCATTGAACTTAATTTTTGGACTTTATGGGCCCCCTTATCAAGATATGAACCATTGATCCTCTTAGGAATACTACAAATAGCCATGTGGTCAAGTATTAGCCACTAATTCACTGTATATATCAATAAATTTATAAAAAGAATATCAACCATTGATTTAAAAAATAAGTTTTAATTGGTTTAAAAGTGTTACCAAACAACATAGTTCTACACTATCTATTTCAAACATGGTTATTTGAAATAGATCTGTTTCATATAGATAAGAGTCGCCAAACAAGCTTGTAAAATTGAAAAGAACACAAAATACCCCTTATATGACCGTTTTATGGCGTTTAGGGGGTGGTAAAATGGATAATTTTTTAAAAAATAACAATTTTTGGGCGGGCCAGGCCTATCGTGCCTGGCGGGCAATTCCTGGCAGGCCGTAGGGGTCGGCCCACGTGCCTGGCATGCCAAACGGACCTGACGTGCCCGGTACCCTTGGCCCATGGCACAGGCCATGCCTGGTGGACCATGTCATCTTGGGCCGCGAGCCGTTGACTGGTTCGGCCTGGCCCGGCCCATTTGACATCTCTAATGATATCTGTATGTCATTGTTAATATATTATATGAAACCATACATTAATATATTAGTAACACAAGAGATCAATAATATTAATCATATATAAGAATAACATACTTTGACTTTGAGTCAAGTTTGGAGTCAGGTCCAGGCCCAATTGAGTGCATAGGAGTCGGATAAGGATCCAGTGCTTTACACACATGCTGGGTCCTACAGTAGGTACAGAGAACACTAACTGGGTCCACTGGCCTTGCCCCTGTTTTTTTTTGTTCCTTTTCTTGTTTTACAGCCAGAAAGATGAGATTTATATTAGAAACAGCAATTAAATTAAGGAAAAACAGAACCAGGCGTTACAGCAAGATGGCCCAAGGACACTTCTAAATCCAAAACATACATCATACAAAGCTTGAGCTTGTTTTACTGGGCTCCAGCTTGATTATAAATGAGCCAAGCTGATTTGGGCTTGCACTTGGCTTGATTCCTTTTCCAATATGCCAATAATGACAAAATATCAAATTTGTCGTTTTTAAGAATAGTCCATTTTTTGGGGGTCACTTGTAAGCATGACAATCACTGATGGGCTTAGGAGTTTGAGTCTGCTTATGACCCATCCTTGTGCGAAAAATGAGAAACACCCAATTAAAAAACACACTGGATTTTTACAGCCTCAAAGTTATTTAAATCCCAACTGACAGATAAAGTGGGATGCCTATGATAATTTACACGATAAAGTAAAAGGTCTACACAACTTAAATGAGTGTTAGATTGATACTATTTAAAAAAGCAGGAGGCGAGCGGCGAGTAGGATTCACAAGATAGGACCAATCCAAAACTTGAGATGATCATTTATCCTATATTTCTTATGACCTGAGTCAGGCCTGGGGTTGGCCCAACTATCCTTTTGTTTAGAAGAGTTCTAATATCTCTCCTCCAACTTTGAAAAAGATTCTACAACGTAGGGTTCCTACACATAATATACACTGCATTTATACTTACAATATATTACTTTTATATCTAAGAATTTATTATTATATATATTAAAGATAGAAATGAAGAAGTGCAATCCGACTGAAAACTTATATTAGGATGGTTGAAATGAAAAAAAGGTAAACTCTATGTAGGTAAATCCAACAAAGTTGGATATAAGGATTTGATGACGATTGATATATTCATAAAAGAACTTATATAGGGGGGTTTTATGATTTTACCCCATCCCCATGTGGGTCCCCACATGGGCCCCACCACACACTTGAGCTCACCTTATTTTGAGCTTGAACTTTGGAGAGCTACCACACACACACACACACATATATATATATATATATATAGATGTGAGGACCCCACCTTATCTCTTTTAGTAAGGTGAGAAATGCTCTCATAGGACCGTGCGTGCGCGCGCGCACCCACACACACAACATATATATATATATGAGGATATTCTTATGCATCTTTCCAACACCATATGGTGAGGGACAAACTTAATGATGCACACCTAGGGATCCACTAATCATGGGACTTGTGAGGGATGAGAATAGATACCTTGGATGAGACCATATATCAAATTTGAGATTAATCCCATTCCTCTAACCCCTTCATCCGTGACCCACAAATTTAATGACTTTATATTAAAGTAAAAAAATTTAACCCTTGATCCAATGGTCCGATCCATTTGGATATGTGAAAACTCAATGGGTCTAGCGTACTTAAGGGGGTTTCATGTTTGTGGATGGTTCGGATGTGTTATAAAGTCCCTACTATGTTGTCCATCACCATAATATGGTGATGGATGGATGCACATGAATATTTCTCATATATATTGTACAAACTTTCCTTTTACAAAGACACCTCATAGGGCTACCTACCCACCGGATTTAGATATATCCAAATGGGGGTAAACCGTTGGATGGATGATCAATTTTATTATTTTATATATATACAGACCGAGCCGAATGGGCTCTATTTGAAGCTGGACTTGTAAGTTAATCGAGCCTGTACTAGTTTTTGACTAGCACAGCCGAACTGGAGCCTTACCCGGTCAAGTGCAGCCGAGCTGGCTAGTCTCCTACTCTCCTTGCCGTCACTGTCGTTTTGCATGTGCTCCACTATATCAATATGAATTTGATAATTCGGTTGCCATTTTTCATTGATAAGGAGGCAAAGTCATTATGTATGACTTGGCTTCTTGTTTCACCTTTTCACAGAATAATTAGGACTCATCATCACCATCAAGACTATTTGCCTTATATTGGGTCATTTATAAACAATATTGACCTAGTTCTAATTTAGTAGCAGCTAATGAATTGTTTTGAGTTTCGGCCTTTGCCCATGCATGCATCTAGATCTAGGGCAGCTCAATAATGCAGCCAGCTGCAAGTGCATCTTTCCATGTGAACTAAGGAGAGGGCCCCACTTTCTAGAATCTTAAGACCTTTCAAGTTACCAACTCTCATATTTCCCTTAAAATTTTATGAGGTTTACTTATTAAGTTGATCACATGTTCTATTGATTTGATCTTATGTTGTTGGACATGACTATCTCCATTGACTTCTCTCAATTTTGTAGAAAAACTGTGTCAAGATTTTTCTCAATATAAAAACAAACAATTATAGTTGGTGGGCAACCATAGATGTCACCGGCTGTCCAGTACTTTGTCACTGAGTATGCTATTCTTTCTATATTTGTGGGCTCCTTTTCCCACCTGTGTGGACTAGATTGGATCCCAATCTCCTTGATTGGGCTATACAAAAAAACCAATTTTAAAAAAGCGGTGATAGATAAATACTATCAAAGAGAAGCATGAGATGCCTTATTGGTAAAGAGGGCCAGAGGGGTCGCTTCTCACCGTAGTGCCAAGGATCAACCTCAGCACTGTTAAGAGTACTAGTTCGAGTGTAGTCAGGCAAAGACTTAGGTAGACGTATACTTGGGCGGTGTGGAAGACATTAGAAAAGGAATACTCAGGCGTGGATCTGATGTGAGTGGAGCTATCACTAATGGAATACACCAAGAAAGCCCCCATGGGCTGATGGATTCGACTAGTTTAGGATTATGATAGTTTGCAATTCACTCCCATGTTAGAGCGAGAGAGATAAACACTACCTAGAGCTAATGCAATTTTTAAATAGTTTATGTAGGAGACGTGACCCGCGGCTGAACCCGGCTGCCAGTGGATTAGCCACCTGCCGGTGCCCACAAGGCTGGTCTCCCCACGGGAGTGGGCCCCTACCCGGTCCCATGGGCGGGGTGGTTCCAGGCATACTAGGGTGCATTTGTTTATTTGGTCCCCCCCTTATGAATTTCAAGGAGGGGATAGCCTCCCCAGGACTCGAACCTCAGACCTCTCCCTTTAAGAGAATATCTGGGTCTTACCTGGTACCACTCTTAAAGGGAGAGGTATGAGGTTCGAGTCCTGGGGAGGCTATCCCCTCATTGAAATTCATACCAGGGGAGCCCTAGTAGGCCCGGAACCACCCCGCCCAGGGGACCGGGTAGGGGCCCACCCCCGTGGGGAGACCAGCCTTGTGGGCACCGGCAGGTGGCTACTCCACTGGCAGTCGGGTTCAGCCGCAGGTCACGTCTCCTACAATTTATATTTCTAAAAAGGATTTCCATTATGAGAGAGTGCAAATTCAAGTTGTCTAATACTTTCACTTTGAATGGAATTTCTAGGAATTGTGAATTTTTGTTTTCAAAAGTAGTTAAAAGCGAAGAAACTAAGGTGAATCTCCAAACATAAAGTACTATTCAGTTTACCGGATAAATGCTTAGAATGGTGAGGCACATCTCTTCTACAGCAATAACTAACAATCAATCATTGACTATAACGCAATTGGTGAGGGACTTATATGAGTATGTGAGTGCTTAACATGAAAAAAGGAAAAAGAAGACCCTCATAATAGAATCTCTGAAAATTGTAAGATTTTGTACTTTTAAATACAAGAATATTGAAGAAATGAGTTGACCATAAAATAATACTCACTTTAATAGAAATGCTCAAATTCTTGGAAAAAGAAGATTTCATCTGCATCTCAACCGCACATATGACTATGAATTCTTGCGTATTTGCAAATAAATGGTTTATTTAGTTTATCCCTCCCCCTTTATATATAAAAAAATAAAAAACTCTGGAGGCTTTGGCTCTTCTTACTTATTAAGTGGCCACAACCTTTATAAATTTCTACCATGCTTCTTCTAGAACTCTTTAATTATATTTTATTTGGTCAATATAAAACAAAGATCCTTCCAAATCAAAATAATGGACATCTTGTTGGATTAAATGGGTGTGGCCCACATGACCACAAACCCATTAAAGATATTTAATCATACCTACTTGTCTTTCATATTTATGAGACCTAGTTATTTTTGAGCTCACTTGCCAACAAACTAATAATGGGCTGAAATTAAAGGGTTAGGTGATAGTTTGGGGTTATTGGTTCCTTGATGGGTAGGAATCTCCTATAAAAGGACCCATTGGGTAACTCCTTTGGTTGCTAGTTTTCTTGGCCTCCATCACTAAGCAAGAAAGAATAGAAAAGGCAAAGGAGTTGTAAATCCCATTTGATTTTTAAGCCTCTGTCATTTCAAGAAGCTTTTGTCATCTTCAAGAAAGAGCTATGGAATCAGGTAAGCTCCTCCCCATTCTCAGATTTGTTTACTTCATTGTGTCATTTGGATTAGACCCAAGGAGATCCTCCTATGGATTGAGGGATCTTAAGCTAACATGTGGTATCAGAGCCATCTTTGGGTATAGCCAAATGATCATTTCATATTTTGTTTACATATTCTGAAATTTTGGGGCTTTTCGGGTTCTCCTCGGAAATCAAACCAAATGCCCAAATGAAAGAAGTTTTGGGTATTTGATAAAAGGGATTCCATTTTATTGAAAAGAAGAGACTCATAAATGAGCATTATAGTGCCCAACCCAATCTGAAAAAGATGGGAATAAAAGAGTGTATTATGTTTATTTGTATTATCTTGGTTTAAGAAATTATATAGAAGTTGGAATATTTATAGGTTTATTGTCATCATTTTTATTGTTACTGTCAATTTATTTTTGGACATAAAAATGATAATGAAGGATGTATTAATAATTGTTAATGATTCATTATAAATATTCTTTAAAAAAAAATGGCTGAGGCGGACAGTGCACAGTCCGTCGCACTGTGCATCATTACAGTGCTTTGGGCTGTGTACTGGCAAAGGCAGTAAGCCTCCACCTTTGGTATACTAGCTGGGCCGGGCCAGACAGGTCAGGTCAACCTGACCTACTCTAGTCCAGCCTGGCCATAGACTGTTGGGCCGGATCTGGTTACGGGTCGGACCTGACCCATAAAGGGCCCCCTGAGCGCAGTACAGTTTTAGAAGAAAATTTTCAGAATGTTCTCCTTATTAAATGGTGGCTATTGGCATGGTTAATTAGCCCAACTGAGTTCCAGAACTGACCCAATTATTAGTATCGATCATATTGTTCAAAATGGGTGATCCAGAATTTGTTTTGATCATAACGGACTCATGGAAACTCGAAATTTCGATCCGTTTTCTCCTATGAATTTCTATTAATGAGATCTTTAATATGAATAGTTTGGATCAATTATGGAGCATCTTTAGTATTTTGGCATATTCTTTTAAATGTTAAAATAAGTCATTAAAGTTTATTTCCGCATCATGGATGATTTATTTTATGCAATCAAAGTGTACAATAGCTTGTAACTTAGCTAATTATGTGTTGTTGTGTTGTTATTTATGTCACCTTGGATCATTAGAGAAAAATAAAGATTTTAATTAAGGATGTGTAATGATGGAAGTGTTGTTATTATAATTTCAATTAGAAATGAATGATTTGGATTGATTTGATAGTTGCCAAAGCAACCAAATCATGAAGAATTGTTTGATTTCTAGATTGAACTAAGGAAACATCACCATAGTTGTGTGATTATAATAACACTAAATTGCGATTTCATAAAAGATATGAGGAGAGGCCCAAAGGTTCTATCTTCATGGAATGGAAATCGGAATAAAATATTGTTAGTAATGTGATGTGGTTAAGAATGATTTATGCCCAAAGGAATAGTCCTCTTAATCGCATCATATTATTAACTTAGTCTTATTAATTAAAGAAAAGTGGTTATTATGCATGTTGTTTTTCATACCCAAAGGTAGATTTACAATGATGTACAATTACTTTTGTTTTTATTGTTATTGCATGATCAAGAATAGATTGTAACTTGTGGATATTATTGTTTATTTTTAGTAACTAAGTCAATGGCAGCACTTTCTACATTAGGAACCATTCCTATCTTAGATGGGTCAAATTTTCTAGAATGGATGGACATGCTAATGATAGCCATAACCTTCTTGGACTTGGATTTAGTCTTTGATGAGCCTAAACCCCTAACTCCTACAAATGAATCATCTAGTAATGAAAAGACAAAATTTGAGAAATGGACCAAGGCCAACAAGGTAGCGACCAAGATTATCTTGAACTCTATTTCAAGAGGTATTAGGGGATCCCTTGGAATAATAGAAAATGCAAAGGATCTCTTACATACTGTAAAGGAGCAGTTCAAGGTAACTGACAAGGCTGTAGGGGCATCACTAATAAGCCGCCTATCAAGTATGAAATATGATGGGACTTTGGGAGTGAGAGAACATATTTTATCAATGCAAAATATTATTTCAAAATTGGAACAAGTGGATATGAGTGTATCAGAAAAGTACTTGATACAGTTCATTTTGGATTCTCTCCCTTCCTCTTTTGGCCCGTTTAAGGTTACCTACAATCAAAGCCCAACACCTTGGACCACAACAGAATTAATTGCTAGATGTGATCAAGAAGAGAGGAGGCTTAAGGCTGAGGGGCAACTGATGGTAAACTTCGTCTCTCGTAACAAGTCCAAGGGAAAAGAAAGGAACAAGAAAAGGCCAAGTGTTCAAATTGCAAAACCAGAAAAGAAGGAAAAACTGGGACAGAAGAAATGCTTCTTCTGTGGAAAGAATGGTCACTTCAAAAAGGATTGCCTAAAGCGGAAAAATTGGTTTGAAAAGAGAGGTACAAATTTATCTCTAGTATGTCATGAAACCAATTTAACCGATGTTCCACCAAGTTCTTGGTGGGTTGACTCTGCTGCAACCATTCATGTAACTGGTTGTGTGCAGAGATTCCTTTCAAGCAGGAAACCAAATGATGGAGAAAAGACTATTGCCATGGGGAACCGGAAGGAATCACGAGTCGAAGCAGTAGGCACTTATAGACTGGTGCTGGACACTGGATTTATTTTGGACCTCCATAATGTTTTCCTTGTTCCCGAGATTTCTAGAAACTTAATTTCTGTTTCAAAGTTGGTTCATGAAGGGTTTGAGTTTATTTTTGGACAAAATTTTATGAGAATTTCTAGAAATGAATGTTTAATTGGGAATGGTTATTTATGTGGTGGATTGTATAGATTACAGTTAAATTCTATAGATGAACAATCATTGCACACACCACACATTAGTTGTGAACTGAGCATTGGCACTAAGAGAGGGGCAATTAAAGAGAACTCCTCTATGTTGTGGCATAAAAGGCTAGGGCATATCTCAAAAGAGAGAATGCTCAGATTAATGAAGGATGGATTATTACCTAATCTTGATTTCAATGATTATGGTGTTTGTATAGACTGTATAAAGGGAAAACAGTCAAATACAAATAAGAAAGGTGCCACAAGAAGTTCTGAACTCCTGGAAATAATCCATACAGATATATGTGAAAAAATGGATGTACCATGTTTTACAGGTGAACAATACTTTATCACCTTTATCGATGATTTTTCGCGATTTGGTAATGTTTATTTGATCAAAGAGAAATCTGATGCTTTAGATGTCTTTAAGATATTTAAAGCAGAAGTAGAAAACCAATTAGAAAGAAAAATCAAAGTAGTGAGATCTGATAGAGGTGGTGAGTATTATGGAAGGTACACCGAATCGGGTCGTAATTCGGGCCCATTTGCTAAATTTCTAGAAAATGAGGGTATTGTGGCCCAATACACAATGCCTGGAACACCTCAGCAGAATGGTGTTGCTGAGAGAAGAAATAGGACACTTATGGATATGGTTAGGAGTATGGTAAGTAATACCAATTTACCCAAATCAATGTGGGGTGAAGCACTTAAGATGGCGATATACATATTAAATCGTGTCCCTAGTAAAGCGGTGCCAAAAACACCATTCGAATTATGGACCGGAAGGAAACCCAGCCTAAACCATTTTCGAGTCTGGGGTTGCCAATCTGAAGTGAGAATTTATAACCCACATGAAAGAAAGTTAGACCCTAAAACTGTTAGTGGATATTTTATTGGTTATCCTGAGAGGTCTAAAGGGTATAGGTTTTACTGTCCTAATCATACCACTAGGATTGTAGAATCGGAAAATGCAAAATTTCTGGAAAATCATGAGAATAGTGGGAGTGTTCAAGGAAGAGATATACTGTATAAAGAAATCAGGGAAAATATTGAGTTACCTAATACACAAAATGGGTTTGTTCCACTTGATATCATCAATGACCATCAAGAGATATAACAACCACAAAATGATCAAGTTGAACATAATATTGGCCAGCCCATTAATGATCCACTCCCAGAACATCATGATAATCCACTTCCTAATGATCCGGAATTAAGGAGGTCAACTCGAATAAGAAGACCTGCCATTTCGGACGATTATGTTGTATATTTAGAGGAAGCCGACATTGGGATAAAAGATGATCCTAGAACATTCAAAGAAGCCATAGAAAGTACGAATTCTGATAAATGGATGGATGCTATGAAAGAAGAGTTAGAATCAATGGCTACTAATGAGGTTTGGGATATTATCGAACTACCCAAGGGTTCTAAGGCCGTACGCTGTAAATGGGTCTTCAAGACCAAAAGGGACTCGAAAGGAAAGGTAGAACGATTTAAGGCTCGACTCGTGGCTAAAGGTTTTACTCAAAGAGAGGGAGTTGACTACAATGAGACTTACTCTCCGGTATCTAAAAAAGATTCATTTAGGATAATTATGGCTTTTGTAGCTCATTTCAATTTAGAGATACATCAAATGGATGTTAAGACAGCGTTCCTAAATGGAAATTTAGAAGAAGAGGTATACATGGAACAACCAGAAGGATTCATAAAAGGGAATACTAATAAATTAGTTTGCAAATTAAAGAAATCGATATATGGTTTGAAACAAGCTTCCAGGCAATGGTATCTTAAATTTAACCTCATTATCACATCATTCGATTTTTCTGAAAATCCAGTAGACCATTGCATCTTTCTCAAGATTAGTGGGAGCAAGTTTATAATATTAATACCGTATGTCGATGCTATTTTGCTAGCTAGTAATGACCTTGGAATAATTTATGAAACCAAGGAATATCTTAAGAATAAATTTGATATGAAAGACATGGGAGAAGCAACCTTTGTAATAGGAATCGAGATATATCAGAATAGATCTCGGGGATTACTTGGGTTATCACAGGAATCCTATATCAAAACTATTCTTAAAAGATTCTGTATGGAAGGATGTAGGCCCCAAGATTCACCAATAATTAAGGGTGACAAATTTAGTAAAGAACAAGGTCCAAGAAATGAAATCGAAAGACATCAAATGGACCAATGTCCTTATGCTGCTGCAGTAGGAAGTTTGATGTATGCACAAACATGCACAAGACCTGATATAAGTTTTGCGGTTGGTATGTTTAGTAGATATCAAAGTGACACAGGAATGACGCATTGGGTAGGAGTTAAGAAAGTTTTGCGATATCTTAGTGGCACTATAAATTACAGGCTCTCATATAGAAAGTCCGATCAATTAGAAGTGATTGGTTACTCAGACTCAGATTTCGCTGGATGCCTCGATACAAGAAAGTCGACTTCAGGATATATTTTCCTATTAGCTGGTGGGGCAGTATCATGGAGAAGTGCGAAGCAGACCTTAGTGACTCCATCCACATTTGATGCCGAATATGTGGCATGTTTTGAAGCAACAGGTCATGCATTATGGATGCGAGATTTTATCACAGGTTTACGAATTATGGATACAAGTTCTAAACCTCTTAAAATCTTTTGCGAAAATGATGCAGCAAGAAGATTTGCTCAAAATGACAAAGTTTCCAGTAAATCAAAGTTTTTGGAAGTTAAGTACTTTGTATTAAAGAAAAAGGTACGAGATCGATTGGTGTCTATTGTTGGGGCTCCAACGAGCCAAATGATAGCAGATCCGTTAACAAAGGCACTGGCGCCAAAAGCTTATAGAGAGCATGTTAGAAATATGGGCCTTATTGATTTGCCTTATTATTGAGGACATCATCATAGTAATGATTTCGTAATTCTTATTTTGTCAAATATTTACATGTATTAAGGTGAATAAAATAAGAATATTAAAGAGAATGGCATTATCGTACCCAATTAAATAGGACGGCCATTGAAAAATGTCCTATTTGCCCTTATCAAGGACTTGGTTAGATTGGAGTGCTAGTGGAGTAATTATGGAAGGGAGCATATCATTAAAGACATGTAACCGCTATGGTTCACATTGGTAAACCAATTTAGTCACAATATTAAGGCTCAGCATAATAGACACGTTGGCAATTATTTTAAAGTCGATGCGCATCGGTCAAGGTCGTTTTATCGTTTTTCAAAGTACTATTTGAAAATGAATTTCCTTAAATTAAAATTTTAATTTTTGTTTCCATGGTCATATGGGCCAAGTGGGAGAATGTTGGATTAAATGGGTGTGGCCCACATGACCACAAACTCATTAAAGATATTTAATCATACCTACTTGTCTTTCATATTTATGAGACCTAGTTATTTTTGAGCTCACTTGCCAACAAACTAATAATGGGCTGAAATTAAAGGGATAGGTGATAGTTTGGGGTTATTGGTTCCTTGATGGGTAGGAATCTCCTATAAAAGGAGCCCTTGGGTAACTCCTTTGGTTGCTAGTTTTCTTGACCTCCATCACTAAGCAAGAAAGAACAGAAAAGGCAAAGAAGTTGTAAATTCCATTTGATTTTTAAGCCTCTGTCATTTCAAGAAGCTTTTGCCATCTTCAAGAAAGAGCTATGGAATCAGGTAAGCTCCTCCCCATTCTCAGATTTGTTTACTTCATTGTGTCATTTGGATTAGACCCAAGGAGATCCTCCTATGGATTGAGGGATCTTAAGCTAACACATGTGACTTAAACTTTAACTAAGACAAATATATGATATATATATAGATATATATATATATATACTATACAAATAAATAATAGATAGAAAGAAAATTCCATTTAGACATGAAACTCCTAAACAATCCAATGAACTATATTTCACACTAAAATTAGAAGTGAATTAAACTATAATAGACTTATCATTTGTATGGATTGAGTTTCTAGAAATTTATATATAGTGAAATGTGGTTCTAACAAAGGATTTTATCAATGAGGCAAGGGTGATGTATGTAAAGTGGAGATCTGAATGGGACCTTGACTTTCTTAGGATTTAATTTGGTAAGGTCATCATTTGGATATTCATTATGCACCTCCCCTTTATTCATTTTCCATTAAACAGGAGAATTTTGGATGACTATTTTTGAAACCTCTTTGAGTTTTCATTTTGCATGTTAAAATTAAATCTCTTAGAACTTTAAGGAATTAATTCCATTCTAATAGTTTTGTATTTTTATTAAAAATGAATGAACAAACGTGGAGAGCAACAACAACTCTCAAATGACCTTCTCTTTAGTCTCTACCATAGAATTGAATCCCTAGGATTCTAAACTTGTATTCCTATCAAATAAAGAAAAATGTTAGATGCCAAAAAAATGACCATTAAATAATTGCCCTTCCCTTCGAGTAGAAAACAAATCAAACGACATGGAAAATGATAATTCAAAACCTAGCAAAATTAAGATCCATCATATTATATTTTTCATCCATCATCTCTTAAAAAGTCTTTTTGTTAGCGTCCATTTCACCATGAATTCTTATATATTCAATTCCTCTAAAAAAGACGGTCACAAGTTTAGTCTTTCATCAATATAATTTTGGGTCTTTATTCAGTTTTTTTTTTTTTTTTTTTTAAAAGGATGGTGTGTTATTAGGCAAATAAGATGGTGAGTCGAGAATGATACTAGAATTAATCACATATGTCATGATCAAAGACAAAGGTAGTTTGTGAAGCATTGAGTTCTCCTTCCCCAAAATTCTCCCCTTATATCTATCAAACTTTTGATTATGTGATCAAAAGCTTTGCAAAGATGACTTCAAAGTTCAAACACATATATTAAAACCCCATTTTTCATGTGCTGCACGTGCTAAAATCCTTCCTGCTTTGATTGACCAGAAATCATTCCTTTGACCATGACCAGTTGACCACACACTTCAATTTGCAGCACACATCTCAGCCGTCCATGTAGTCGGCGCATCATAGATCTCACCACCCATCAAATTGACTGGATGAAAAAAAAAAATGGTGGGTGATCTTTCAAATGGGTAATGCCATACCAAAGTGGGCCCCACAACATCTCTGCCATTCATATGCAGTGGCCCACCACAGATTAGCGAACGACCAGGATCCACAGTTGTCTGTCGGAGTATCGTAACATTTCTTCGACAACAGCAATCAGGCACTTTCCACTATCTCTTCTCCAAATCCATTTCTATTTTCTAGAGAGAGAAAGAGACGATACGCTCTCAGCTCTCTCCTTTTCGTTTTCTCTTTCCTTCTTCATCTATTTTCTAGAGAGAGAAAGAAGAAGATACGCTCTCAGCTCCCTCCCTTTCGTTTTCTCTTTCCTTCTTCATCAATCACAAGAGAATTTCTAAAGCTGATTGGGAACTCTTAATACAGATTAAGACATGCCTCTGCAGTTCTTTCTCACTCAACCCAAAACGCTCTATCCACAGTCATCTCTCTCTCCATGTTACAGACGAGATTTCCACAGATTTGGGCTCTCAGGAAGACGGTCTCCAAGCCCCAGATTGAGTTTCAAGGTCTTTGATGGAAGTAGATGGAATTTAAACGACATTGACAGAGGTGGGTCTTTGTCTGTTTTGAGCTATTCTGCTTTCTTCTTTGTGGGTTTCGTTGTCTTCTTTATTGATGTGTTGTGGGGCTGTTGAGAGCTTGGTGTTTTCTAACTTGGGTGCTGTTGTGATTTCTCGATAGATTATGTGATTTGGAGAATTGGGTTCGACTCGTTTCATGTTGCAGATGCTCGGTAGTAGTGGGTTTTTGGGATGTCTGGTTTTACAGTGTTTGTTCATCTGGGTCTTCTTTCATGTTAGTTATTTCAGTTTTTCTTTTGTGGGTTTTGATTTTTAACTTCTGCTTGTATTGGTTTTGTTGACTTTTTCTTTGCTGTTTGTGTTAAGATTGCAAATTAGAGACAATAGCAGTGGCCATAAAGAACATGGGTTCGATACAGTGTGTTTTAGAACATAACAAGCCTGTCGTAGACAAACGGGTGCCAGTTAAACAATTTATGTCGTTGTGTGCCGCCATTGGTATAAAAGTGGAAGGTCCGCCGTGTGATGGCCATCTGGAACTGGAAATGAGCATATCCCATCATTTAATTAATGCCAAAGGGAGTAGAGTGAATCACCTTGTTGGGGATCAAGCAATGTATCAAATTGAATCTCCTACCATTAAATCAGATAAAGTTGTATTAAGAAGGACAATGGATGGATAAAAAGAAAATTGCTGGAATTATACTTTATTTGGTTGAATTGTAGGAATGATTGATGTCTATATAGGACCATTAAAAAAAATTGATGTCAACATAGGTTTTGTTGTGAGGCTGTAAGTGAACTTGTTGTTGATGAGAGGATTTAAAACTGTAGCCTTTGTGCCTTCATATAGAGCAGGGGTCAGTTATGATGATGTTTCTGACAATATGGGACTGCTTTCCCACTTAATGGATCAGAGTTTATGCGGAAAATGTTATTTGATTTGGTTCTGATGTGGTTTATGAAAAAATTCCAACATCGTTGGGAGTAGGCTTTGACAATGATGTGGTCAATGGAAAAATTATGGAAAACAAACTATGAATTATGTGGGATCTATGTTGAATTTCCGCACAAATCGTAAAAATGAGCAAACAGCGCAACAAATCATGAATTTCTAAAATAGAATGTAAATCAAATGATGTGTCTCAATCATCAATAGAGGGAATGTCAAAATGTAAAATGGTTGTTGTCTCAATCGTCAACATGAGATTTTATTGAGGTTGTTAGAAATGGGCGGTGGCATTAATTCTAGTTTTCTGCACGACATGTGAGTGTTAGTGTGAGTATGAGTCTGATTGTCTCTTTGGAGGAGCTCTTGGCCCTGTAGTTGTATTTTGGAACTTGATCCCTCTGTTTTATTTTCTTTGTATTTTTCTTATAAAATTTCACCTTTTTGAATGAAAAAAAGTGCAGAATAGCTGATCGATATTTTAAAACTTGGGTTTAACTCCATGTCCATTCCTTTTAAATTTTGATCCAAAAGTTTTACCACTCAAGTAAAAATAAAAAGAGAGATTTACAACCCTATTTTCCACATAGCAAAATTTCTTTGGTTAGTTCATTTATTTATCTCTTCTTTCTTGTTGGTAGGTCAATGGTTTCGCTACTTCATGTTCATGTAATGACCTTCATGTTTCATCTTACCTATGCTTAACACTGTTTTGCGATCTTTTAATGTTATAGAATGGTTTTGTCAAAACTGAAAATGTTACATCCCACATCGCTCGTGTGAGTGTCCAAACCGTGGGCTATATGTGCGATGCCTTCCTAACTTGGTGTGACACGTTTTAAAGCCTTGAGGCAAGATTGGATGCGCTTGGGCCAGGTCCTCAGGTTGAGTAGCCCATGAGCCAAAGAGGACAATATTGCACCGGGCGTGGGTTGGGTCATTACAAAATGGTATCAGAGACGAGGACGGCTCTCCTCTAAGGGTAGGGGATTGTTACATCCCACATCGCTCATGTGAGTGTCCAAACTGTGGGCTATATGTGCGATGCCTTCCTAACTTGGTGTGTTGGGTTTTTACAGAAAACATATGAGCAAATGTTGCAAATGATATCCCCAAGAAAACAGTCCTCAAAGCCTACCCCATATAGGTGGGATAGAGTAAATAACACTTGAGTTTATAGGAAGATGCCTACCTTGTCTAGGATCCTCTCTTATGGACAACAGATGAGAGGTGGATATACAAGAAAAACAAGTCTGTAGATAGTAATTTTAAATAGAAGAGTGTTTGTGATCAGGGCCAGAAGAGGGAGTTTTTTGCTTGTGTGTGTGTGTGTGTGTGTGTTGGGTGGGGGGGGGGGGGGGGGGGGGGGGGGGGGTGGGGGTGGGGGTGGTGTCTTCCCAACTCCGCCAAAGAAATTTTTATTTTTTATATATAATGGCCCCTGGGGGGGGGGGGGGGGGGGGGGGGGGGGGGGTGGGGGTGGGGGTGGGGGTGGTGTCTTCCCAACTCCGCCAAAGAAATTTTTATTTTATATATATAATGGCCCCTTGAGGAAATTTCCCTGGTTGCGCCACTGCTTGTGTGATAGTTATGGATCTAGTGAGATGGTAGTCAATGTACCTCTTATCAACTGATAATGAATTGATGTCACTTGAACAATCCTACATTTCTCAATGCATTAGTGTGAGCTCAGAGGCTTTTGGTATCAGCTTTGGATTTTGTTCTTACAAAAATTGCTCTGTTTAAGACAATTTTGAGAGTCGCAAAATGTCGAGTGACATGTTTCATGAATTAATTCAGAGCAGATGCACTGATTTAAAGTTTCTGGACAAAAAAAAAAAAAAAAAAAAACCCTTAAGCTATCATGCTTAGATATGGCATGGATACAACAGGGGCATGCCATGGATATGACAGGGACACCAATTTTACACATAAAATGTGAAGTATCCGATACAACATGACATGTTATATTACCTATTTTGAAGAATCTGGGGTATCATGGCCCTTAAGACTAAAAGAAATACTTAAATCTTAATAACTATTAAGGATTATAGTTCCATTTAAATGAAAATAAACTGTAACGGATGAAAGTTTAGAATATGAACTAATGCACTTATCTCGTAAGACATTGAGATTGAGTGCCAGAGTAAGTTGTTTACATCATATATTGACTCTTTCATTAATCATGAATATTAGTATTATCATGTCGTCGTCGTCATCATTGTTGTTAGTATTATTTGAATCCTTTTAATGCATGAAAGTACTTCAGAGGCCGTGGTTTATCAAGATCTTTTCATATAAATCCACAGACACATTATACATGCATATATACTTTTGTTAAGATGGCGTCATGGTCTTTCATGTATACCTAGGTACACATACACACCATACATACATATATGCTTCTGTATTTGCTTATTAATGATATTTAATTGTCGTTGCTTAGAATATTTACCTGGTACAGTATTTAGCTCTTGGACATTTGGTATGATGAGATACTTATGATAGAGTTGGATGCAGACACTTGTGAAGGTTAAGGTTGTTAAGATTATGCTAGAGATATTATAATAAATTAAGTTTTCTAATAAGATCTCTTATATGAGTTATTAGCAAACACCGCTCACAGTATGCGTTCCTAAAGATTCTTCAGACTCTGTATTTGACAATGAAGGCAATGCACAATTTGTACCCTATTGATTTAAATACAATATATGCTCACAGGTCTTATGGTAGCTCCAAAATGTAGCAGAGATATTGTTAATAGTTTTGCAATTTGGGCCATCTAATATTCTTCTTTATGACAGATGCAGTTCAGGAAAGATTGAATTTATGGTTTGTAAAGACCCAAAACTTTTTGAATGAAGTTGCTGCCCCCCTGGTGAAAACCGGGCATGGACGGAAACCTGAACTGGAGAATGCATTGGATATTATTGAATCTGAAGAAGTTTTTGTGGCAGAGCAGACAATTGATGGCATAACACCAAATGGAAGCCTTTCATTAGCTGCTATTGTTTCAATTGAACAATTCAGTAGGTAAAGAAGCTCATTGACTTGGATATTATATGTATATATATTTTGAAACATTAAAGGCTCGATCCGAGGGGGAGTGTAACGACCCGGGCCCGCTGTCCATATGATATTGTTCGCTTTGGCTCAGGGGATCTCAACCTAATCTTGCCTCACGATTTTAAAAGGGCTAATGTGGGGTTAAGGCCAGGTCACACATTATAAGCCCAGGGTCACGGTGCTAACCGAAGCACTCCACCCTTACCCTTGCGGATTCCCGTTTCTTGGTTCACAGAAGCACTTGACCTGGTCTTACCTCAAGGGATTACCCAGGCGTATTAGGGGTTTCACACTATTCCCCACCGGAAATAGAGCCGTCCTCGGCTCTGATACAGTCTGTAATGACCCGGGCCCGCTGTCCACATGATATTGTCCGCTTTGGCTCATAGGATTTCAACCCAATCTTGCCTCATGTTTTTAAAAGGCCTTATGCGAGGTAAGGCCAGGTCACACATTAGAAGTACAGGGTCAGGACTTGGATATTTCCGATGTGGGACTTGAACAAAGCCTCGCGGTGCTAACCGAAGCACTCCACCCTTACCCCTACGGATTCCCCTTTCTTGGCTCACAAGAGCACTTAACCTGGTCTTGCCTCAAGGGATTACCCAGGCGGATTGAGGTCTCACAGGGAGTGTTGAAAAGTATTTTTGTTGCCTCTACCAACGCCTTGAGGTTTTGGTAGAAATGATTTGCTGAGGAAATTTAATATGGTATCTGAGCCAATCGGTCGTGATTTCGAATCCTAGGAGGAGCAACTTGACGCTAAGATGTATGTGTCGCAGAAAGTGCAGCGATCGGGTTCCACTTGATCGTGAGTGTTGAAGAAAAACTAGTCTCCACCCAAGGGGGAGTGTTGAAAAGTATCTCCGCTGCCTCTACTAACGCGTCGGGGTTTTGGTAGAAATTGGTAGCTGAGGAAATTTAATAATCTGAACTGTTCATCCAGTGGGACTCATAATAAGTGGCTATTGCCTAGAGCATTCACTGCCAGGCGGTTGTTTTTCTATTTTTTTTCAGAAAGAAGCGAGCAATCAATGAAATTTTTTGTTTACTTATCCTTAGTCCTCCAAATGAACTGTGGGATCTCCAAGTTGTGTAGCTTCAGGCTTTGGTCCGTCTAGTTAGGGCATTCATTTTAATCAGCTTAAATCTTCCATGTGCTTGCTGCAACTGCAAGTACAAAATTCAGCTTCTGATAAAACTTGGATATACACATATAGGATGTCTTGAAAGAGAAAAACAGGGAATTGCAACCAAGTGGAAAATGATGAGAAAAAGGTGGTTAAGGAGCAGGGCAGAGAAGAGAAGATTTTGTCCTGTTTGGCAATACGGGAGAAAATGTTGTAAAGGATGAATACTAATTTTTCAGAGGAGAGTATAGGTTTTCATGTTGAAAGTAGTTTCACTAGTTTTTTGGGAAATAACAATTGTGTGCCCATCTAAGAAATACACTGCATGTGGAGCTCACATTTCTGCTATGATGGGATGACAAATGATTCACTGGTGAAAACCCTCTGTTCCATATGGTTTTCACCTCATCCAAATGCTCCCTTGATTTTGCAGTCGCACTGTTTTCTCTTTCTGAGTCTATTGCTACTGTCACAGTAGGGGCAGGTTTGGCTCCACTGTTTTCCAGTATTTCTTTGTGCTGATGTATATGACTCAGGCACACCAAACAAATCCATATCCAATACATTGACATTTCCAAAACGAGTTTCGACTCATGCTAGGAGAAAGAAATTAATGTTAGATTGAGTGAGAGTTCTCATTTCTGAATTTCGACAATATCAGATTATATTACAATATCATAATAGGAGTAAAAATTCATGAATATCACATGTATGCTTGTTACATTGCTTCTCTGTACAATATCTTTGCAATCAGAATCATATTATCTCTGCCATTTGCTGTGATAGCGTGAATCTACAGTACATGTCTACTCTTTTAGACATCGGTGCTTACAATGTGAACCAAAAGGGTGTGATGGAAGTTCCCTAATTTGTGCTGCAACGAGAAGAATATTATTTACTTTGTTCCCTGTTTATGTTTATGAATATGATAACAGTGCATTTGCATCTTTTGGCAGTTTTCTTTTTTGGGATCAAGTGGCATGACTTTGTGACTGTGCTATGATATTTGCATTACAATCCTTTAATCCATCCAGGCATATACTGGCACTTTTTTTTTTTTTTTGTCTTATTTGCAGGAAAGGTCAAGGTCTTTGTTACACCATGTGTGGCATTACATGTCTTCAAGCATGGGAATTGGGAACAATGATTTTATACTTGTTTCGAGAGTGGGACTTGGGTGGGGGTTAAAATTTTATGACTCCTACTCATTTGGTTATGGAGCATGACTCCTTTTGTTTCTAGTGAAACCATTTATACTCAGTTCCAACTGAGTTTTGATTCCTTGGTGGGTATTGCGTTTTATTGATTTATTTATAGGAAGCTTCTCTAGAGAAAGCGGGGAAAAACAGAACACTACAGTAACAATAATCATTGATAAAATCTTTTCTCTTTTCCTTCTTGTCCAGCATGTTGAACTAGTTTGCTCTGTTTTTCTAAGCTTTTGATCTTGTAATATTCAACTTTGGACTACAGATAATGCTCTGATTTCTACAAGATTGCTGTGATTCAGGATGAATGGATTGGCTGCAAAGAAAATGCAGAAAATATTTGAATCACTTGCTCCTGAAACCATTCGCAGTGATGCCCGGAACTTTGTGGAGTATTGCTGCTTTAGGTACTTGTCGAGGGATAATTCTGGTGTTCATCCTTGCTTGAAGGTTTGTGAATGCATTCCTATTGTTTCAATGATTTACTGTGATCATATCATGATGGGTAAGTTAGAACACTAGTCAACATGCCCAAGTGGCTCATGGAAATGATGTGGAGCTTTACCCGTCTTGTTTATTTGTTTAGGACAATAGTTCTTTGAAACCTCATATAGATTGGTACCTTTTATTAACATTTACATTTTGACCTTTAGTTTAAAATACACTTATAACAAACCCAACTTTAAAAGATCTTATGAACTTGGTTATATTAGTCAGTGTTTTTGTCTAGTTACATTATCCAAGGTGTTTTTAAGCTTGTTAACCTATGATGTCCAAATATGGATGCAGATATGGACACAGGTGGGGATTGAGGATATGAAACTGCACCTTTCAAAATCTAGGATGTGGATACGAATTACTTATATGGCTATCCCTATCCATGGCATGAAATTTATGTTTTATGTTAAAAGATTTAAACGATGTATTGCTTTTCATATATTGTACACGTCTAATTAATGAAATTGTCACTAATTATAGTGCTTTATGTCTTTTTTTTTTTTGTTGGAAGTAAGAAAGCTTATAGAACTTTATGAAATTGTCACTATAGGATACACTGAAACTACTAGTACAAGCATTAGTGCAGTATATACTATATAGTACCAATACGGCAATACCAATATCAATCCTCTGAATAGGGGTACGCTAGGCATATACAAGTATTCGGATATAATAGCTTTCAATATATTGACTTCTAATTTTTTTATTGTACTGTAAATTTTTATTGCTGCTTATGTGTTTCAAATTTCTCTAGTGAAATCCAAACATTTCTTAGCTATTTCTATAAGCAACATACTCCTTTATCATTTTCAGAGGTTAAACATACATTCCTCCATGTGTTTCTCGTGTTTTCTTCAAAATTTTCACTTGTTGGTGCTACTTCTTTTTGGACTACTTTTCTTGTTTACATTTTTCACATTGCTTTCCAAGTTTGTTTTTCATTCTGGTATGGGGCCCAACTGTGACTACTGCTAATCATTGTGTCGTATGGAAAGGCCCATCTTGGTGGAAGGTTTGTATTTTTTTTCCTGCTAATAGGTTTGGACTGTTTTAATTTGTGTTGGGGGAGGTTATAATCTAAAGCCGATTATCAATCTGATTGCAGTGATCCCGGCACATGTCAATTCATTGGGGGAGGTCTCTCATAACAAGTGACCCCCATATATCTATACACATGCAAATACACAGATATACATATGTACACATATGCATACACCATACATACATCATGCTTATATATATATATATATATGGGCCAGCCCTCTCCTCAGCTCAAGCAGACGGGAGAGGGCTGTCCGCTGCCTAGGATGGGGCCCACTGTTTGGTCCATCCAAATGGACCACATAGGGGCCCTTTGAATTGCACATGTCCACCAAAATTTGGCCCCATCCGATTAAACTGGACCGTTGGATCAAGTGACACATCCGAATGGACTGTACACCGTTAAGATTTTGTGGCCTAGATGGAGATGATAGAAATCAAGGATAGGGCTGATTTTTTGTAGAGATGAGGGCTGCTGTGTGTCCTTCAAATCCCCCCATTCCCATTCCCATGTGAGTCCCCAGGTGGGCCCCAGGCCATTGAGCGGATGCCCTTATCGTCAGCTCGAGCTGAGGATAGGGGGCATATATATATGGGGCCAGCTCTCCTAAGCTGAAGCTTAGGATAAGGTAAGCCGAGGTAAGCTCAATTGTGTGGTGGGGCCCACCTGGGGACCCACATGGGGATGGGGATAGGGGGGATTTCAAGGACTCCCATATCGGGGCCAGCTCTCCTAAGCTGAAGCTTAGGATAAGGTAAGCTGAGGTAAGCTCTCTCTCTCTATATATATATATATATATAGAGAGAGAGAGAGGAGAGAGAGAGATGAGTTCACTTTATCATGGTACAGACTATATATCCTAAGGTTATCTTACTATGATTATTTAATGTACTTACAGGAGCCTGCCTTTCAAAGACTTATTTTCACAACAATGCTGGCGTGGCAACACCCATACAGTGAAGGCTGTGTTGATTCAGACAATATTACTTCTTTGCAGGTCCATTTCTTTGTTTACTTGCTTGTTTTTTCTAATGTTGTATGCTTTTGGACCATTATTTGTAGGGAAGTTAGGTATTTATGCTGTTTGTTCTTTCGTGCATTATAGATTGGCTTATTGAAAACTTTCACTTATATATACATAAACATAAAGAATATTATCAAGGCGTGTTATCTGAAATGGACTCTCTCTTTCTTTGTTGTAGAAAAAACTTGTGGGTGAAGAGGCTTTTGTTCGTATTGCTCCTGCTATTTCAGGTGTGGCTGATAGATCAACAGTTCATAGTCTTTTCAAGGCTCTTGTAGGAGATGAACAAGGGCTCTCATTTAGCCTGTGGACTTCTTATCTTTCTGAACTTTTAAAGTAAGCTTAAGTCTTTTCTTTATTATACTGTCCACATTGCTAGTATTTTTGGTTTTTGCATTTCCACTGAGACCCAGTTATAAAATTCAAATGATTTTAAGAAATCATTCAATTTAGAGTGGATAGAAGTAAGATGGAAGCCGCCTCCAAAGAATCACTTGGAAGTGGGGTGAAAATATTTTGCAAAGAAAGGATTTCCTGAGCCTGTCATCGCTCGGATTTTACGAGTTGAGGTTATTACTGTAGAAGAAGAGGTGCTCTGAGATTATAGGTGTTGCTTTTGTCCAATTTTGGAAGGAGGATGTGCATGAATGTATCTTGATGGTAGGCTTTTGATATTGATAGAAAAAAATTTTGACCATGAAAAGTTCGGTACTCACCAATAAACACAAAAAGCTGACTCAGATCATATTTTAGATAGGATACAGAGTTCTTACGATCTGATTCTGTGTGCATGTGAATGCCTGCATGTGCATGTGTGGAAAGGTGGGTGGATGGGCGCTAAAACGTTGGAAACTACAAGCTTAGTTTTGAAAAGTGCACTCTAGTGTAAATGACTCCAAACCCACACGTCTAACTTCACTTGAGTTGTCAGGCCTTCCAATTTGCGATGATTCAACTTTTTTCTTTTGGATAACTGCAATTATTCAACTGTTATTCATCACTGGGTTCAATGACAAGAAATTGAACTTAGCATGTACCCAGGTTGGCCAGCAAAATTGGGCTTGTAAATCTCTATGGATGCATGTGTATGCGCGCGCTTATAAGTAATTATGTTTGGAGGTTGTGTTTTCAAGCACAGTGGTTAGGGACAACTTAATCAGGTGAAAACATAAGCATTTTCTTTTAAGGTTGCAGCTTTTCCTACCCTTTTGATGAAGAGATTCATCAGAGACAGCCCAAAAGATACTCCAAGATTTTGATCTTCAACTGCAATAATTACTACTTTTAAACCCATTTACTTGTGTACTTCATGACCAGCCCATTGCCAAATCAATGAGCAATTGCTTCAACAAATGCTTATGACTCATTGCTAAATCAAATAAGCATTTGGATATGTGCATGCAAGTTGTTTCAATGCCTGATGGGTGCCGGCCAACCTTTAGTGAAATGATAATCAATTTCTTATGCAAATTGCTTGGTTAAATGTCTAAATGCTATTAAATCTTTTTTTTAATCAATAACGGTAAATCTTTTTAACGAAACAAACTAGAAACTACAAGAAACCCAACTGGAAAAAGGGCCTGAGTACAATAGCATCTTTGGAACCTATAGAAGGATTTCAACATGTGGAACATCTTTGGTCCTCTAGTTTATTTGGAGGCATTATGTCAGTGTTGCTAGCCAGAAATCCCAAAACCAATTGGTTATAGGAAACTGCACAAACAACTACTTAACACATTATACAATGTTCGTGTCATCTCCTCAGTTCAGATATCAACCATTTTTATCAGGCATTTTGTTTTGTTTTATTTAGAAGCGTCCCTATGCCCATCCTTTTATGTTTCTAAGAGCGTGTCCTTTGCCCAACCATTCTAGTTTTAAGGTCTTCACAGGGTTGATTAGGTTTTTTATTTTTCCCAATTATCATATTTCTGAAAGTTATAATGTGCATTTTAGGTTTATCTGTAATTTTCTATCCTGATAGAGTTTCATTTATCACTTGTTTTCTTTACTCTAGGGTCCACCAAGGGAGGAAGTCATACCAAATTCAAGAAAGTGCCCAGCTTTCTAATGAGCAACTTTTATGTATAGGTTCCAATAAGAAGCGACCTGTTTTAAAATGGGAGAATAACATGGCATGGCCTGGAAAACTTACTTTGACAGATAGTGCACTTTATTTTGAGGTATATTTTCTTTCACCCTTCCACTAAAACAGTTTAGGCAATGAAGCATTTCCGTGCAACAAGCATCAATAATGAGCATCCTAGTGGGTAATACTATTTATTTCCTTAGAATTTAATTGGGTAAAGACTGTTTTTGGCATGTCATTGGCCACTTTTACAGTGCCTTCCTGCATGCAAGTATGCATCTGGTTTCTATTGCTCCTTAAATCATGGGCGTTAAATGAATGTGGAATTCAAGGAGCCTGTTGAGGAGGTCGATAGGATGTGCAGGGTGACAAATCAGCATTAGTCATTACCTTTGCACCATGGTTTTTTTGTCATCCTAACTTCAAAAAAGAGAAAAAAAGAAGCATTATTAGTCTAACATGTGATAATGATGTAATGTCCTTAGCTGATACTTGATTTTAGATGTAGAAGTTCTACACTTCTATCAATATGTATAACCCCAGATGTTTGAAATTCTACTTGTATATTTGTGTGCCCCCCTTGAAAAGGTTTTTCTTTTCAAAACACAATGGGCCCCCAAGGAAAAATCTCCAGGCCTGCCACTGGATGTACCCATCCTCCAGCACTTTGATTTTGGTAACCAAGCCTTCACTTGTTGGCACTGCTAACTTAACTTCATACATTTTTATAAGGGGATAATTGCATATGTGCAAGAAAATTCTATGAAGTGTCAGAGACAATAGACTGCGGTTTTCCTGAAAAACTAGATTATGCAATGGTGCAAGACATCCCTGTCAAGAACATTTTATTGAGCCCCATTTAAAATATTTTTTATTAATCCATCTGAAAAACTGGATTATGCAGTGTTGATTAAAGGCCGCAATAGATGTGTCAAACAGTGCCTGAATGACATGAAATTGATTGCATTTGATGGGTCACCTAGTTACCTTTTGTGCTACTACAAGATTATGCTATTTTGATGGGCATTAAAGAAGTTATAGTTTTCACCCAAAAAAAGAAGAGAGTTATGATCTATATTCTGATACTATAATAGAATTATGATTTTAATAGGGTTTTAGGGCACATTAAAATTCTTAGAAGGTTGTATTAAGTTAGAAGTTGGAGTCTAAGTGGGAACACCAAAGCCTAGGAATTATATGTAAAAACCATCCCTTTCCATAGCATGAATGGAATTTGATAAACTTTTTCTTTGTTTTGAGAATTTTCTCATCTTTCGAGGTAACCAACTAATTTGGTTACCTCTACTTTGATTTCTCAAAATAAAGGGGACTATTGTTTTGCATTTTTTCTAGTCTAATATCTGTTTGTGACAAGTGTGTTTCCACATAAACTAAAAGTATAAACTAATACATTCATTGAAAATCTTATCCAAGGGATGATTTTCTCTTGCGCGTCTGTGCACTGTGAATCGGTGCCGTTTGTCACGCAGGACCTGGTGAAATTCAGGGGGAGTCCTTCCTTTGGCGACGGTCTGGATACGCACTCCTGCTAGAGCATGTGCGCAGGAGAAAATCTTCCCTTATCCAAGAACTTCGACCCACCAGGCATAGTCAATTGTTCACAATGGACCTGCATGCTCCAATAAAATCTCCATTGTTGCTGACAACATGTTGGGTTTGAGTGGTCCAAAGAATTGGTCATGTCAGATTGGAATGTGGATAGTGGATACACATTTGGGGTCCACCGAGTCAGATTCAAAGTCTTAAGATCCTATGGTTGGCTTGGTTGGATTCTTGTCAACCATTAGAAGATCTAGATCTCACTTGTTTACAACCCTATCGTATGTAAGGCTGGAATAAGAAGGAGAAAATTAGTTTGGGAGGAACAAAATGGTAAAGATAATAGCTTTGACGAAGGAAAATCTCGCTTGTGTGACAGCCTTAAATTTTGATTGTGCTTCTTATCATAAAATAATATGGGTATAATTGGGCTTATTTGTCTTGTTTATTTTTTTCACTGCATTTAATATATATTGATGAAAATCCAAGGTCCTCACTTCATATTTGCAGGCAATTGGTCTAAAAGGTTACAAAGAAGCTATTAGATTGGATCTTACTAGACAAGGTACGCGGGTGGAGAAAACAAGAGTTGGACCTCTTGGATATATGTTTCTTGACTCTGCTGTCTCTGTTTCATCGGGCACTGAGTGAGTAAGCTTATGTAAACACATTCTTTTCAACAATTCTTATTTTTATCCTGTATCTTCACTTGGTCAGCTTCTTACCGCTATTCAACATGATTGATTCACTAACAAGCTGCTGTAAGTTATATTGCATTCCTCTTTTTTTTTTTTCAACTAGTACCGTGGTGTGATACAAAAAATCAAATTCAATCAGAAATTCAGTTCACACTTTTAGAGTGTGTTTGGAGGACTCGAGAAACAGATGTGGCTGGGTTGGGATTGATTCTGCCCATAACCAATAATCAAGCTGACCATCAGCTTTTAGCAGAAAAGTGGAAAGTCATGATTTCTTTCCACACTGCTGTTTAAGATCCAGTACTGTTTGGACCCAGTCTTGACTGTTTTTGGTCTTGGTTTCCAAAATGTTGGAAAACACTAAATCAATGACTATCGGCAAACACTAGATTACCGTGTGTTCAGGCCCTAATTTTGATCGTACCTACTCTTGTGACGGCACTCTTTATTCAAGATTACCTGCTTCTCTAGCTTTTATGAAACTTTCGAAGTTTGAAAATATCACTATGAATTAGTCTCATCTATTGTGATATTTGCCTCATCTGTTGCTAGCCACGTTACATGGGTTCCCTGCACTTATGCAATGTGCTTGAAAACCATCAATTTTCTTTCGGTCTCTCAGCTTTAGTGAATTTCATGAATCTGAATTTTATTTTTAATTGTTAAATAGGTCAGAAACTTGGGTTCTCGAATTTGTTGACTTTGGTGGTGAAATGAGGCGAGATGTTTGGTATGCTTCTATCAGTGAAGTGATTTCTTTGTATGATTTCATTCGTGAATACGGACCAGATGAAGATGACCCATCTATTTATAATGTATTTGGTGCGTATAAGGGAAAATCAAGAGCAATTGCAAGCGCTGCAAATAGTATTGCAAGGTTACAGTCACTTCAGTTTATCCGGAAGTTATCAGAGGATCCAGCTAAGCTTGTTCAGTTGTCATATTTACGAAATGCACCTTTTGGTGATATTGTATACCAGACTCTGGCTGTAAATTATTGGGGTGGTCCATTGATCAACATACTTAGGAAGGAAGACCAGAGCCCAATTGAAGGGTCAAAGCCTCCAGAAGAACTTTCTGGCACTAATATACATGTTTTTGACATAGATGGAAGTGTGTACTTGCGCAGATGGATGAGATCTCCATCTTGGACATCCAGCACATCAATTTCCTTCTGGAAGAACTCTTCAGTAAGGCAGGGGGTGGTTTTGAGTAAGAATCTAGTTGTGGCTGATATGAATCTTGTTGAAAGGGCATCATCAATCTGCAAAGAGAAAAGCCGAATAGTGGAGACAACCCAAGCTACAATTGATGCTGCCATGATCAAGGGGATCCCCAGTAACATTGATCTTTTCAAGGTGTCATATATCTCTACCTATTATGGGCATGCATGCATGTAGAAATATTCACCTAAGAACCAGTTCTTAGATAGCTTTGTGCAAACTCGCTTGCAGGGCTCATGTAGACCAACGACGATCCATCTACTGACTATTACCGTCGGATTGAAATATCCAATTTTTTCTCTGGTTGTTTTCACAATTGATATTTGGGACCTCAAAATTCATGCTTAGACCTTCCCACCCTCATGATTGGAATGCATCCAGATAAGCCCGACAAGCTACATGAGAACCAGTTCTAGGTGAGAGATATGTAATGTTTACAGATAGATAAATATTCAAATGTTCTCCAATGTGGGAGACGTATGTTAACAGTCACCCAAACCAATTGGATGGTGTTCTTCATCCATTTGGAGCATCTAAAAGATGTGTATCCCTCTTGGAAAAATCAAAGTCCAAAACTTATACCAATTATTTAACAGTTAACTTGTGATCAATGATCCTTCTATGTCTCCTTCTTTGCTGTTCAAAAGTTGTGATGATTGATCAAAGAGCTAACACTGCAAAAAGTGTGCTGTTTTTGAGCCGTGTCCATTCATGAGGTAGACCATTAATTTGATGGCCTATATTTATTTATTTATTTATTTTGAGGAAGGAAAACATGATGATTTGTGAAGAAAAATTTATTATATGCCCACAGCCTACTTCTAATCACCAATTAGTTGCTTGTACATAGGAAGGACTTAAAATTATTAAACTCATGACATAATTGTGTAGACTGTCGCACATAAACCTAAAACTATACCATTGTCTGAGCAATGATGAAATTTATGCAAGATAGTCAGTTTATGAATGTCTTATGTCTACTGAATGGTTTGAATGGATGAACATATGTATCAAATTTATTGGGAGAACTTTTAACATAAAAACAAACGTAGAGGCGCGCACACACAACACTGAACATCCTCATATATTTATCCAATCCTTTAGCTTTGCATGTCATTATTAGTTACTTCACAGCTCTGTCTTTTCACCATTCAGGAACTTATGCTTCCTTTAACAGTCACTGTCAAGAATTTTGACAGACTTAGGCGTTGGGAGGAGCCGCATTTGACTGTGGCTTTTATCGCTTTTGCCTATACTCTCATTTTCAGGTGAGCATTGTGAGTTTCATGGTTTCTCTGAGGTTTCATATGCACTTTATTGTATATATGCAATCAGTCAAAGTTATTTATCACTAATGCAGAGAAGTGAATGTTTATTGTCATTAGAAGGATGGTGTCTCTTGAATAATCTAAAGTGACAAACATACTTTGGATTTTATCATGTTTTTAATTTTCTATGAGTTGCATTTGCAGAAGTGAAGGTAAAATGGAGACTTTACATTACGTTTACTTTAATAGTAAATTTCCAAATGGGACAATGTTGGCTACTAGCACTTATGATAAGAAAGAATGACCTTTTTTATTTTTTATTCTTATGTTTGAATTGCTTTATAAACTCTATATATAGCTCTAACACACATCTGTTTGTTGCATAGGCACATATTCTTAAATACATTAATACACCTTTGCGTGTGTTTGTGTGTGGAAATGTCATTTGGGTATCCTCTGGGTCTGTGTTTGTCCCACCCTGTCTGATGCCAATTTGATGCCCATGTCCAGATTAAATAGCCTTTTCCATGTACTCGGTACTTGCAGGGGCGGAGCCAGGAATTTTACCTTATTTTCAGTATGTAAAAGGGGCTCACCCGGTGCACAAAGTGCTCCCCGGCTAAGCGGGGGTAGGGGGAGGGTGGGCGCATGTGTACGCAGCCTTACCCTTGCATTTTTACAAAGAGGCTGTTTCCACGCCTCGAACCCGTGACCTCGAGGTCACCAAAGGAGCAACTCTACCGTTGCGCCAAAGCTCGCCCTTATTTTCAGTATGTAAATGAGAAAAATTCTTTTGTGGGGGAGGGGGTGGGGGATTGGTGGTTTGCAATTTTAAAAAACATAAAACTTTGCATGATATAAGGGGTTTTCCGAATGGGACTTGGGGTGGGTGGGGGCTGCAATTTTAAAAAACATAAAACTTTGCATGATATAAGGGGTTTTCCAAATGGGACTTGGGGTGGGTGGGGGGTGCAATTTAAAAAAAAATAAAACTTTGCATGATATAAGGGGTTTTCCAAATGGGACTTCTACATAGGGGTGCACAAAAAATCCGTTGATCCGTAAAACCGATCCGATCCATGGATTTTTAACCGAACCGAAGGTAAACGGATTGGTGACGGATTGAAAATCTTGTAATCCGTTAGCAACGGATCGGTGACGGATTTCACCCTCAATCCGTGGATTCAATCCGATCCGATCCGTTGACATTAAAAATAAAATAAAATAAAACGTAAGGGGTCTAAATATAAGTTAAGAGGTCTAAATATAAAAGAAGAAAAAACTTCAGGGGTCAAAATGTAAGAGTTCAAGGTTTCAATAGATGGAGTGTGATTTTTATGAATTTAACATTATGTTTGGCTTTATTTGTTGATTAGATTTCTTTTGGTTGTAATGTAGATAAAAACAGCTCTTTGTATTGATCTATTGGGTAGCTTCCAAGACAAAAAAAAAAAAAAAATATTTGTAATTTGTATTTTTTTGTGGATTGTTAGCTTGAATGCTGAAACTATTTACAACATGTTTGATCTCTTTCTTTAACATTAGATTCAACAGATTAAACGGATTAAACCGATCCAGTCCGGTCCTTGGATCCGTTTTTAACAGCCACGGATTGGTGACAAATTCCAAATCCATCAATCCGTAGGTAATGGATTGGTGACGGATTTGGCCTAATCTGCACCAATCCGATCCGTGTACACCCCTATAGCGTTTGATTGTGGACATTCACATTAGAAAGTTATGTCATCCCTGGTCTTTTATCTAATATTCTACTGCATACCATCTGTGAGAACTAAGAACCTATTCTGACAATTGTTATAACTTCTAACATAATTAGTTGATCTAATTAATTTTGAGACTCTTTTCAGAAACTTGCTGTCATACATATTTCCTATGGCATTGATGGTTGTGGCGGCTAGCATGCTTTTATTGAAGGGGCTTAAAGAACAAGGTCGTCTGGGAAGATTCTTTGGTAAAGTTACGATACGTGATCAGCCACCTTCAAACACAATTCAAAAAATTGTAGCTCTTAAAGAAGCCATGGCCGACTTAGAAAGCTATCTCCAAAACTTGAATATTTTACTTCTCAAGATTCGTACAATTGTTCTATCAGGTCAACCTCAGGTATGCCATCAACTACCAGTACTTGCTATCTTACCTATGACCATGAGCATAGTATAAGAATGAAACGAATCAAACTAGTCATCCGTTACACATGTCCCAGTAAAAATCATTTGGTGTCCCTAACCATCTTTCCATTAATTCCATTAAGATCTCTCCTTGCCATTGGAATTTCAAGTGGTTTTAGTTTTCCAGACTTATAAAGGGGACTTGAATCATTTTTATTTTTTTTTTGGCGTCTCTGTTGTGGATTTTTTTGTGTAGATTACAAGTGAGGTCGCTCTGGTGCTACTCTGTTCTGCAACTGTTCTCCTCATTGTCCCTTTCAAATACATCCTCGCGTTTCTCCTCCTCGATCTTTTCACAAGGGAGCTTGAGTTCCGAAGGGAAATGGTTATGAGGTTCATGAGCCTTTTGAAGGAGCGGTGGGCCACCGTGCCTGCGGCCCCTGTGGTTGTATTGCCATATGAGAGTGGTGAGACAGGATCAGAAAATGCTACCATGGAAACTGATAAAAGGAAATCAGAAGGAACCCAAAACAGTGGGAAGTTAAGATATTGATGGAACATATCATATTTAACTTGACAATTGTACAGAATTGTATAGTGTGAAAGGGCATGTAATCTTTAGCCAATTTGATTAAATTCAAGAAAAGCAGATCCTGCTAATTGCATCCATGTGCTAAAATCTCAGCCCTTTCTTACTGATGGTGGTTTCTTACTGATGGTGGTTTACAATTTAATTTTTGCAAAAGCTGATTAACGTGTCCAGAAGTTGAAATTATCAATGGATTATCATGTGGGTCTCGACTTTTAACCTGAAAGGAAATGATCCCATGTTCCCATCTCTATGGTTCTGATGGCAGCCATAGCACTTGATTTATCTTGTATTGACTGACTTTTGCATGATAAAACTCACTCATATAATGGGTCTCTTTATATAAGAACTGGCCAAAATTCCACTGGTAGAAGTGAAATTTGGGACATATAGTTTTATGGCTGTAGAAGTTGTTAGAGATGGTTTGTATTTAAGAAGGGTGAGGCATTCTAACTATAGCAGGATCTGCTCCTTTTTTCTCCCAGAGAGAGATCATGTTCACAATGGATGGTTAAAATCTAGTCTCGCGTCCCATTCTTTCTTGTACCCTTCCATTTCACTGCCTGTGGGCAATGTGGTCATTTTGTGAAGTGTAAGTTAATCAGGGGGCCTCATCTTGCATTATTGTGATTAGAGAATTATCTTGTTATGGTAAAAAAATCGTCGTCATTTTAGTCTTATCCGATCTAACTTTAGCTTGGGTCTTCCTAAAAAAATTATTTGGCAAAGTTTCTGTAATGTGTTGCCTAACCAATGTGAACTGCCTCATTATTATGTTGACTTCAATTTGTGACTTAACCAAAAATGGCTCTTTACCCGAGTGGTAACGAGCGTCAATTCTTACCTATCCGGGGTTTGAACCCTGGGTACGTCGCCCATTCTTGCTTATGCGGGTTTCTTTTCCACTTGAATGAGCTATTTTTCCGTGTGTATGGAGTTATTCTCTTGCGTCCTAGCCCGTATGTATGCTCCTCTATGATTTTACCCCGATTATAGTTGATTCCAGATCTGATCCAGTAAGGTGCGACCTGAATCCAAACAGTGATCTATGGTTCCCTACTTCCCTCAGTTTATTGGACCCTTTCTGGGGCTAATTTTTAATCTAATAAATGTGCTGACTATTTTACTTACCACTTGTCAGAGGCAATTTTGTAAACTGAGACTCTCATGGGGTGTGGCTCTGATGCATGCAGTTACTGGAAAAGGGGGGAAAATGTGAAGTCTTGATTTAGTCAAGGGTGGGCCATGGGAAAACATCGATCACCTTTGTATTTTTCAGTTCCATCCATTGATGAATATCATTCTAATCAAGGTCAAATGTACATCTGATTGTCTGAAGGGCTCATGGGTGAGCCCAACAAAACGTTCTAAAAAAAAAAAAAAAACTAACCAACTATGAGAATCTTATAGGCATGTTTGTCTACATTAGAATACATTTTTTTTTTTTTTTTATAACGTAGGTTTCTAGCCCTTTGGGCCAGAATAATCCATACGGGCCCAGGAGAGAAAGCCGAGTAAAATTTCCCCGTGGCCCAGTGTGGTAGTGTAGTTTCGAACCCACAACCTCCGGGTGCAAAACGTGATCCTAGGCCAATTGAGTTACCCATCGAGGTTTTTACATTAGAATAATACATAACAATTCAATACACATAGGGTTTAAAAATAAAAATTAAAGGTAAATTTCTAAAAAGGAACATCAAATAGTATTTCTTTAGGTAAATAGAATCAAAAGAAGATGTTATTTGATGCTCATTATTAGAAATTCACTTTTGATATTCATTTTTAACCACCTTATGTTTTTTAAGGTGTTCTTTTGATTTCTCTAGGCCAATTGAGTTACCCCTCGAGATTTTTACATTAGAATAATACATAACAATTCAATACACATAGGGTTTAAAAATAAAAATTAAAGGTAAATTTCTAAAAAGGAACATCAAATAGTATTTCTTTAGGTAAATAGAATCAAAAGAAGATGTTATTTGATGCTCATTATTAGAAATTCACTTTTGATATTCATTTTTAACCACCTTATATTTTTTAACGCCAACAATCAACTATGTACGAAAAGAATGTCATTGCATACTTACTTTCTTTTTATTCTTTCATTGCAATTAAAAGAAAAAATAATTACACATGAATGGTATTTCAATTAAAACAAACATAAATCCTCTCTGCCTTTCAGACCACAGCAGGGAAAGATGAATAAATAAAAAAAAAAAAAGAATAATTAATAGTAAGGCACACACCCCTCTCTTGCATTTCAAAGAATGCAATAAAATCAAATCACTTTTTTTCTTTTCTTTTCTCTAAGACACAATCCATAAAGTCATCATCAATGCGTAAAAGGACATCAGGACCATCCAATTCCTAGATAGCGATTTGGAGCTTATGGATCCATTGCAGACCACCTTGTTGTGATGATATGTGCACACCGTTTGGTTCCTACAAACATTTTGTGAGAAGATAGATTATTAGTTTGTAAACCATACCAGTGTTGGTTGAAATTAATATGAAATGCTTTTTTTTTTCTTAACTATAGCCAAAGGGGCTGGGAACCAAGAGAGACCTCGCATATACAAGAAAAGGCAGCCCATTCAAGTGGGAAGAAGGCTCGCACAAGCAGGAAGAGCTTACGTACCCATAAATATGAAATGCTTAAGGAGCTGCATCCATAAATTTTTACTCTCTTGGATTTTCAACATGCTGCCCCCATGGTGAGCATTTGCAAGAATTCCATTATTTTGAATTTTAGTTGGGCCATTGGCTTGCTCATTTGCATCTCATACTTCTTGCAAAAGGAAAGACAGGTTTCATTTGTCAATTTATAGCTCAATTGGTGAGCCACTTCCTTTCCGAGCAAAGGTAACCTAAGTGAGCAATCAAACTTTGTTTGCAGCGATGATGGAAAGAGACTTGGGCGAGTGCGAGTATCTAAAAGGGTGCGTTGGTGGAAAAAAGCTGCCACAAAAACTAGATGAAAAATTTGGCACCTTTTTTTATCGGAATTGAAATCTTTCATATTCCAACCTTAGGAGAGAATATTATAAAGATAGTTGAAGAATTAAAATTTTACGGACGCTACATAAACACACCCAGCATAAGAACACGAGAATAAGAATCGAAAAAAATAAAAATAAAAAAACAAAAAAACGATGTAATAAATTTTGATGGCCTCACCTTGATCCGCAAAAGGAAATTGTGTAGTCCGCCCCCGGGCAAGTAAAGATGCTCGTTGGGTCGTCGTACGCATAACTATACGCCCTGGGACACGCGTCCTTGAAAGTCTTCGAATATGTCGTGGCACGACACGTCATCGCATTCCCGTACAGTCCTCTGCAGCAGTACTGGTCCGTATTGAACACGTCACACGCGCTCCTGCACGCAACGGTCTTGCCGCTACGTTTAACGGAAAGCTCTGACGGACAACTCGCCCTCAGGTCCTTGTCACACCCAGCCGCAGAGCAGTTCCCCTTGGTAGTTATAACGGGCGTAATGGCAATCGGCAGGTTGAAGCCGTCAACTAGGCTGACGTCATAAAAATCTAGATTCCCGAGGGTAAATTCGGCAAGTGAAGCCGGGGGGTCTCCGGAGCCGGTGCACTTGAGGTTCGATCCACAGCTGCCGGTCTGGCACTTGCCGGAACCGGTCTGATCGAAATTGCAGCCGGTCCGGCCCCAGATCCGGCCGGACCAACTGACCGGGGCGGTGAAAACCGCCGATTGGCCCGCTTTGAGGACGAAGCCGCCTCCGCCGAAGTTCTCGCCGGGGAAGACGGCGGGCCAGATGGTTTCCTTGCAGCCGTTGATGATGGTGAAGACTCTTTTGGATTGGGACGGTTTTGCCCCTGGGAAAAAAATTTGAAAGTTAGGCAAATTTTTGATGTATGAAAGTTGGATATTAATTTTTTTCATAATTGATAGTTACTTTTGCAAGAAATAAAAATAACATTGGGATGAATGTTTTTTAAAGAAATTTGAAAGAAGACTACATTATGTTTGAAAATTCATGACCGGTTATTTATTTATTTATTTATTTATGAGGCCAGCTCCCTTAAGTTCAAGTTTAGGATAAGGTAAGCTCAAATACTGTGTGGTGGAGCCCACTTGGGGACCCACATAGGGATGGGGTGTGGGAGATTTTAAGGACTCCTTAGGATATTCCTCCCTGTAAAAAAATCAACTCCAATCGTAATTTCTATCATTTTTATATGAGCCCAAGAGTTTAATGGTCAACAATCCATCCAGATTAATATATAGTCAATCCAACGGTCCAGTAAATTTGGATCTTACCGAAAGTTGGTGGATATGTGTAATTTAAGGAGGTCATGTGTTTGTTGAGCCATTTGGATGGACCAAAGGTGGGCCCCACAAGTACGAGCTTACGAAATTTTCTCCCTAAGCTCGAGCTTAGGGGAGCCTTGGCCTTTATTTATATAATGAAGTGAAGAGATGAGTCAAAATAAGAGATAATGGAAAAAGAGGGGATCATACATGGTTAATAAAAAAATCTTTAAATTAATTAAAATTTAAAGTCATTTCTGGCAATGCCCCTCTCAAGAAATCTTTTTTCATAATGGCCTCACCAATCTCTATATCCTCTCGTTCCGCCTCTATTTAATCGTGAATATAAGATGATCATAGCAAGTATTTAGTTGATGATGGATGCACTTCCACATTATATGAATGGCTCAGAACCAACATGAAAGCAAACCATAGGTCCACAACGATAGTCGATTTAGGTTAACTCATTTTGTGAATGGTGCATTTTATAAAAATTATTCCGTATGTCCGTATCTAGCTGGAGCTAACTTGACCTTATTAGTAAAGATATATAACATTACTATAATCATTTTATGTCTAAAAAAAGAGAATTATTTTGACTATTTGAGGAGAAAACTCTCTCTTAGGGCTCACATTTTGCCTACCCAAAAAGATAAATCTGATTATCTGGTGAGAACACTTTGTGCCCTAGAGAGAGAAAAAGAGAGATGTGCATTATGGAATTTTTTGACCTTGAAGAGAAAACTCCTGTTAATGGGGCTCATATCTCACCCATTCAAAGGAACAAGTGATTCTATGGCATAACTTTATGCCCAAAAATGTGTGTGTGAGAGAGACAAAAATTAAATAATAGTTTAGGGAACTTTCTTCCACCGGCAGGTAGCATATGAATGGTAAGTGGTCCGGCTTGTAGCTCACCCACGGGCAATTTTTTCTCATGCAGTGGCCTACCAAGGAAAATTTTCTGATTTCGCCATTACCCACTAATGGTTAGGCAAAAGTTTAGTCCTATTATTAGATAATTTTAACCTCTTCACCACCACTCTACTGCAATTAAATTCATCATCATTATTGAAGTCTTATCCTAACTATATTGTATTGACCAACATGAATTCTGTCTCTCTTTTCGAATTGATCCTGACCTCTACTCCAGTTCAAAAGACCACACAAAAAGAAAAATAAATAAATAAATCAGAAGAGAGAACAATCTAAATCATTGAAAGAATCACCCCACAAAAACAGCACTAGAGCAACTGTAGAAAAAAAAAATCAAAGAAAAAGAATAGTACCTAATGTGAGTAGGATTAACAAGACAGGTAAAACAACACTAGCAATTGAAGCCATCTCTTCCCCTGAGTTATTGTTGGAAAGAGGATCGAGTGACCTTCTTCAAGTCACATGATATACATATATGTAGAGAAAAGGAATACGTGAGAGGAGGTCCATGGCTGTAGCTGGCTTCCTTGCCCTTCTTTTGGAAAGAAGAAGAGCATATTCTAAAGGATAGAACTATAAACAAGAGATGGAAATAAACAAAAAGGGGCTTCTTTACTTCATGATTAGATGATCCCTTATCCAGTCGTTTCATGTAAGTTTTCTTTTGGTTCCTTTCTTCTCACTTTCTGAGCCTTTTTATGTAAGCTCTACCTCGCTTCTTCTTCTCTCTCGCCGAAATAGTAGAAAAACAAGGCGTCTCTCGTTGGTGAAGAAGGTTGGAGAAGTGGGTAGAGGTGGGTGGGCTTCGTAGTTTAATGAATAAGATGTGCATGGATCCTGTTGAGGGAAGCAAGTGTTTGGCCATTTAGTTGAGTGGATCCAGAAGAAAGAGAATGTAAGATGGGTGTTGTGGTGATGGTGATAATGGAAGATGGGTAGATGTGGCCAGTTAGATGAAGAAGATGATAAGCATGGGTTGTATTGAGGGCAACAAGTGTTTTTAGCTACTAGGTTGAGTGGAGTCTAGAAAGGAGGGAAGGAAAGATGGGTGGTGTTGTGGTGATGATGATAAAGACTGAGAGCAGAGAGTGAGGAAGAGAATAAAAAAAAAACAGAGTAAAAAATAAAAATTAAGAGATGGGTGTCGGGGCTGTTTGGTTAAGGGGATAAGAGGGATGAAGTGAAGGTACAGAAGAAAGAGAGGAGAAAAAACAAAAAAGCAAACAGAGAACAAGATGGAGAAAGAGAGAGGAGAGTGATGAAGAGGAAGAGATGGGACGATGGGCTCGAACAAAGGAAGTGGGAACGGTTGGATGGACGAGGGTGAGATGATGAAAAACCATGCATGAGAAAGAAGATGGAAGAAGATGACGAATGTAAAGGAAGGTTTGTCTATAAATAGGATGAGAGATAAAAGAGGATGGTGGGTTAGAGGAGATAGCTAGGGGGTGGGTTCATTAAATTTGCAGAGAAGGAGAAGGGAAGCTAGAGGCAGAGATGCAGAGAGTAGAGAAGTCGTTGGTTCACAAATTCCAAAGGGCATTTTTGGAAAAAAATTTAATAAACTTGAAAAGGGAAATTCTATTTGAACACAAATTTTTTCTTTTTTCACACAAATTCTCTCTACACACATCACTATAATTTAAAAATTACATTATTTCTTTCCACACACATCAAAATTTCTCAAAGTACCCATCCCTTCATTTCCCTCTTTCTTCCCACACACATCCTCTTCCAACAAAGGGCTCTCCACCATTACCATTTCATTCTTCTTCCCCATTTTTTATTTATCATTTTTTCATCTTAGATTACCTTGTTTTTCATGAAAACTTATTATGGGGATAGATTCTCATTCAATGTAAGATTTTACAAATAATGCTAGTGTTTTTTCATACATTTGGGTTGTTTTTCATCCATCATCGCAAGGGTTTACAACCCAGAAATCGTGACTGTTCGGTCTCTGAGTGGCCGAACAAAATGCAAATGTTCGGAACTGTAGTTCCGAATAAAAATTAGACCGTTCGGACCTTAGTGTCCGAACAGAAGTGTTCGGACATTATCTTTCGAACATGTTCCTTCTGTTCGGATGTACAGTTCCGAACAGATGCAATATGTTCGGACCTGAAATACCGTACATATCGAGACCTGCAACTCGTTCCAAGCCAGAAATGAAGAAACGGACCTTTCCACTACTGCTCTGATTGAAAGACACATTTGATTGTTGTTTTCTTTCTTCATTGTATTAGAAATCCTTTAGAAATAGAATGAAAAAAGATAAAGTACAAGAAGAATGAAAGATGAAGGAGATGGAGGAAGATGAGTTTCCCAAGAGTAGAAAATGGAGAAAGATGAGTTGACCAATATGTTTTGAGTTTTTTTGAAAAAGTGGAGAGTGAGATGGGTGGGAGGGAAGAAGAGATGGGTGGGAGGGAAGAAGAAGAGATGGGTGGAAGGGAAGAAGAAGAGATTGTGTGTGAAAAGAGGGGTAATGGATATTTTAGTCATTACATGAAGGGGTAAAAACGTAATAAAAAAAAAGATAAATTCCTTGTGTTGGAAAAGAAAAAATTGGTGTGCCAATAGCAGCACTCACTTGAAAAATAGGGCCCGGCTGTGGAAGGAATGACCGGATGTCCTTATTTGAAATAATTTTAAAAAATTTAAGGCCCATTTTGAAATTTGCCCTTTATTTTGCCCTGATTTGAAATGCTGTAGAGAGTTAGGTCCCATTTTGAGATTTTCTCTTTTCTGAATAATAAAAATTAAAAAATATATATACATATACAGTAATATTCAAGTAAGAATTAGTTCTCACATATTATATGATAATTTTTTTTCAATTATGCCCCATTTGGGGATGAGACCGGGGGAGATGAAAAGATCTATGTGAGACCACCCCAAATATCAAATTTGACCCTAAACCCATGCATCTAACCCCTTCATCTGTAGCCCACAAGTTTAATGGCTTTATATTAAAAAAAATATTTAACTCTCGATCCAACGGTTTAGTCCATTCGGATGTGTGTCAATCATTGGGATTAGTGACTATCAGGGAGTTCTCTATTGGTTGCTATCTTTGGATGGGTTGCTAGTTGGGCCCCGTAAAAAAATTCTCATATAATAAGTGTGAACTAAAATATTTCTTATATATATGTAAAAAAATAAAAAATATAAATCATGCATATTTCTTTATATAGATATTGAGAAAAAAATATAAAAAATATAATAAAAATTATGCTACAAATCGGAATGGACAACCTGAATTGACCGGAATGCAAGCCCACTTCATCAAGGACCACAGATAGAAGATTCCACCCATCCTACCCATTCTGCCCATATACATGGATGGAACTTGCATGACACCCACTAGATCTAACCTCTTCCATCAATATGGGACTCTCCTAGATGTAAGATCACACCCGTACGTTGTCCATCCTGCCCATCCTCGCCCCATAAGCATCGGACCCACATGTGACTCATTAAATCCGAACCATCCACAAGATCAAGCTGGCCCCCTTGAGAAGAAATTAAGTCCAACCACGCACCCATCATCCGCAGATGCACCACTGCGTATAGACCTAACCCATCAACATATATATGCGAGTCCCATGTATAGAGGCAGTTTTGGAATGGCATATATGGAGTCTTCCATCTATGGATTGGTTTATTTCACATATGACAACAACACGATACATGACAAATTAATCAAAACTTGTTTGAAATAATTTGGACATTAGTTAATGACAATAGTGATTGAGCATAAATTTGAATAACACAATTCATGTAGTTGACGCAAATAAAGGTGGTATCAAGCTTTGCTGCTGATGACTAATGTGACAAGTATTTTTCACCTGTGGGTATGTGCAGGAAACTTCCCGGAATTGGTTTTCATGCAAAAAGTCGGCTGCGGACGACCGTGGGAGAAAATTTACTACCACACTTCATCCCCCACTTTATCATGGAACATTTTGGAATCGTTGAAGAGAAATAATGGTCGGCTGCAACAACAAAGTGGCCTATGGGCATCAATGTTGTTGAGCCAGTTGGCGCCCCACCATTCGCCCTTAGTGGGCTTATGTGTGGGCCCTTCCCTGGAGACAACGAGGTTTCAGCAAGGGATATGTCATTATCAAGCTAGTTAACCCTCTAGAAGCAGCTTGTATGGCCCCATCTGTGAAAGTGATTTTCATGAAAGCATGATGGATCATGAAGATTTGTTGAAGATATCCTCAAAAATAGTGGGACGGAGCAGACAGGGCCCACTAACCGACCCCAAGAGTCCACTTACATTCAATCTTTTTTTTTTTTTTGGTTTTTGTTTGTTTGAATACAATATGTTGACAAAGCAAGCCAATAAAGGTTAGATCTGAATAATGTTAATGTTGGGTACATTACAGCCACCTCGGTGCACTTTGGCCATATGGGTCCACATTCCACCCGGCAGATAAACTGTCAAACAAGGCCTGGGTCTTGGATGAAATGTTTTGAACTCGGACTGAATCACCTGGTTGGACTCAGTTCAACTATATATATTATTGATAATTGGCTTGGTTCAATCTAAAACATTCACCATTTGATCCAGTAAGAGACCAAGAATTTTGACCCTTTTATCATTTTATTTTATTTTTTTAAATTTCATTTATATTTATATTTTTTTATTTACTATGTTAATACTCCTGGCCAATTGAGCCGCGACCTAATTGACTTGTGCTGAACCATCTGGTCAAGTGGGTTGAGCCTTGGTTCAATTTTTAAAACATCTGTTGAAAATTAGGGATATAAACTAGTCAGGTTTGGGTCGGATCCATCTCGACCGGGACCCAAACTTGATTAGTGTTCTCAATGCTTGGACTTGACATGCGTCTAATGTATTGGACCCAAAACTATATTCAACCTGATTGGACCCTGACTCAACCCTAGAACTGATTGGACCCTGACTCAACCCTAATATAATAGCAGTTGTGAAAGTGTTATAAAAAAAAATTGAGGAGGTCATATGAGAAAAAAAGATTGATATTTAAATAAATTGAAACCACCCCCCCCCCGCCCCCGCCCCCGCCCCCCCTTTTTTTATAAAAGTCGACTTGGCCTGATGTCAGGCCCGAAAAATGGCCTAACACCAGACCTGTAGCCATTGAATCTCATTTACCTTTTGGGCCTGACATCCGGCCATGTAGCAGGGCTCCTTTTTTTTTACTATGGTAGGGTTCCCAACCCGACCTGGACCCAGACTTGATTATCTGGTCCAGAAAATAATCAACATGGGCAGATCCTGACGAATATGTGGTACAAGTTGTATAATATAAAACGGATTGCACGTCCAGATGAGAGTAGTCTAGAACATAAGTCCACATCAATAGAAACAAAGCTCTTGGATCACGCAACAAATTAAGATTGAAAAACTCCTGTCTTGTGTCTTCAAGCAGAAGTTGTTATGCAATGGTGACAGATCGACTAGGCCTCATCGATCTAATAGGGACCGGCTGATGCGCCACTCAAAGGGTTAAGAGGAGAGAGAGTCTTTTATTTTATGTTACTATTTAAAGGGTCGAATCCCTTTCCATGGAGTTGGAACTTGTCGTGGGATAAGAGGATTGTGCTTTATATGGAAGAATCCTACATTTCTACTCCTTTGATAGAAAATCAAAGGCTTCTTTGTGAAAAAAAAAAAAACAGAAAAGCAGTGCATCTTTGTCCTCTTCCGAGAGAAAATGTGCACACCAAACAATGAAACAATGAGAAGGAAAGTGAGAACCCTTTCTGCCCTTTGGCAGCTGATTCAAATAGTTGAAAATATTAATTTCTATTTGAATCAACTTTAAAACATTTTAGACAAGGAACAAGAAAGTAAGTATTTCAATAAGGCTAGCTTTTTAGATGCAATGGGGCAAACTTTTTTTTACTTTCTTTTTTTCCAAGTTTCCATACATAACTTTTACTAATTAATTTCCTCATATAACTTCTACTTTATGATAGATTTAATTTTTTTTCTTCAATTGAATCAAACAAACAATCTATTTGTAAAAGGTGTAACTGAAATAACTATATTTCAGACAAGTCTAAATGAATCAGCCTTATTTCAAATATATCAAATTTTCTGAACCATCCCTTATGCTTTTTTTTTTTTTAAATTTTCGAGTAAGGCCGGAATCTTAAGAACCCTCCTTTATTTGGTCATCTGATGATTAATCCATTCGCTTCACACACATCTACTCATCTGGATTTGGCATTAGTTTTAAATTTGACACTAACCCGCACATTAATTACCATGTGATTTTATCATAATCGGTTTGTGTGACATTAAGTGGCTATTATCATTCCACACTTTAAGTTGCCTCAGGCCCCTTGGTTTTTCCAAAAGGACTCGATTGAAAGAAAAATTTAAATTTTTATGAACATTAAACATATATATAATCATGATTCATTAACTCCTCTTTCAATAACTGGTAAAACAACTTTACAACCATTTTAGAATTTCCCAAAATCTATCTAAGATGAGTAACATTTGATTCACATTACACTTCATCACTCGAGTGCTAGGTTAATTAACTTACCATTTCAAAATGATCACTTTATAATGGAAGTTCTATGTCACTAAAAATAATCATTTCTTTAGCACTATTTACAATTATTACTATTCAGAAGAATGTAGAAGGCAACTAAATTTGACAAATGTGGGGTCAATCGTTTATTGATCTTTTTTTTTGGCAAACACGTTTATTGATTTAACCCAATCATAATACACCAACTCCTATGTGTATTCAATAAATTATATGGATCATGTTCATGAGTACCATATCTACCAATAATAATAAGAGAGAGAGTGAAACATAATTCAAAGTGTTTTTTTTTTTTTTTTTGGTCCCTACACTAAATTGCAAGGGGCCAGGTGAAATAGTATTCTTTTAAAAGAATAAAAAAAAACGAGAGGCAGCAACTAATGGAAGACAACCAAAGTACTCAATACCTTGTTGAAAAAGATCACTGTAACATTGTCCTCTTTAGATTCCTCTTCCAGAAAGAAATGGTGTGAGGATTCTCAGCCACACCACACAAGGACGAAAAGCTTTTGTTTTCTTGTGAGCAATGCTCCTGTCATGTTGCAAATGATAGTAGCACCCCCACAAGAGAAAGTTATTGATATCCAATTCCAACATTCTTTTCTATTTCCTTCTCACAATCTTTACCCTTTCGAGTCAAGAAAAGTGAGTGGTATAATCTCTTATTACTTAATCAACTTGTAGTATTTTATAACCCGCTTAAACTTCTCTGAAAACCAAGTCACACAAACACAGGCAACCATCATTTCAGGAGTAGTATTTTATTCATAAATTTATATAATAGTTGATATCTAAAGGTGGAGTAGTAGGGTAATTGTCAGAACCCATCAAAACTTGGTCGGTCTTGTTTGGCAATTTTACTATTAGAGTTAAAGTAAGGTAAAGTTTCATTTCTCAAAAAAAAAAATCCCACCAAAAACACTTTAATTCAAATTTCCTACCATATTTCTAAAAAAAAGTAAAAAGTAACCTTATTTCCCCACTAAAAGATAAAAAAAAACTCCACTTTTCAATAAAAAAATTAATAAAAGATTATATTACAAACAATTAAAAATAAAATACCATCATAACTCACTTATATTTTATTATTTCTTCAAAATAATCTTTACTTCACTCAACTCCATTAGTAAAGCCCCCAAACAGGCCCGTGGTACTCCTCTTTGAAAGTTGAAATGGGATATTATGACCTAGGAAATGGGATATTATGTCCAAAGGAGAATAAGGGGATGAAGAAATAACATTTACTCCACTCAACTCTATTAGTAAAGCCCCCAAACAGGCCCGTGGTACTCCTCTCGGAAGGTTGAAATGGGATATTATGACTTAGGAAATGGGATATTATGTCCAAAGGAGAATAAGGGAATGGAAGATAGGATGTGATTTAAATTTTGCATACTTATGATTCCGGGGCGAAATGCAAATCCTTTGAGAACAGGGACAGCCTAGTTGGTTGGATATATATTTTTAGTGTTGAGAAGTGCGCTCCACCCAAAAAGGAATATTAGAAAGTGTTTTCGTTGATCTGCCAATACATTGAGGTTTTGGTAGGAATGATTAGCTAAAGAAATTTAAGATGATATCAGAGTAAACTGGTTGTGAGTTCGAATCCTAGAAGCAACGACTTGACGAAAAAAAATATTGCGTGCCGCCGAATGCACGCCGACCGGGTTCGGCTCCACCCAAAGGAAAATATTGAAAAGTATTTCCGCTGGATCTACTAATACCTCGAGGTGCCTGCGTTCTACTAATACCTCGAGGTGCCTGTGTTCTCTTCCCTAATATATTGTATGGGTGACCGGCATTCTCTCCTTGTGTGAGTAGGTTTCTATTCTTGTATGAGAAATAAATTTTCAAGATAGAGAGGAAACAAATCTGATGAAGGGATCGAGAGAGCATTCTGCACCGTACAGATGAGGATTTTCATGAAGCATGGAATCTTTGCATCCACAATTTTTCCATTCTTTTATTATTTGGAGCAACACTTAAATGTGCAAAAGAGGGAAATTGTAATACTTTTCATAAACTTTGAAGAAAATCGTTAGCTATAGAGGGAGTAGTAATCACTTTCAGAATTTCAGTGTCACATAAATCCATCTTTAAGTCTAAAGATTATCGAGAGAAAAGACCAAGGCTTAAACCATGTACCCTCTTTAGAGGAAGACATGCGTAACCAATACCCGGAGAAGTTTTTGGGCACTTCCATGATCTAAATTCATATCAAACTTCCTGAACTTTCATTGTTGGCCATCTTACATATAATCTATAATAGCAGATAAGTCTTCAAATCAATTATCATAACATAATCTTTATAAAATATACTCTTAACTAAAGTTAAGCTTTAACAGTTTGGTAGCCGGCCTTACATCTTTCATGTAAAGGTCACCATCTTTCTTGTAATATACGTACATACAAAAGATTTCAACACCTCCAAAAGTAAAAATTCAACTCCTTTTCTGATTCATGTATTATATGAATCCTTGCAATACAAGGAAGTGAACGGGATTTTAGTTGGTAACACATCCATCCCAGGCTTAGACATTGCTCATGGTTTAAAATTGTTAAGTGGTAATTTATATAATTTCCTATCACCAATTGATTTTGGGATTATTAGCTAGCAACTCTGTTATGATATCAGAGGCAGAGATTTCGAATTTGAAACCACGCACGACAATACCTCATGCCGTATGTTTGTGCTTTGTTGATGGTTTTTCCTAGCTAAGTAGCAATCATTTTCAAACTTCTATATTTTGAGCCATATGATATAAACTTTATTTTCAATCGTTGGTCGTTGCATAGACAGTACTCGATGTACAATATTGCATGTTAAGTATAAAAACCATGCATGTTGATTTTATTCATATCTGATATACCTGATACGTATGAATAGATTCAAGGGGATTTGATAATTCAAAGCCCTTTAGATACTCAATCTCTAAATTCATGACTAAAAGACACCAAATGTCACCAAAGTCGTTTGACCTTGGATCCTTAAAAATCCATGATATCAGGGGATACAAGTAGATTTTTAACTTTTAACATGTAAAAACCCATGATATCATGGGATCCATTTAAAAACCCATGATATCATGGGATCCAAGGCAAAAAAGTAAAAAAAATGGGGGGAGGGGGGTAGACCAGAGTCAAACGACTATGGTGACATTATGTAAATTTGAGTCATGAAATTAAGATAACAAAATTTAAGGTGAACCAATATGTCAAAACCCCTAGATCCAATACATAACAGAATGTATTTTGATCTGATATCTAGATCTTAATCCCACAAATAATCTTGCCTAGACAAATACAACACCCAACACCAAAAACAACTCAAGTTATTCTATAGCCATTTAATGAAAGAGGTGGCTAATCTGGAAACATGGGTGCAACAAATGAGGTACACATGTTTTGTGTTGGACAAACCAACATCATGTAAGTGAAAGTGTGTTCTATTAGATGCATGAACCGTAAGTCAAGATGCAGCCTGACAAATAGAAGGCCAAGTCAGGCCAAAAAAAAACATCGTGGTCAGGTGGTGGTTTCAGTGAGACTGTAGTAGGAAATGTGAAGATGACAAAAGACGTGAACTGGCCACATGATCATGATGGGTAGAATAAAGACGTGGCAGCCACGTGTAGAGCAGATGGGGCCAACACGTGGCAATGGGCGGCGCAACAAATGGGCCCCAGGAGATGTCTTGGCAATTGGCATTCATGTTCTCCTTCTCTCTCTAAAAATCGTAAGTCACAAAATATCGGTGGAGGGTGGCGTGAAGATGTTATTGTCGCGCCGTCCAAATCCCCCCTTTCACCTCTGCCACCCCACGCGCAATTGATAACACCCTCTTCCTTATATTTTCTAACTCTCACCTTCTCATCACAAACAAACAGCATTATCTCTCTCTCTCTCTCTCTCTCTCTCTCTCTCTCTCTCTCTCTCATATTAAACTCTTCACAGCCTTCCAAAGCTACAAAATCACTATTGTATTTGTAACCCAAGAAATAACACCCTCAAGATAGGGAGTTCTTGGTTTTTTTCAGGGCACCTGAAGGACAGGGATAAATCAGAATATTCAGTGAGTATACACCAGTGTGTCCTTTTGTTATGGTTTGGAAAAGAGATTGAATTAGATTGAGAACAACCCATGTTGTCCTTTGCTGTTTTTTTGTTCATCAATGGAGTGTCTTTGTTCGTGGTGTGTTTTTCATGGTTGGTGTGAAAGGGTATACGAGCCATGAAGTGCACTCAAAGAAAAATGAGCATGCTTGCAGCTTAAAAGTCAATTTTCTCGGCCACTTTTTCCATACTCTAGTATGATGGTGGACCATGCTCATGCACACATCTAACTTTCATAACATGTTTCTAGTTAAAAATGAAGACCCCACTTGGGGTGGTCCATATGTTATAGATATACTAATTTGGTTAGTCGAGTTTCTATTTAATATAGATTGTCATGGGACTTGTTTAAGCCCATTCAGTTAGTAAGCATTGATCAGATGATGGAGGCTTTCTTTCTTTCTTTTTTCTTTTTTGTGGTGGTTGGAGCTATACCATCTTTGATGGGACTATGATTTAGATGGTATGAATTGACATGTTTGCATTTTCATATAAGGGTTCATTGATGCATGTTCATTCCACCATCTGCATCTAGAGAATCATATATAACTACTATACATTTATATCCTGCCTAGAATTATAGAACCTTTATCTTTTAAGTCAGTTTGCAAGACTTCATCATCCACATAACGAGACCAGAGAAGTCGAATGGTATTGGCCATTGGGTCTCTGTCTCTTGAGCATGCATGCAAGCTCTCATTATTCTAAATCCCATTTTTCAACCAGTTCAAAGAAATTTGAAGACATGAATCAATGTACTCCTCTGGCTTTAGTCTTCTTGGACCCACTTCTCTCTCTCTCTCTCTCTCTCTCTCTCTCTCTCTCTCTCTCTCTCTCTCTCTCTCTCTCTCTCTCTCTCTCTCTCTCTCTCTCTCTCTCTCTCTCTCTCTCTCTCAACCATATCTTTCTTGATTTCAGGTAAGAAGCAAATGGAAATGGAATCATGTGTCCCACCAGGGTTTAGATTCCATCCCACTGAAGAAGAGCTAGTGGGTTACTACCTGACAAAGAAAGTGGCATCCCAAAAGATTGACTTGGGTGTTATCACAGAAATTGATCTATACAGAATAGAGCCATGGGATCTTCAAGGTATGTATTTTCGTGGAAAAATAAAAAAACACATCAAATTTCTTGGCAATGTAAAGAAGACTACATTAACCTCTTTGTTAATCACATGTAGAGAGATGCAGGCTTGGTTATGAAGAGCAAAATGAATGGTACTTCTTCAGTCACAAAGATAGAAAGTACCCGACTGGAACACGGACTAATAGAGCCACTGCAGCTGGATTCTGGAAGGCGACTGGCAGAGACAAGGCCGTGATTTCCAGGCGGAAAATTATAGGAATGAGGAAGACATTGGTTTTCTACAAAGGACGTGCCCCCAATGGAAGAAAGACTGATTGGATCATGCACGAATACAGGCTCCAAACTAGCGAAGAGGGACCAACCCAGGCAAGTTCTTCCTAACCAGATACAATTAGATTCACTTCTTAGACCTATCCATCCCATCAATCCTGAGTTGGTGCTGTATTTGGATTCACAATTGACTTGAATTGCAACTATTTGTTCACTAACGTGGAACTGAACAAATTTTTATTTAATTTAATATGAAGAAGAGATACAAATTACTATTTCATGCATGTCGAATTAGACATGGAAGAAATTCAAATGCAGTTCAAGGACTACTTTACTCAAGGATAATTCACGCGCATTCATCCCTCATCATAGGGCGATGGACAAACTTAATGGGGCTCTAGGCCCCACTGATCATGAGACTTGTGGGGATGGAAAGAAACATTTTGGATGAGCTCACATATCAAGTTTTGGGTCAATCCCATGCATCTAACCCCTTCATCTGTGGCACACAAATTTAATGACTTTATATTAAAGAAAGAAATTTGATCTTCGATCCAACCCTCCATTCCATTCGGATAGGTGAAAACTCGATGGTTCAGTGTACTTTAGAATTGGTGTTGTACGTAAATGGTTCGGATGTATCATACTGTCGGCCCCATTATGTTGTCCCTCCCTGTAATATAGTGAAGGATGGATGCGCATGAACATGTTCATATATATATATATTGTTTTAATTTCTATTCTTCTTGATTGACCTGAATAAGTTAGCAATCTCAAGGGTGTATCCAAATACAACCTTGATATGGAATTCTGATTTGGGCCACTTTCCAAGGGCCCATTTATTTCATCCACACTTACTATGGTCCATGTGACTGTAAGTTTGTTAAATCCAAGCCGTTTGATTGGCTGTCCTACTTGTCTAATTCTTGAGATTTCAATTCGAAGATGGAAATAACTAGGAGTTGATTGCAGAAGATAATTGCCACAGCAAATTTTGAAATGAAATAAGAGAGTAGAAATCGATTTCCATTATCAGATGATGCCTCAGAAACATGGCAATCAATTCTTTATACTAAAGAAAACCTTTCTACATATTACCATTTCCACCTTTCTAATAAGTCCATTTCCTTCTCTCTCTCTCTCATTGAAGTGCAAGGACAAAAGCAAAAAGGAAGAAAAACTCACCATACTAGGAAATATTGGGAAAGCTTAGAATTCAATTTTGTCTCCAAACCAAGCATGTGTGAAGTTATTACTCCTATTCTTCAGAGAAACAAACACGAAATCCAACTTAAACATTGTGGGCCCTCAGTACCTCTAAACCAATTTGATTTTCATGGTTTGCAACTTTTTCCAACCAACAAGAAGTAATTGCTTTCGCTCTCATTACATGGACTTTTTAGTAGGAATATAAGTTGACGTCCCTTTAATTCCACTGCCCCATAGATGTCAAAATGTCCCACTTTATCATTCCATCTTGATAAGAAGCCGAAAAGATTCCCCTCACATGCAAGCATCATTGAATGTAAAACCTGCAGAAGCCAAGGGTCCAAGCACATACATGTGTGGCACTGCTTTGGTGGGGGGGGCACTGCTTTGGTGGGGCAAAGCTACCATACAGCTGGCGCCGCATCTTAGTATGACGCAGCGTCTGGCATATGCAAGTGGGTGGGGCCTACCATCATGATAGGATGTGGCCAAAAAATTTCTATATTAAGAAGATACAAGCCCTTCATCTTTGGCCCACTTGTGAACCACTGTCATTGATCTTAACCTTTAACCTTTTATTTTCACACCACAATAAAAAAAGGTACTTCATTATAAGAGAAGCTAACAGTGAAAGCCGCCCCCCCCCCCCCCCCCCCCCACCCACACCCACACACACACACACACACACACCAACACCTAAGTTAAATTTTCTGGTCCACCCCTGGCAAGAACACACCATGGATTTATGGCCGCGAAGTGAATTTTATACATAAAGATGAAATATCAGATACAACATGTTTTCTACTTGAAGACCTCCCTTGTTCAACAATATTTGTCATTTATGAAATATCTAAATGGGTTTTAGTATTCAATGATCTTAACTAACAGTTGGTTGATGGATTGCAGGAAGAAGGATGGGTAGTATGCCGAGCATTCAAGAAGCCAAGTCCAAATCCAAGGCCAATGTTCAACCCTTGGAGTAGCAATTACAATGACCTACAAGCATGGCCAAACGCAAACTGCCCACAGTTCACAAACTCTTACCATATGGTTGATCTCTCCCAACATACTTCCGTTTACAACCATGATGATCCTGAAGAGTTAAAGCAGGTTTATCCAAATCAAATCCTTGAACTCCCACAGCTAGACAGCCCTTCTTTGTCAACAGGCTTAGTCAATAAAGAAGGTTTCGAACCCAGCGCAGACGACTACAATGCAGAGTTCGTCGACTGGAAAGCAATCGACACGTTACTTGCATCACAGCTGACTGACCCAACATCATGTTCCAACTCCAATTTGCCAGTAGTCCCCCTAGACTATGACACAGATGCCCCAAATCAAGGAACTCAGTTTCTTGGATTGTTTGGTGACTCCTAATAACAATACAATTAGGAGCCTCACATGCATGCATGGGTTGTGTCTCCATGCAGGTGCGGGTTTTCATTACCTCGCATGTGCAAGTCTTATAGGACCCAATCTTTTAGATGGAATACCAAAAAAAAAAAAAATATTAGTCGATGAGGTAATTATCTCGGTTAATGGGGGATTTCTCGCGAAGCGAATCTCCTAATAGCCTAAGCATATTGTATGGTAGATGTAATGACATTTCATGGGTGCTTTGCTAGCTTTACATTGTTCATAATAGAATCCTTTTTCATTTAATGATTAATCGTATTTATGTGTTTGTAACAAAATCAGTGACCACATAGCTCATTGAGGGAGGGAGGAGACACCAATTAATGTCTTCAATCAATGGCAGAGTTTAAGAATTTCTTCTAGAAGGGGCAAGGATGATCAATCAATGATTTCGTGGGCCCACCTATGAAAAATCTAAATCATTCAAAAAAAGGACCCTTAATTTCCTTATAATCAATATAAGATTCACTTTAGAGGAAAATTCTCTTATGAGAAGACTACATGTAAAGTCCAGTTCTATGGGGCCCACTTGGGCCCACATTTGATCGGTGCAACACCTTTCATACTTTTTCCCCCACCTTGATCTAGCACCGTGCCCAATTTTGATGCTCATCAAACTATTGCCAACCATTAGATTGAAACTCAAAATAAATAAACCATATATTTAAAAGATAATTTAAATTAAAGGTTGTTAAATAAAGAGCTAGGATAATCTAATCGGGCTGATTTCTTTCATGACCCATATAAAGAACTTATAATTTTCTAAAAATAGGAATGCATTCAAGTGGATCCCACAAGCTGGACCACAAACACAGTAAGTGATATACTCCTAGGTGAAGATTTTTCTTCACTTTAACGGTTCAAAGTCAAAATGATAATTACTTTTAGGAACTAATGTATTATAGAGATCAATCTGACAATCAGTTTATATATATGCTATTGTAGTGAGATTTTTCATAGAACAGGTGGATTTCTTTTGTGGTCTACTAGATGATTTCAATTCCCACTGATGTTATCTGCATATTACTATATTAGCAAAAAAAAAAAAAAAGAACGAATAGAAAACAAAGCATTTCAGATCGAAGAGTTTTATGACAAGTCCACTTATAAAACATCTAAATCATTGAAGCGTGACCTCCTCATGTAGTATATAATCCTTATCATATTGCACTCAAATGACCTAACTTCAGATAGATAAATTTTATTATAAAAAAAATACTCCAATAAAATGTTATAAACAACTTAAATTTTTATATAGATCAATTTGAATTGGGCGTGATACTTCTTTTATGGGGTTTATATTCTTCCTAAGTGGACCCTACTCAAGAGCATCGGCCCTAAAGAATACACGCTCCGAGCCCATTTCAGTTTTTTAAGTGTGCACCATCAAGAGCCTCACTAAATATTTTTACTTGGCCTAATAGTTGGATGTGGGATGGACTTTGGCAATGGATGAGAATGCCCTTATTATTTCCAAACTTTTGTTATTTTCAAAACTCTCTTATGAAGCAAAGGAAAAAAAAAAACGCAAATAACAAATCACCCCCCCCCCCCCCCCAAAAAAAAAAAAAAAAAAAAAAAAAAAATTTGTTATATCATGCATTAAATTTTCCGTTTTCTTATTCTCCTCGTTCCTTCTTTGTGGCATCTACATTGTAATAAAAAATTCTTTTAGGTGTTTTGCCTCTACGAACTGTTTAATTTTTATTTCATTTTTTTAATATAAGTAGTTAATTGAGAATTTGTTTCTTGAATCTTTATTACCTTCTCAAATATGTTGTCGAGGTTTTTCTTACATTAGTAACTTAAATAATTTTTTTTGAGATAGTTCCATTTGGACTTTCTTTTTTTTTTTTCCAATATTGTTTAGACAAATTTTGTTGACTTTGCTTTAACTCTACTTTTTTCTCTTTTCGACTCTCTGTTTCTTTTTTGATAAAATGTTAAGAATTCTCTGTCTTTTGTCTTATATCATTATATGTTATTTTTACTAGTATATTTATTACTAGAGGAATGTAACACTCTCGTGCAAGACACCTTATGATGAGACAACTGCTTCAGCCCACTTAGGGCTTGATAAGTCATGGTAAAGGTGGAGATCAAAAGATCTTGGTGGAACCACCCTATATTATTAAAATTTCAAGTCAATTCAATATTGATCCCAACCACTTGATTTGTGGCCAGCTTAGCAATTTTAAATCAAAAAAAAAATTATACTGATTTTAACGGTGCAATTCATTCGGATCAGTGCAAACTCCATGGAATCCGTGGCATATAAGAGGGGAAGGATTAGATAGTCCATTCATATTGATTATATAATGGGCCCCACTAGGCGCGTTAGATGATAAAGCAATACAACACATGCAAAGGACCAAATGCTTTATTAATTATATTATTATTATCATCACATCATTTTTGTTATTGTTAATAATTGTAACAGTTGTTGTTTTACTTTAAAATCCATAAATAATAAAATTTAATATTTCAAGTGTATTGTATCCTTTGGTATAATTTCTCATTTCTTGTTATCATGGCAATTAGGGTTTTGGCTTTCTGCCAGGTATACTTTTGGTAATTCTAACAAGTCTTTTGTAACTGAATTTTTCGTAGTTTTTAAAGTTAGTTTTTAATATTTTTCAGTTTTTTTCCTTTATTTCATTAGTGGACTATATATGCATTAATTTGCAAGGGTGTTTTTGCGATACTAAAGGTATTTTAGGACCTATCTTCCTACTTTCATGACAACAGAAATGTATGTTCTTCTTCTTCAAATTTAAGTCTCATTAGCGATCATATCCAAATATCGATAAGTAATTACACAATTTTGGAAAGTTCATGACAAGGCAATATAATTGGCTAGGTTTGATTGATTTGAAATTGATTGAATTGGAGATTTTGACTAGTGTTCTAATATTTGTAAATTCATATATGTATCCTCTCTATTGATATTAGAGAGAGAGAGAGGTTACATGTCTCTATAAATTACTTGTATCCTCATAATCCTCTCTATTTAGAAAGGTTCAATATTAGAAGTTATTTTCATATCGAAATTAGGGGTTTTTATGAAAAGATTCATCATAAACCTTGATTAGATGGATTGATTAAAAAATAGGCAAAATTAGCGAAAGGTCTCTATAAGTGAATGTATCCAGCCTCCAGTCCAAGGAAAAACTTATTAAAGCCTATGGTCCACTCAGCTAGACTTATTGCAGCGAGAAGTCCCTAGATACAATTCTCATGACTAATTTACCCTTTCAATCATTTTAGGAATAAAATTTCAAATTTCAAATTTGTATTAGCGGGGTTTTCCAGATCGTGCAGAGGAAGATCGTTTGATCTCAGCAGGACCATACAAATCAGGTTCTCTGTTATTGCAATCAAAGGACAAAAATCTTTTCAATCCCCTTCAAACGACGAACTGCCATCGCAGACAGAAATCTTCTTAAGCTTTTGTTACCTCTCGAGTAAAAACCTTCAAGAAGAAGACTCTCTCTTCCATCTCCCTCTTGCTGATGGGTTTTTGCCCTTGACACGTTGCCCGATCCGAAGAAGGAAGGTCTGGACTCTGTTGATGGGGATTTCCCTGATCGATCTCTGGTGGGCCATCGCAAACATAAAAAAAGGCTCAGAAAACCAGGTTCTTGAGGTTTCCATCGCCTGCCTGAATCGGAGAAGGAGATCTCAATGGCTAAGATCTGATCAAGTTCAAAACGATGTTGAGGAGAGGCCGCCGACGTCGCCAGTGCTATGCCTTCGCTAAAGAAAGAAGGCAGAGGACGTCCGGGCTCTGCAAAACCTGGTTACAGAACCTGTAACAGAACTGAAGAAGAAGAAGACATGGTTACAGAACCTGTAACGGAACATCGATGGAGACGCAGTGGCCGCTGCCACTGCGCATGATGGGGATTTCCCTGATCGATCTCTGGTGGGCCATCGCAAACATAAAAAAGGGCATCGCCTGCCTGAATCGGAGAAGGAGATCTCAGTGGCTGAGATCTGATCAAGTTCAAAATGATGATGAGGAGAGGCCTCCGACGTCGCCGGTGCTACGCCGTCGCTTAAGAAAGAAGGCAGAGGACGTTCGGGCTCTGCAAGACCTGGTTACAGAACCTGTAACGGAACTGAAGAAGAAGAATACGTGATTACAGAACCTGTAACGGAACATCGATGGAGACGCAGTGGCCGCTGCCACTGCGCGTCGACGGAAAAGGAAGCAGACCACTACTACTGCCTTCGTGCCTTGACCAGAGAGGAAGAAGACCACTACTGGCAGCTGTCTTTTAGTTCTTGTTGCAGAACCAGAACGGGGAAGAAGAAGAAGATGGGCCTAGGCTCTACAGCAATTCCAGGTTGGTTACAGGTCAGTCCGACCTGACCCATTTCAGAAGACGGGATGTTTTTTTTGCTAGACCTCGCCGGTCTTCTGCATCCGTCACCGGAGAACGAGGATCCGCTAGTCTCAATCGTCACTGCCGTTGTGCCTTCGCTGAGGAAGAAGAAGATCGAAAGAGGGATAAGGCCATGGTCTTTGTATCCTACTGCTCTCTAGTTTTAGTTTTGATTCCAGAACTAGAAGAAGGAAGAAGACGACCAAGCAAGGGGTTCGTGTCGGGTGAATCTGAGATTTTGGCAAATTTCTCTTATTTTTGATAAATTTATCTGAGGTTTTCGCAAATTTATCTGAGTTTTTATGAAAATTATCTTAGTTTTGATTAAATTTATCTAAGTTTTGGTAAAATTTATCTGAGTTTTTTTCAAATTTATCTAAGTTTTTATAAAATTTATCTGAGTTTTTATCAAATTTATCTGAGTTCTGGTGAAATTTATATTAGTTTTGGCAAAATTTATCTGTGTTTTGTGCAAATTTATCTTAGTCTTTTTTTATAATCTATTTGAGTTTTTTGGAAAATTAAAAGTTTTTTAAATCTAGTTGTGCTTTTTATTTTTATTTGCATATTTTCAAATTTATTTACGTTTTTTACATAAATTTAACTGAGTTTTGGCAAAAATACATGAGTTTTTGGCAAGTTTTTCAGAAAATTAGAAAATTTGATTATCTTAGTTTTGGCAAATGTATTTTCATTTTTTGAAATTTATTTGTAAATAAGGATTTTATTTACGTCTTTTGAAATTTATTTGTGTCTTTTGAAATTTATTAATTTTATTTGGATATTTTAAAATTTATTTGGATCCTTTGAGTATATTTGCGTCTTTTTAAATTTATCTGTGTTCTTTTGAAATTATTGCATTTTTTAATTTATTTGCGTTCTTTTGAGATTTATTTGTATTTTTTAACATTTATTTATGTGTTTTTTAGAATTTATTTGAAAGTCTCATTAATTAGATTTCATTAATCGTTGTCAATTAAATGGTAGTTGACCATTATTAATGGCATATCCCACTAATTTTGGGATATGATTTAAAGAAAGGGTAATTTGGACATTTTAGGTCTTCAAATTTGAAAAAAAGGACCTACCACACTATGGAAAAAGATTGTGGATCTAAGGCCATAAAGTGCAATATTGAGGGACCTGTCGCCGAATCCCCCTAAAAAATATTCAAAAATGTCGAATTAGAGTGCCATATGGAGGGAAAAGATGATTTTGCTCCGCAATGACATCATTAAGGTACATTCAAATAAAAAAGAAACCTCGTGATTTTTCCCTCTTCTTTCTTGTCGGCTTGACGGACGGCGGCAATCTTCCTTAGAGCTCCCCATATTTACATGCCCTTGCTCGTCGCCCCACCCACACTACAATTTTTTCTTCAATGATCTTGCTCCCTGTTGTGCTCTCTGTCACCATTCTCCAACCATCACAATTGCAAAACACAATTGTGGCAAGTTTTCGCAGTCTTTTCACCATTATTCCGTGTAATGTGATTGTCTATGGCATTTTAAGTGTATTTTCTCTCTTGGGAAATGCATTTGCCCTTCTCCTTAGATGATATTGTATGTGTTGTTGGATCAACCAAACCCTTTTTCTTTTGTATTTAAATATGAGAAGCTCCAAGCTCTAAGGAAGATCGGACGCCATCCTTCAAGCCATCGAGGAAGAAGAGCAGTAGATACGGGGAACATCACAAGGGTTTTTTTTTCTTTGAATGTGCCCTATGATCGTTCCAGCAAAGAAAAAGGGGTTTTATTTTAAACTTTCCCTAACGATATCATTGTGGAGCAAAATCGTCTTTTCCCTACGTACGACATCCTAATTTAATATTTTTGAATACTTCTTAACCAATCTATCTAATCATGATTTATACTTAACTTTTTTTATAAAAGTCCCAAGAAATTAATATTTGAAGGTTTTATGCTTCCGTATTGAAATATGTTTCCTCATCGCAAATAAAGAATATTTTAATCTTTTTAGCATTTCACTTATGTTTTCTCAAAAAAAAAAAAAAAAAAACTTTTGCAGATGCCTAGAACCAAGGAATTTCTATCTGAAAATATAATTATCTCCTATCTAATTTCTTTTAGAAAAAAGTGGATGGATTAGATCATAATCTCTCCAATAATAGAATAAATATGTAATAAAAATTAATATAGTGCTTGGATGCTTCCCATACGACACCCAATAACAGAAGGACAGATTATTTTTCTAACCAAGTCAACTGTTTTTAGCAGCAAAACTGCCAAAGTGACTTTTGGCACATTTGGACAACAGGGTCTTCATCTTTATCATCTTACAAAATCCAAAAGTTCATTTTCCTCCAACCCATTCATTCTGTTCTCTTATGTGCCTGCTATATATAAATAAGTGAGGCTCCAGACAAGGCCTACTGGTGTTTAAAATCTGAACTAATCAAAAATTAATTATGTTTCTATCATATGGGATACAGCAAATTCTCACTTTAATATGTTTTGGGGGCACCACAAGATTTATCAAGTCTAACACATGAAGAAAATATTACAAAATGTCATATGTATCCAATCTTATCCTAATCTTTATTGGCAGGATATCAATCTCTTTACAATATTATATAACGTCCAATATAATCACATGGTCCTTTCAAAAAAAAAATCTGTGAATGTTAACATGAAAATAATAAAACATTCGATTTCTGAAAACAAACTGTAAATATGTGGCTGAATTGATCGTGATGTTTTGCTGGTGATCACCATCCTCATGTGGATTCATCTTTGTTGCATCTTTTTTTTAGTCTATCAATGCCGGCGGCCCATTAAATTAGATATGTCTCAATCTCTTTCGGTAGCTTTGATTATACAAAAATGGAGAGAAAGAGAGAGATTCCAAGGCTTACATAATTGGATTGAAAAGAAATGATATTTAATTTATTGAAAGAATAAAGAGGTAACAATGAGATCAACACTGCAAAAGCATAATAAAGAATAATAACTATATCTCTAACCAAACTTAACTTAATTTTTATTTGTAGATATCAAACTTTACCCTTCTCTAACAACTTGCACTCCAATTAAAAATTAGATTCACCGTCAAATTAGTGAGTAAAGTACACTTATAAACTATGTGATCAATCTTTACCATTCTGGCATTCTCTAACAACAATACGATTCATTAAATCTTCAATCATCCTATTCATGCAAAGGGTCACGTCGAAATCAATGACAGACCATGTCCCTCTCTCTTTCCCTTTCCCTCTATAACCAGTTTTCAATCTTTCCAGACACAGACACCCAAAGCATGTCTCTCTCTCTCCTCTTCCATCCTGTCATCTCCTTCCCCAAAACCCACCTCAAGCTCTCAAACTCCATACCCACCAGACCCATCTCCTCTCCACAGTCAAAGGTTCTCTCCATCAAATCTCTCCAGAGAGCTCATGAACAGCCTCCTCCAAAAAAACCCAGATGGGAAAACCTTCTAAGCACTGCAGCAAGCCTCTACCCTGTCTATATAACTGCTGGAAGCGTCCTTGCATGTGCAAAGCCTTCAGCTTTCTCATGGTTTGTCAGTAAAGGACCTACTGCTTATACTCTCTCTCTTGCTTTTGTGATGTTGGCGATGGGATTGACTTTGGAGCTCAGAGACCTCTTCAGGTTGCTCATGGAGAGACCTTTGTCTGTAAGAGATCATTGAAAAGTTCTCTTCTTCTTCTTCTTTCTCCTTTTTATGTCGTTTTTTTCTGTTTTTTAAAATTAATTATGTGGGTTTGATCAGAACTTCTAATAGAATTTGAGCAGGTGGGATTGCTGCATATGCGGTCATGATAGTGAGTTAGTGACAGCTTTACAAAAAAAAAAAAAAAAATGATACATGTGACAGCAAAATGGACCCACCTATGGGACCCACCAGGATGGATACCAATAACTGGGGGTAGAAAGGTAAGGTATGTGCCAGACGCAGTAAAAGGCATGTTTATGTTAATGGGCTACACTCTACAGTCCTCTGTGGCATTGTATTACATTGAGGATTTTATTTTCTGTAGAAAAAATGAAAACTGGAAAAAAATTTCGTGGTGAATTGTGTTTATACCTATTGAGGTCTGTAGAGTGTAGATGCCTTCTGAAGGCTTTCACTTTAGAAGATAAAAACTGTGGAAAATGTTAAAATGGAAGAAAGGAAAATCATTGTCTTTTTTTTTTTTTTTTGTGTGTGTGTGTTTTTTGGGTTTTGGGGTGGGCTTGAAGACTCTTCACAAACATATGTGAGCCTGACTCCTAACCTTATATTTGAGGACTTCAGACTTGAAACAATTTTAGCCCCTGCTTCTACATTTTTGCTTGATCAATCATGGGGGAGAAAACTTATTGGGGTGAGTTCTAATTCACACGGGATGGGGATGGGGATGGATGGGCCCCACAATATCTCCATGCAATTCCTTATGAAATTTTAGTGGAATATGGATAGAAGTCATTTCTGCAAATGCATGCTTGAATCTTTTTTGTATGGGCCTAACAGACCCCCTGCTTCTACATTTTTACATGATCAATCATGGGGGAGAAAAACTCATGCAGGAGTTCAATTGAGGTGAAAGATGAGATCTATGGTTTTGATTTGAATTCTAGTAGAGTTTCAATATAGAGGTGTCAGCATATTATGTTGTTTATGTCTGAAATATGTGGTTTCAATGAACTATTAGTGATATATTGCAGGGGTGGATGGCTGGGTAATTGCTAGGTTGAATTTGTAGGGGGTATGACGGGGTTTATATTAGTGGGTTCAGCATTTTTGCAGTTTGCTGAACCCTTGAAACGAAAGGTTTTCGCAGACTACTCATAACATCCTTTTTTGCAGTTTTAGGACATATTGTTTTTTTTCTTTTTTTTTCATTAAGAAGCACCTTCACCATGGGAACTTTGCTCATTTTACCATCTTTATTTTTAGTGATCACTAACTAAAGTTTTGTATGACTATCCATGGTATCATATGGGAAAATCCCTAATAACTATCTCTAGACATGTGTCTCTTAGCTTGAGCTGAATGCATTAAGCCAACTCCTGTTCGATGAAATAAGGCTAAGGTGGTAATGTTGATGATGTGTGGCATTGGAGCGTGCCAAATTGGTTATGTATTTTTTTCTTCTTCCCATAGGTGATTGGTAACTTATATTACAATAAAGGGGTATATAATATATATTAAACGCATGACAACAGCCAAAGAAGGAAGAGGACTAGCATAGGTATAAGAGCATCATACTGTATGCTATAACAAAAGAAAATTACTGTGAAATGCTAACAAAAATTTTTCCATGTCGACCCCCCCTCATTTAGCCAACACATCTGCCATTCCATTTGTTGACTCCTCATACATGCTTGAAAACCACTAGAAGTGATGAAGACAAAGCTTTAATTGGTTATGAATCTTTGTCCTCCCATTTGAAGAGAAGTCCAGAATGACCATTAAGGAACTTCATTTGACAATTTTAAGGAACTTAGTTTCACAATCTGAAGCCATCAGCATCTGTCACAAATTCTCTCATCGGGCGATGAATATCATTGTTTATCCATCTGTTAATACTTGATTGGGAGAATCACATATAACTAGCATTTTTAATGTTAATCTAAAGTAAAAAAACAAAAAACAAATTTTCCGCATTGCAATGATGAAGAATTTTCTAAAGAATCATGGAATATTTTCATTAGAAGTCACCTTTTTCTCCAGTCTCTGGCTGTTCCATCAGAGACCTTCATGGATAAAACTGAAGCTCATACTCTGAATACTATCTGGTTTTCTTGAGTACGTAAATTTTCACTTCTGATGTCATGTTTACCTTTCTTGATGTTATGAGCAGATACTATTTGGGTGTGTTGCTCAGTACACCATTATGCCAGCATTTGGAGCAATTGTTAGCAAATCCCTTGGACTTTCACCATCTCTTTCAGTGGGTTTGATTCTTCTTGCTTGTTGCCCTGGAGGAACTGCATCCAATGTGGTAAGAGAGTAAGAGATGACCTTTTTAACTCATATTCCTTCTTTTCATTGGTAGAGCTGTTAAATGAGTTTGCTAGTATGATCTGTGGAATTAACGATCTTGAAATGAATCTGATCTGTAGAATTACCAATCTTGAAATGAACAGGACTTAGATAAAAAAAAAATTAAACAAAAAAATAACAGAAGAACAAACCTAATTTTACAAAATTAATATATCCATCTATCAGAAGCAATGTTTGTCATTCGTTTTCTACTTAGGTGTGATTAAAATGTATAAATAAATAAAGGGATATTTCAAAACTGTACATATATATATATCACAATAGATCCCCAATGGTTAAACAATTGCATTAGACCTCAATTTGTAGTCACTAACCCCTATACATATTCCCAGAGTACCCCTTCGTTGCCAAATTCTCCTGAAATGAAGGGCCTTGTTTGTTTCATGTAACTGAATACATAGGAATTGTAAGATTTCTATTTCTAAAAGTGGTTAAAATTGAACATATTTATTCCCAACGTACCCCTTTGTTGCCAAATTCTCCTGAAATGATGGGCCCTGTTTGTTTCATGTAACTGAATACATAGGAATTGTAAGATTTCTATTTCTAAAAGTGATAAAAATTGAAGAAACATATTTGAATTTCTGAAAATGACCATCCAATTGCCCCCCTTCTCATGGAAAATGAATCAAGGGTGGTGGGAAATGAAAACCCAGGTACCATCCTAGGAAAATGAGGTTTGCATCTACATGGCTACCTTGTATCCTTCCCGCCTTCAGGCCTCATACCCTTCCCCTCTCACCTCTTTAATAATCCTTTAGTGGAGTTCATTTGACCATGAATTCCTTTTATTCTAAGTAATTTTCTTTAGATCATTTTGTAATAGTGGCTTGTTGCATTAGTTAATAATAATATAGTGGTTTTATAAAGTAGGAAGTTAGTTGTGTATTTGAATTTAGGAAGTTAAGTTAACATTTGAATTTGAGAAGTCACAAAGTGATCAGTAGCTTATTATCAACAATGTAGTTACAAGTGACCCCTGTGCAAGTGGTTTTTATTCTTTTTGTGATCAAGTTTATGTTATTTCAATTGAAAATCCATACACGCCTTGCTTTACTCTTCTCCAATTTTTGTTATGAATCTTGGACTAGTTGGAACTTAGGCTCAATTGTTTGAGAAGTCAGTCTTTCTTGTACTTGGATTTCATCTTTCTTTTCTGTCAGTAATTTATCTGCCTTCCTTCAAACAGGAGAAAAGGAAGCCTGTAAATCTTATGATAATGCTCTTGTCTCATTAAGTATAAAATGTTGCTTTTTTAGATCCTCCTCCCCGCAATGCACGTCAGTCTTTTTTATTCAGACTCCAGTGAATACTTCCCAATTTGCTTCTCTTACCTTGGCATTTTTATTCAAGAAGTACCACCACCTTTCCCAATTTTTAAAGACTCTGCCATTCCTTTCCTTTAATGACAGCATTTATGACTGTTCTCCTGAATATCCATATGCTTTGTCATCTTAGATTTTGATCAGGTACAAAATTTATAATGGCAGTTCTCAATCTACCTGGTAATCGAAGGACCTATTTTGAGCTTAAAAAACCATCAATGCTTTGCACAATTCAGTCCCACTCCCCCTGATTTGGTAACTTCAAATTTAACAACACCTTTCCAAGAAAAGTAGCATTTTCTGTTTTTTTTTTTTAAATTCTTATAGAGGAGATATGGGGTCCTGAATCTTGATGCATCCAGACAGCTATATCCTTGCTGAACAATTCTATACAAGTGATAAACCATCTACAAAGGCAAGTTTGGCTGCACAAAGTTTTCTGAGAAATTTATTTTTCCTAGATTCACTTATCCAACCCTCCCTAAGAACTCAAAGAATGACTGCCTAAATACTTAATTTTCCTAGGTTATGGGCCACTCCAAGGAAATGAAGATGCACTTCTTCTGTTGTTGGGTTTACCCTAGAAATAGGTAAATCACAAGAGCGTAAGTTGAGCCTACACTTCAACGTCTAGAGAACTATATGAAAAGGGTCTTAAAGAGAAGCCAAAGTTTGGATAAATAGGATCATCTGATGAGGAAGATTTGGAGTATCCTTCATCCATAACAGGGCCTATCTCATATGGATCCTGCCATCATCAAGACATTACCCATTTTGATTAGACTGGGGGTGTAAACAAGCCAAACTGAACCAAGCTCGGCCATGCTCGGGCTCAAGCTAAATTGGTTGATCCAAAGTGGGAGCTTGAGTCAAGCTTGAAGGTCCTTACTCTTTTGAGCTCAATTTCACACTCTCACAACTTAAGATATGCGATGACGAGGTCTAAGGTTTCCTGGAGTCGCATAAGCATCGTGATTGTTTGATTTTTGGGGATATATGTGGGCAGATGTATGGACGGATTTTGATGGATTGAAAGCATAGTTGTCAATTCTGTTTCGGTCTACCCTCCAAGATGGAATATTTCAATATTTCGAGATTTTGGCAAAACTTTTCGGAGTAACTTTTCGTAATAATAAAATTTTAAAGATATATATACATATATGTAAAAAATATAAATTATGCGTCTTTCTTGATATGGATATTGAGAAAAACAAAATTAGTGAAAATTGTGCTACAAACCAAAAGGGACTGGAATAGACTGTAATGGACCAGAATTCAAACTGAAATTTTTTTACGCCCATTCCGTTTCGGCCGAAGGACCGAAATGAAAAAGTCTGGCCATTCTGGCCGAAACGAAACGGAATTGACTGCTATGATTGAAAGAGATCTTGAAGGGTCCGAAAGATTCTAGAAGGCTCTAGAATTGTCTTCGATTATATAGAAATGTAAGGGTGTCATAGTAAATTGTGTTAATGTGTGGTGTGTTCTAGAATAGGTTGGAGAAGTTTAGGATTAAGATATAATTGTGTAGAAATTTTCTAGAGTCTAGAGAAATCTCTAGAAAGTTCTCATCTATAGGATGACCACATGGTTTAATCTTGTCCATTGATTATATAGGGTAGAAGTGTAGAAGTACAAACAGGGGTTTTTCCTTTCATTTGTAACCGAGCAGGTTTGTGGAAGAAAATTTTGGAAGCAAGGTTGAGAAAGGAATAGCAGTTCTCTCATTTCTCCAAGTTTCCTCTTTCTTGGTGTGTGAGTGCGCAAGCCTTGGTGTGAGTTTTGGTCTAAGGTCTAGAACTACATTGGCAAGGCTAACTTGGTTGCACAAAGGGGAAAAATCTAGTGTTGAATGGGCTTGACCCAACAGAATCTGCACTGTCTATGACATTAAGCTCGAATAATAAACGAGCTAAGCTTGACGTTGGGCTTGGGATCAGCTTGTCCTCCTTATACATATGATTTATCTATATATTAAGAAGCCAAACACTTGGGCTTGGGATCATATATATTGTTATACTTAATTGAGGCAAGCTCGAGCTGAGCAGTTAGTCTTGTCAAGCTTGAGTGAGTCATGCTGAACAGGCCCTCAATCAAAATCGATTTGTGAGGCAATTGAGTTGTACGCAAGCTCATCTCTATTAGATCATTAGTTGATCTTGAGCCCAAGCCCAACCAAGAAGAATCGAGCTAGCTCAACTCAATTTGCTCACAAGTCGAGCTTGAGCCCAAGCCCAACCAAGCAGAGTTGTGCTGGCTCAACTCGTCGACAGCCATAGATTCAACAAAACCTTATAAAATTATCCTCTCATTTGCTTCTGTCGTGCCCCTGTGCATTTTCTATTTTATTTAGGCCATTTTGCGTTTGTCTGTGGGATTTTAATTTAGTTAGATCCTGGTTTATAATCTTTATTAAATGTGACACCTATCTGGTTTTTAATCTTTTATTTTCTTGATTTTGTTGCATGAAAGCTCCCAGGATTCATTGACACGCGTGTTGTAGACTTACTAACTAAATTTGCATGAGGCCTTTGAGCATTTTAGAACCTACTCATATCTTTCTTTGTTGTGCTCGCTTTCTAGCTGATTCAAAGTGGATGAGTCACAATCACACATGGGCAAATGGAAAATGAGAATCTAAATATCAACAAGAAATAAACAATGAGCAAACATTCAAAATATTGTTATTTTAAAATATGAGGAATTGCTTGATACCTACTGGAGAATGACAATCCATAAATATGTAAATGTAAATGTACAGAGCAGTTGCTTATCCAAGAAAAATGAAATTCATTCACTTGTACACTGCCAAAGTATGCTGCCATTGTACACATGGCATACGTGTTCATAAATCCACACTGACCAAATTATTGGCCCCATCATAAATGGTGAATAGCTAAATTAGCCCATTGGATGGATGCTTAACTTATTGGGTGACCTTCAAATGGACTGTGAGTGAAAATAATCACTATCCACTATTTCAACCAACAATGTATGTAATTATGAATCCGAATTAGGTTCATAAATCCTTAAGTGCCACATATACTCTGGCTGTCTGTTGTATGGTATAGTTTCATTTTATATATATACTATATCCATTAATTTGTTTCTGTGTGATTGTTACAGGTGACCTTAATTGCTCGAGGGGATGTGCCATTATCCATCGTTATGACTGCATGCACCACCCTAAGTGCAGTAGTTATCACTCCTCTGTTGACTAAAGTTCTTGCTGGAGCTTACGTCCCTGTGGATGCTGTTAAGCTTTCAGTCAGTACTCTTCAGGTCATTACCAACCTACTATTCAATTATCTTGACTTCTTAAACTGTTTTTGGAGAAAGATTTTAAACCTATCTGTTGCAGGTGGTTGTTGCTCCAATTTGCCTGGGTTCTTTTATGCAGAGCACATTTCCATCCCTTGTCAAAATGATAACCCCTTTTGCCCCTCTTCTTGCTGTGTTAGCTGCATCACTGCTTGCCAGCAGGTTTAGCTTTGATTACTCTCTCTCCCTCTCTCTCTCTCTCAAATGTATTACTTTCAATTTATACAACTGGACACCACATTTCAATGATCAGAATTGTTAATATGATGTTTCAAGGGCTCATGGCCTAACAATAATGGCACAAGCTAGAAAAATCTCATAGTGGAATCCCGTAATTTTCAACTGATGGCCAGCAATGGATGGTTTAAGATTTGAGAAAGAAAGTACAGAAACAATTTACATTCAACAGAGAAGGAAACCAATATGATGTTTCTCGGGCTCATGCCCTAACAGTAATGGCACAAGCTAGAAAAATCCCATAGTGGAATCCCGTAATTTTCAACTGGTGGCCAACAATGGATAGTTAAAACCTGAGAAAGAAAGTAAAGAAACAATTTACATTCAACAGAGAAAGAAACCATAGCTTGGATGGTTGGGATTTTCCTTTTGCACCTTTTTGTGCATGGTCCATGAAAGGTGGGCCCCATCATTTCTTTGGTTTGGCTCACAGAACCATGGAGCCTAGCTCTACTAACTGAAAACACAATGAACTGTACATTTCTTAGCTTAAACTCTATATATTTCCCATGTTGCCTTTCTACATGGATAACTTTTACATTTAGCCTTCTTTTGCCTTCTATCAGTATATTCTCAGAAAATGTTGTTCGTCTCAAATCATCAATCCTCAGCACATCAGCAGGCTCTGGCTCCGGTCCACTTTTTGGACTCCAGGGAATCTTATCCGGGGAACTGGGAATCGTAATACTCTCTGTCCTGTTATTGCATTTTGCGGGTTTCTTTGTCGGGTATGGTATCATCTCTCTATTCTCCTTTATGATTTTTTTATTAGTTATTTTTTGCCGGTGTGAATCACATGCATCCATCTGTTTTTAGTTACTGGTGCATGCATGCATGAATCATCATTATCAGAGCTTGTGAATTCTTCTTTTTCCATTGAAAGCTATTTGCTGCCATATTCTTTGTAGCTCGCAGTCTATCACGTCTTTCCTTGTACTCTTTGAATCTTTAATTGCCTCCCCCATATTTCTAGTTCCTTGAACTTTGTAACGCTTCATACAAGAGCTGTGTATGGTCTTTTTATAAACATGCCAAGTAATCTCAGCTGGCATTCCTTGATTTCTGACGTGCATATAATCAGAGCCTTAATTGTTTATAAGAAAGACACTCAATAGTAGGGCTGAAAATGGGTCTCCAAATATCAAATACCTGAAGGACCTTAATTGAAAATACCAGTATGCATTTTACTTAAGGACCATAATTTTGTTTGGATCTGGTTGCTGTCCGCTCCATGAATCCAAATAAAATTCAGGTCTGAGTTATGGTCCATGGATTTCATACCCGAGGCCCCCTGCTGAGTCCCTCTCTTCTTAAAGTTAAGTAGGTTCCTATGGCGTTCTCCATTGCTATCTTTCCACAATCTAAATTGTCAAATTGGACTCCTAATTTTACAAAGCATGAGCCGGAGCAAGAATGGATTTAGTTGCAAAATCATTCAGGGCCTACTGCCAAGGATGCAGAGCATGAATTTTGAAGCAAGAACCAGGCCAAATTCAGGTCTGAGAGCTGGCAGGTGGTACTCAAACTGTCAAGCAAATGCTTATTAAGTGAGAGCAGATCCCAGACTTCAGTGTGGGGGCAAGACTAACACCTTTGACTTTGAGAGAAGATCCTGCTAGCAAGGGTGTACTCACCACTTAGTCGAGCCAATTACAAAATCTATAAATGATTTGATTCACTGACTTAAGAACCCGTTTGGTTGAGGAATTAGCAGAAATGAATGGAATGAAATTATCCCATGCGGAAAGAAAATGCAAATTTCTTGTCGAAGCCATTCCATGACGTTATGATCTCACCATCAAACTGATTCCAGAAATGAGGCAATATGCAAGTAAAAAAACACTCTTTGGAGGGTACAAAATTCTAGGAATTCCATTTTGTCAACCAAATGTAGAGTTATAATATGGAATAATCCACAGCAGCACATAGCCCCAATTCATTACCACGTGGAATAATTTCATTCCAGGAATTCATATAATTCCTCTACCAATACTGTTAGTACCACTTGGTCCAAGGCCCATATACAATGGCCCATGTACAATAAGCCCATGCCATAAATCACGTGGGACTTGATTGCCTATCATCACTGTGTATATCCTTTCATTCTATAAGTAGGAAATGTAATTATATTCTTTCCTAGTAATTAGATTGTAATTGCATAGTGATTGCCTTGATTAAGGCTACAATGTAATATAAATAGAAGCTATGAACGATCAAAGAGATCATTCAATCCCAAAGAATTCTCTATCTCTATTCTTTCTCTTGTTCTGACATGGTATCAGAGCCTCATCTTCTACCTCTTATTCTTCTAGTTTTCCTCTTCGATCTAGTGGTCGAATCTTGGTAACAGTCACAGGCTGACTGTTCGTGCATGTTATTATAGCATTCCTTCAACATCTTGAAGTCTGATCACCAGTGGCCCACCTCAGATAAGCTCAAGTTCATCAAGGAAATCATTCCATCTTGCTCGACAGTCAATCAGAGAACTGAGGACCAAGATTTTGAATCAAAAGCAAAATCTGAACAGTGATTGCGTTCTAGGAACAGATCTCGTCAGAGCTTTGAAACATCTCAACTGGGCCCCACCTGCGATCATCACCATCTCATCTCAGTACCTTCAGCCTTGGTCGACCATATATCCTGGTATTTGTGAAGATTTTTTCAGCATTTTTCAGGAATCAGAGGTAGGATTTTGGATCCATTTTGTGATTTTCTAGTTTTCACAGATCTGTTTCATCTCAGCCGTTCAACTTCTTGAATTATGGATGGATCTTTGTGAAACTTGATTTGTTGGAAAGATATTTTGATACTGCTCACATCATAGTAATCTGATGATCCATTAGATCAATCAGTGGGGCCCACGCATAGAAGAAACAGCCATTTTTTTGGTCGTCTGGACCAATTTTTGGGTCTTTTTTGTCGCCATTTCTGAACTTCGGCTCCCTGTGTGTGCATTTGTCATTTCTTTCTCTTTGGCTGCCTGGTATCTATTCTTAGAGTGTTTTTACTCATGGACAAAACAGAAATTGCACTGGTTAAGTTCAATGGAACCAACTATACATCCTGGGGATTCCAATTTCAGATTTATCTCAAAGGGAAAGAATTGTGGGGCCATATAGATGGGACTGACCCAAAACCTAAAGATGATGTCAAGGCCATCTCCACATGGGAAACCAAAGACGCAAAGATCATGACTTGGCTTCTGGGATCAGTCGATCCCCAGTACATCCTGAACCTTAGGCCATACAAATCAGCCAAAGGTATGTGGGATTACTTGAAACAAGTATATCAACAGGATAACTCTGCTCGGAGATTTCACTTAGAGCATGAACTTTCTCAGCTTACCCAGGGAAATATGTCCATTCAGGATTATTACTCTCATTTTATTCGTTTATGGACGGATTATACTGAGATTATCTACTCCAGTCTTCCTGATGCCTCCATTGCAATAGTTCAGGGCATACACTCTACCAGTCAAAGGGATCAATTTCTGATGAAGCTTCGACCTGATTTTGAACAAGTTCGTTCGAGTCTGATGAGCAGAGTGCCTTCCCCATCTATAGATGCCTGTTTAGGGGAACTCCTTCGGGAGGAACAACGTCTTAACACTCAGGTTGTTCTTCAACAAGCACTGTCACCAGCTCCAGTAACTGCAGCCTATGTTGCACGTTCCGCCCAGCTGCCCAGAGATATGACAAAAGTGCAGTGCTATTGTTGTCAGAAATATGGACATGTGGCCACTCAGTGCAATACCAAATATTGCTCATACTGCAAACGCAAGGGTCACGTTCTTCCTGAATGTCGGCGTCGAGCTCACAATTCCTCACAGAAAACCAATCTTGCCACCTTGGATGCGTCTTCCTCTGCCTTTGTACGTCCAGCTGCTAATACTATGTTGCCTGCTTCACCTGCTTCACCTGCTCCACCTGTTTCTTCTTCACCAGCTTCTCCTTCTGTTACCCCTGACATGGTCCAACAGATGATTGTCAATGCTTTTTCCGCTCTCGGTCTCTCAGGGTAAAACCAAACAGTCACACTCCACCTGGTATATGGATTCGGGGGCTTCTAATCATATGACTTATTCCTCAGATACCCTATCTAAAATAAAATCTTATGATGGAAATCTCTGAATCAATACCGCAGATGGTGGTAGTATACCCATTACTGCCATTGGTGAGGTCTCACATTCATTACCATTGAGTCATGTTTTTCTTTCTCCTCAGTTATCTACAAATTTACTATCTGTTGGACAACTCATTGATAATGATTGTTCGGTTTCTTTTTCTCGTTCTGGTTGTGTTATACAGGATCAAGCATCGGGGAAGGTGATAGCGAAGGGGCCTAAGTGTGGTCGTCTGTTTCCATTACAACTTTCTACACAAGATCGTAGTTTGAATTCCTCTGCATTGTTTTCAGCTTCTAGTTCACATAACAGCCAATTATGGCACAATCGTTTAGGCCATCCTAATTCTCGCACTTTATTGTCTTTGTTTAAATCCGGTTTGCTATCTGATAATAAAATTTCTTTTAAAGATGTGTTCTTAAATTGTTCAAGTTGTAAAATGGGTAAGAGCAAGACTCTTCCTTTTCCCATCAGCAATACGTCATCATTGCACTGTTTTGATCTTGTTCATAGTGATGTATGGGGTATCGCACCTATTCCATCACATTCTCATGTTAAATATTTTGTTACATTCATTGATGACTACAGTCGGTTTACATGGATTTATTTTCTGCATGCAAAATCTGAGGTGTTTGCTACATTTAAAATTTTCTTAGCCTATGTGGGAAAATCACTCTCTACCTCAATTAAGACACTTCGTACAGATTCAGGCGGTGAATATGTTTCTAATGAGTTTCAGACTTTTTTACAAACTAAAGGAATCATCTCTCAAAAATCATGCCCTTATACACCTCAACAAAATGGTGTATCTGAGAGGAAAAATAGACATCTCCTGGACATTGTTCGGTCTCTACTCTTAGAATCCTCTGTTCCTCCAAGATTTTGGCCAGAAGCGTTATCCACAGCTGTTCATGTTATCAATAGGCTACCCTCACCTCGTATAAATCATGAAACACCTCACTTTCGTTTATTTCATAAGCATCCTGTTTATTCTCATCTCCATGTTTTTGGATGTGTGTGTTTTGTTCTTCTTCCCCCAATAGAACGGACAAAACTCTCTGCACAATCTTCTAAGTGTGTTTTTTTTAGGTTATGCGAATGATCAGAAAGGATTTGTCTGTTATGATCCGAAGGTCAAACGTATCAGGATTTCTCGTAATGTAGTGTTTTTTGAACATCAATATTTTTTTCCGCATTCTCTTGATCATGACTCACCTCCTACTTTTTCACTTGTTCCTGGTTTTACTGATTCTCCGGTTGTACCTGTAACCCCTATCAAACCTCTTCTTGTGTATGAAAGGCGTAGACGGGAACCTATTACTGCACCTGAGCCTCCAGATATATCTTCTTCCACGGCGCCTGATCCTGCACAAACATCAGATATCTCTCAGTTAGTTCCCCGTCGATCATCCAGGATTTCACGTCCCCCTGATCGATTTGGCTTCACCCATACATCCTTAATTGCCACCCTGTCCTCGGTTCAGATACCTAATAGTTTTTCACAAGCAGTGCAACATCAGTGTTGGCGTCAGGCTATGCAGGAAGAATTGGACGCTCTGAGTATTAATCATACCTGGGATGTTGTTCCATGTCCTCCTACCATAAAACCTATTGGCTGTAAGTGGGTTTATTCTATCAAGTTACATCCTGATGGCTCTTTGGCTCGTTATAAAGCTCGCTTAGTCGCTCTTGGCAATCGCCAGGAGTATGGTATTGACTATGATGAGACATTTGCTCCGGTCGCCAAGATGACCACTGTGCGCACAATTCTGGCTATCTCTGCATCCCGCTCTTGGCCTCTTTATCAGATGGATGTCAAGAATGCTTTTCTCCATGGAGATCTCAAAGAGGATGTCTACATGCGTCTTCCACAAGGCTATGACTCTACTTCTAAAAATGAGGGTGGCAAAGCTTCGTCGATCCTTGTATGGTCTTAAACAAGCACCCAGGGCTTGGTTTGAGAAATTTCGGGCTACTATACTTCAACTTGGATTTGTTCAAAGTCCTTATGATCCGTCACTCTTCATCAGTAAAAACACTCAAGCTATTACCATTCTTCTGGTTTATGTGGATGACATTATCATTACCGGCACTCACAGTGATATGATCAAGAATCTTCAATCATCTCTTCAAACTGCATTTCATATGAAAGATCTGGGTCCCTTAACATATTTCTTAGGTCTTGAGGTTCACCAATCTAAGAAAGGACTGTTTCTTCATCAGCATAAGTATGCTACTGACCTAGTTGATCTGGCTGGGCTCAAAGAGGCCACACCCGTGGACACTCCATTGGAAGTAAATGTGAAACTTAGGAAAGATGATGGTGATCTTCTATCTGATCCCACACTATACAGACGCTTAGTCGGAAGTTTGATTTACTTGACCATCACTCGCCCAGACATCTCCTATGCTGTAAATGTTGTTAGTCAATTCATGACAACACCTCGGCATCACCATTTGGTTGCTGTCAAACGAATCATTCGGTACATTCTTGGTTCCCTGACACGCGGATTATTTTTTCCGGTTGGCACACCATTAACACTTACAGCTTACTCTGATGCGGACTGGGCCGGATGCCTGGATACTCGGAGATCTACCACGGGTTGGTGTATGTACTTGGGTGAATCCCTCATTTCATGGAAATGTAAAAAGCAAGAACGCGTGTCCCGATCTTCCACTGAATCGGAATATCGTGCTATGTCAGCTGCCTGTTCTGAAATTCTTTGGCTACGTGGCTTCCTTAAAGATCTTGGTTTTCCTCAAACCTCGGCTACCCCACTTCATGCGGACAATACTAGCTCCATCCGTATAACCGAAAATCCAGTTTTTCATGAACGTACGAAGCATATTGAGGTGGATTGTCATTTTATTCGGGATGAATATGATCGTAAGGTCATTAGTCTTCCACATGTATCCAGTGAACTACAGCTTGCAGACATCTTCACCAAAGGGTTGCCTAGGCCACGTCATGAGTTTCTGGTTCGCAAATTGCTACTCGTTGACCAGCATCAATTTGAGGGGGGATGTTAGTACCACTTGGTCCAAGGCCCATATACAATGGCCCATGTACAATAAGCCCATGCCATAAATCACGTGGGACTTGATTGCCTATCATCACTGTGTATATCCTTTCATTCTATAAGTAGGAAATGTAATTATATTCTTTCCTAGTAATTAGATTGTAATTGCATAGTGATTGCCTTGATTAAGGCTACAATGTAATATAAATAGAAGCTATGAACGATCAAAGAGATCATTCAATCCCAAAGAATTCTCTATCTCTATTCTTTCTCTTGTTTTGACAAATACACCCTAGAAAATTGGATTAAAAAATATGATCCCGTTACGCCACTTGTACCTATGCTTGCATATGAGTCGGATGCAAAGTGTTTCTTTAAATGGGGGGCTTATTTCTGGTGAATCAGGGTGGCCTGTCTGTCATTGCCTGCCTGACAGTGTGTGGTAGGTGCATAGGTCTCCAAAGGTCACATAAGCATGTCTTAAGCCATGAAGGACATTATTGTAACATTAACGTAAATTTCGGAAGCAGTTAGTGTTATGGAGGCTGGAGATCCCACATTTAATGTCAAAAACTGTGTAAGACATCGTCTAATGTTCTCATTGCAACAATGAGCACCTTCCAACTGCTACAGGCTCATCATGTAGAACATGGCCTTGCTAGGCCATCCATGAATTTCTTACACACAATGCAAAAGGTTGCAGTAGACCTGAGATTAAGCTCTCAGGCTTGAGCACAGAACTGGAAGTTCAGTATAGAACAGCTAATTGGGAGGGGAATTTCGTCTCTAGGGGTGCCAATGAAGAGCAAAATGCCTTCGTTCGTAACTAGTAACCACATTTTATGCTACATCATATAAATCCACTAACAAGAGGAGATAAGAACACCAAAAATCTCGCCCAAGCTTTCGTCCCCGTGTCCCTGTATCTATTATTCTATTGAGATTCTCTTGGCAACTTAAAGCTGCTCTTATCAATTTTCTTCGTCCATCCTCATTTTCCATTTTTCTTAATGGTCATTTAGTAGAATTATCTGAAAAGAAATGTATTGCAATATACCCTTTTTTCTTGCTTCCAAATGTAGGGTAATCCTGTAAGTATCTATGATGCCCAGGATGCAACAGGGACTGTAATTCTACACTTAGAAAATGAAGTATCAGATACTATACAACATGATAGTTGCCTATTTTGTTTGAATTATCCAAATGTCATAGGTTAGGATATGAGAGTTGGATATGATTGAATAAATACAAGAAGTTGGATTGAATAAATACAAATAAATTGGATTATGATATGATCTCCTATTCACTAGGGTTATGATTAGGTTTTGCTAGGATTTGGATGATTTAGATTTCCTTGTTTCATTGAGAATGCCTTCAAGGTGTTCTTATGTAAGTGTGTACTTATCATTGGAATGGTACACACTTATACAGTTTCTTCTCAAGTCTCACAAACACCAAAACAGAAATCTTGAAGAAATGAACCAGTCTTGAAGAAGTTAAAAGGTATTAAGATGTTCTCATGCTGCAGGTACTTATCTGCGACTGTTTGTGGGTTCAAGGAACCACAGCGACGAGCAATCTCGATTGAGGTATTCCTTCTCCAAATATAGATCATAAAGCAGTTTTCATGTATTGTGATTTTTATGCAGTCCTCATTCAGTTTATACAAAAGCAAATGGGTCTACTCAACCTGCATTAAATTATATCACTCCCCATAACCATGTTATCGAAAAAAGGGAGCTGTGCTCTGGAGAAATACAATGTGTGGCCCTAATGCTCTGTAGTCTGTTTGGACTAATCATTCATCTGGTAGGAACCCAGTTCCTTGTTGAGAGAATACTGCAGCAAAAAAAAACCTCCTCGAACAATCATTACCATCGAATTCTTCATGATTAGTTTGTACATGAACGTGTGAAAACAAAACATATCAAAAGACCCCTAATCAGATTGGAGCAAAGTACAACTTGGATGAAGTGGGTTCCTCTAGATGAACTACAATCTCTCATATTTATCATCACTAGATATACCCCGTGGGAGAACTCACCGTCTTGCTTATACAACTATTTAACACCAATGCCTACTCATTGCCGCAGGTTGGGATGCAGAACTCGGTCTTGGGTGTGGTTTTGGCAACCTCCCATTTCACCTCCCCGCTGGTCGCGCTGCCCCCTGCCATGTCTGCTGTGGTTATGAATATAATGGGTAGTAGTCTCGCTTTCATTTGGAGATACATCAATCCTTCAGACGATAAAAATGAGCTTGAAAGCTAAATTATAGAAAATATTCTCGACAGTGTGTTTTTTTTTTTTTTTAGTAAACATGTCTGTTATTACAAAGCTAAATATTCTCGACAGTATGTTAAAAGCATGTCTTTAATTACATCACCATTCATGCAAGTGAATAAAGACTTTAAAGATCCCGACCAGGTTACTCCATACCTCACAATTGTGGTGTGGTTGAAGAGGTCCTGACAGCTTTGTAAAGAGTCAATTCTATTTTGTTGTTCTTGTTATAATGCTAACAAGAATCTCGGGTTGACAATGACGTCTTACCCCAATGGTAAACTGCTTCAGTTCTCACGGGGCTGTCCAGGATTGATCCTTGGGCATGCCAACATTCCCTCACTCAAGGGCTGTCTTACCTCACCCAAGGTCTTTCCTCATCCAAGGGCTTCCTTACCTCACTCGAGGGTTACTCCCAATAGCGCAGGTTCAATGACAAAAGAAAGAAAAAAACACAAGAAGCTCGGGTTTCACTACAAGCATAATACATGGTCCTTGATGTCATGATGTGGCTTCATGAAGTCTTCTGAGCTCCTCTCGTAGCTCCATTGTTGGTACAGACATTGTCTCTGGCAGCTCTTGTTCTTTTTTGTCCTTCTTCTTCCACTTACTTCTTTTTTTTTTCTCCTGTAAATTTTGTTAATAATAAAAGATGGTGGACCAGGGATGGTCTCATTGGTGCAGCTTGTGATTGATCGCAGTCCATCTTAGCAGCAGGCCAGGAAAATGGATGGTTCAGATCATCCCATTTTGCATATAGGTGGGATCCTCCACTTGTGCTAGTAGAGTGTGAATGTGTGTAGTAAACTATTGCGTCCCCAGCTGCAGCCTGCAGATTATAGCCGATGATGGGATGCATTCACTTTCTCTATTATAGCACTTTGCTTTTACGTTAGGTCGCATCCAAGAGGTAGGCCATTGGAGTTGGTCTAAGAAGGTACTAATAGAATTGCGGGTCTGTTTCTTTTCTTTCAGTGAAATTGTGGTGTGTCTCTCTTTTCTCTTAGTTTTCATTTGCAAGGGGTTTGGTGGGGTAATAGATGTGTAAAGATTTATGAATTAGAACTATGATTCTGTTGGGAAGTCCCACATCCTATATCGCCAAAGTAATAGGCTTGACATGTCTTAATATACATGTATAGCCTTCCACCTATCAACTTAAGCTCGTAATAGTGTTGGGAGCCCGTCCATAGACTTAAGCTTTTTTCCATATTAGTAGGGTGGCAATTTTTTGACCCACCCACCAACCCAAGTTGAACCCAATATACTTTCAATGGAGGAACTTGGGCTCCTTCATTTTCCAAACCAGTGGACTCAAATTTGAGCACTAGGGACTCTGGTTTAGAGTCTTTAAATAAAAAATAGACTTGAAGACGGACATAACTGTGGCATGAATTCGATTGATTGAATATATTTTTGGAAATCAAATTGACCTACTGAAAGGATTGTCTGAAATATTAAAAATCATTTTATTATACTTTTGTTCATTTTATGCTTATTCTTTCTGTTTGATTTATATTGATACCATTTTGAGTTTTACCTTTGATCACCATTGAACACTCTCCATGGCTATGCATTGTTCATATTTTTTCAAAATAAATTATATAATTATTTATTATTTTTTTTCATAAATCCTAAAAATAATGCTCTTTTTGAGACAATTTATATAAGAGAATTTGGTGCAACTTTTCTCAAGCACCAAAACACATGATGGTAAATGTCCAATAACTAGTGTATATCGAATTTTTTTTTATAACAGAGGGTATCTCTCGCCCAACCTCGCCAATGAGTCTTTGGCTCTGAGCCCAAGGGATACCCGATTTTGGACAGATGAGAATTAATTCCTAGCAGTGTATGTAAACCATCCTGTCCACATACATCGAAAAAACTATGGGAGGTGGCTGTATATCACCTCCCATAGTAGAAGAAAACAACACTAGTGTGACACCTTTTCCACCCAAATCGGCACCACCCCACATCACCATTACTTCCTGGGTTTGTTTGGAAATTTATTAGGTTAGTAAAAGTAATGTAAAGCTTCAATTTTTCAGACAAAAGGTCACATCAAAAGTACACATTCAAAATTTCCTCATCTTTAAAAAAAAAAAAATCTTTTCTCCACTAAGTGACAAAAAAAACACCCAACTTTTACGTAAAAAGTAAAAAAGATTCTCTACCAATCCACTAAAGACAAAATATCATCATAATCCCCTTAGATGTTATTCTCTCTTGATTTGATTCTTTACATTACCTTTACTTTAATATTGCCGAAGGGAACTAGTGATTATCAGCACCTTTCTCTATATTATTTAGTGACAATTATAAACAACGAGTGTTGCTATTGGCACACAGTTTTTCTCTTTTCGCACACGCATACTTTAAAAAAATTATGTGAAATTACCTTTTTGCCCACCCTTTTCTTTTCTATCTCCCCACCTCCCCCTTTCACCTCCGGCTCCAGCCGATCCCTTTCCTCCCCTTCTCTCTCTCCCTCTCCCTCCTCCCTCTCCCTCCCCACTGTTTTCTCTCTCCCTCCCTCTCTATCCTGTTGTTGTCTCTTTCCTCCTTTTCTTTCCGTCACCTTCCCTTCACCTCCGGCTCCAACCTCGCCGGTCCCTCTCCTCTCCCTCCCCACTGTTTTCTCTCTCCTTCCTCCCTTTCTCTCCCCCCACCCTCTCCCTCTCCTTCTTTCTCTCCCTTCTCCCCGTCTCTCCCTCTCCCTTCCTTTCCCCTGCCGGCAGCAGATCGGGCAACCTTCCCCGTCTCTCCCTCTCCCTTCCTTTCCCCCGCTGGCAGCAGATCGGGCAACCTTCGAAGGTTGCGCGATCTGCTGCCGGCGGGGGAGAGGGAGAGATGGGGAGGGAGAGACCGGGAGAAGGGGGAGAGAACAGTGGGGGAGGGAGAGAGTGGGAGAAGGGATCCGTCGGCGCTCACCAGTCCAGGCGGAGCCGGAGGTGAAAGGGAAGGTGGGGGGAGAGAAAGGGAGGAGGAAAGAGAGAAAACAGTGGGAGAGAGAGAGAGAGAGGGAGAGAGAGGGGGGGGAGAGAGAAAGGGGAGGAGGAAAGAGAGAAAACAGAGAGAGAGAGAGAGAGAGAGAGAGATAGAGACACAATGGGGAGGGAGGGGGAGAGAGAATAGGGAGGAAAGGGATCGGCCGGTGCCGATCTTGGCCGGAGCCGGAGGTGAAAGGGGAGGTGGGAAGATAGAAAGGAAGATGGTGGGCAAAAAGGTAATTCATAGGGTTTTTTTTTTTTTAAGTGTATATGTGGGAAAAGCGAAAAACCGTGTGCCAATAGCAGCTCTCTGAAAAAAAAAAAAAGTTTTCAAATTTCCTCAAAGAACCAAAAGAGTCTCCTGGGAAGCGAGCCCGCTGCCTTACACGTCTGCACCCAATTTTCTTCTTTCCCCCACTCCCAATACCACTGTAGGAAGTTATCAAACTACCCCTCTCCCTATCTCTACACGCCACCCACTCTCAAAGCTTTTCTTTTCTTTTATTTTTTGAACAGTACTCTCAAGGCTTTTCTACTGCTAAAACATCCAAGTAACTTAGAAAGTAACTACAAATAAAACAGGAATGCAAATTACTTGAAGTGGATGCAAATCAACACGATTGCTCAACAGTACTCTCAAGCTTTTCTACTGCTAAAACATTCAAGTAACTTAAAAGTAACTACAAATAAAACAGGAATGCAAATTTCTTGAAGTGGATGCAAATCAACACGATTGCTCAACAGTAGTCTCAAAGCTTTTCTACTGCTAAAACATTCAAGTAACTTAGAAAGTAACTACAAATAAAACAGGAATGCAAATTACTTGAAGTGGATGCAAATCAACACGATTGCTCAACAGTAGTCTCAAGGCTTTTCTACTGCTAAAACATCCAAGTAACTTAGAAAGTAACTACAAATAAAACAGGAATGCAAATTACTTGAAGTGGATGCAAATCAACACGATTGCCCAAAGAGAAAATATAAACTACTACTTATAATGAATTGACATAACAAATGCAAATCTGGAAACCCATGCATAACTCCAAGGAAACCAAGAGGAGAAATGGCATATTGAGAGGCATGGTTAACCTTCCAGAGGCGAAGATCATCTATTGGCATCTAACTTGTCATTCTGATTCGTTTTAGTCGTAGAAGGGGGCTCTTCACTCTTGAATACCAATGTAGGTTGCAAAAAGGTTGATCATATGGGTTCAGTGGATAAGAGGTCTCCAGCCTCTAGGCTAATCCCAGCATCACAACTTAGAATCCATACAGACCAAACTTGACCCGACCCACTTACTCATCTATTAGTGATGGGTTATAAAAAAGAAAAAAAAAAAAAAAACGTTTCTGTTTATTGACCCCATTGACTTCCTACAAAGCAAAGCCTCTCTACCATATCAATCTCTTGTTTGGAATTTGTGGAATTTGGCAGCCATATGAATCACATATTCACTATAATTGTGACTAATTTTTAAGAAAAAAGTCTTTCAAAAACTTTTTTTTTATGGTAGAAGAAGAGATTTTGACACTAAAGTATCTGAAATTATAAACCCCACTCGGTATATGTAATAGAGAGAAATTTCTCAAGATAAAAGATAGAGCTTTTTGAATATACCCGCTAAAGTTTTATAGGATTTGTAAATATGCCCCTGAGGTTTTAGTATTTGTAAATAGCCCCCTGCATTTTTATTTTAATACCTTCCGTATCCTCAAAATCAATAGTCTTCCAAGCACCATATGTTTATAGAGTGAAATGACACTTTTGTCCATTTCTTTTATTCATATATGCATAATTTCAAAAGCTTGGATTCAATTTTTTATATAAAGCATGTAATATTAATAATTATACTTAGTGGGACAAAATAACCCTACATAAATTCTTTTGTTTTTTTTTTATCAATATAGGGCTCATTTCATTGAATCCAAATTTATCATGACGACAATCAACACCTGTACTTATAATCGGTTATGATTTATCCAATCTATACCTGACCCACCATTGGATTGATGAAAGTTTCAAACTACGTGATTTTGCTTCATGTGCAGGGAGAGGGTGTAAAAGAAATATTGGGGGGAAATGGACAAATGTAAAAAATATATACATTAAAATTTAAAAATTGCAGGGGGTGGGGTGGGGTGGGGTGTGGTGGGTGGGATTGGGGGAATGCGCAAATGTAACCAAAAAAAAAACGTAAGAATTTTAGGATCTACGGGGGAGGAGAGCTGGATTTTAAACATTTCTCATATATGGGTGGGGGTTCAGCCCACTGGTCATGTGCATGGAAGAGTTATTGAGATAAATCATTGGGACTTGAGATAAAATAATGGTATTTTTGTAAATAATATTATACTCATTTTGCTTAATGGATATAAGGGCAAAGCTGTCATTTATATAAAATCTAACATAAATCTCATGGTGGCTGCCCATTCTTGTTAAAGAGTGGCTACCTACACACTGCACAAGGCTCTCTATACACTACATTTAAAAAAAATTTCCTAAACTACCCCTCGCCATAATATGTTCGGCCCTAAGCGGCTGAACAAATCGAGATTGTTCGGCGATACAAGGCCGAACAAATCGAGTTTGTTCGGCCCTGTATCGCCGAACAATCGAATTCGCCAAGCTTTCGTCTTCAATGGCATTTTTTTTTTACATCTCTTAATTTGCTTCTCCATTTGCTTGTCGCTATTGAAATCTTCGAAAACCACCATTTGCTTGTTCATTACTTAAAAATCACAAATGACTAGGAATGAGAGATGAATGAGGTTGGCGAGACAGATAGGAGTAGGGGGAGATTGGGAGAGGGAAAGAGGGAGAGGGAGAAGGATAGGAAGGGGAAAGGATGGGCGGGCGGCGGTCGGTTGCCGACGACGAGCAGGGAGAGGGGTCGGTCGCAGGCGGAGGGTGGCGAGGTTGGGCGGAGGGGGCGGCTGGCTGACGGGGAGAAGGAAGGAGAGAGAGGGAGGGGGGTAGTTTAGGAACTTTTTTTTTTAAATGCAGTGTGTGAAGAGGAGTTTGCAGTGTGTAGGTAGCAGCTCTCTTCTTGTTAGGAATATTGATTTTGGAGGACATGGAAGGTATTAAAAAGAAAAGGTTGGAGCCTATTTATAAATACTAAAGCTTCATGGGTCTATTTACAAATCCTACAAACCTTAGGGATATATATAAAAACCACAAAACTTAATCTATTTTACCAAAAGAATAAGGAAAACACTTAACCTTATTTTTTGAAAAACAGAGTTTTTTAATTTCATGTTTGATTTGAAAATTGGACAAAACATGAACCATATTTTGAAAATGGCAAAATTAGCGAAAGGTCCCTATAAGTCAATGTTTCCAGCCTCCAGTCCAAGGAAAAACTTTTTAAGGCCTATGGTCCAGCTAGGCTGTTTGCATGGAGAGGTCCCTGAACCCACGTGTTTTCATTTTTGAGGATTAAATTACCCCTATAATTGATGCAAGTAGTCCTCAACGTGTAAGTGGTCCTCAACGTGTAAGGATTAGTCAGCAACGTATCACGATTGTTCCTCTTGTCAACCCGACTCGTAATGGACCCAACTGGGTCGTCTCCTTCATACCAACGCCTGTAACAGGCATTATGTCTCCTCTGGCGGTTGTCTTCTGCGGCAACGATGGGAGGGCGGTCGTACGGCGAGGCGACGTCGACGGCGGAGAGGATCTACGGCGATGGCTGCGGCGGCGGTGATGGGCTATTCAAACTCGGATCGGGGTTGCAGAGGATGGGGCAGACAAGCCTGGGGATCGATTTCTGCAAGTCTCAAAAGGATCCGGAGCAAAACTCGATAGGTGAAGGATGTGTGCAGAGCATAGATGTTGAAATAGTAGTTCCCGTGGAGTAATTCTTTTCATCTTAATAAGGACCTAAAAGGAACAAGAAGTTACTATTTATTTCATCATCTTTTTTAATGGAAAAATCCAACTGTGACATACAAATGTCACAAGAATTATAGAGACAAGTTCAATCATGTGTTTTACCAAGAACGACACCCTCCCTATGGCTATGATGATTGACAAAAGATGATGCACACGGATCCGGTTTCTCAGTTTCTGCAAGGCTTGCCAATTACATGTGTGTGAAAATTCCTCTGAGAAGAGTCACTCTCTGTTTGCTTGGAGTTTAATGTCTCAGCCACTAGAACATGATTACATAGGCTTTTTGGAGGTTTCTTCCATAGAAGTGTCTGACAAGATGCCATCCGCTTCAGCAACTCAAGTTTCTGCTGTAAATGACCAAGGGGTTGGTCCCAAAAAACTCAGATAAATTTGTCCATAACTCAGATAAATTTATCCAGAACTCAGATAGATTTGCCCAGAACTCAGATAAATTTTATAAAAACTCAGATAAATTTGCCAAAAAACTCAGATAAACCGTCGTCGATCTCTCCTCCTCTTCTTTCCGCCTTTTTGTTTCGAGATCCTCCGTCTCTCAAGCAATCTTCGCCGTGCGATTCATCTTCACAGCCAGGAAGCCTCTTCCTATCTTCCTATCCACGGCGGATTTTCCGTTTTCCGGTAACGAATGCGTCGGATCTCCGTCAGTTAGAGTTTTTCTCTCACCCGGGCTCGTTTTCTCTCTCCATTTTTCGATCTTCTTCTTGTTCGATCGTTTGATGCTTTTTCCATGACCGTTGATTTCTCTCTCAACGATTGGGATTTCGCCTCTTTTATCCGCTACGATCTTCAGTCGGTTCCCCCAATTGCATCGAGAGGAGCGATCTGAGGGCTTGGTTTCTAGGCTTTTGAGGGATTTCTCGAGATCGAGCTGCTTTTTCCGTTCTTCTGCTTCTTCTCGCTGCCTTTGGCGTTCTTCTTCTTCTTTTTCCTTTTCCTTTCTCTCTTGTTGCTGTTTGAGACGCCTTTCCTAGAGCTGTTGGAGAGTGACGTAGCTGGGAGGGAGAGAAGGAGAAGGAAAGGGAAACCTGTTTTGATTTGAGGGGGGTTCTGTTTGGGGGAAATTCTATATGCACCACAAAAATTGATGAACACACCCACGCTTAATTTTTTTTAATTACCAAATTGCCCCCTCGTGAAAGGACGAATTTGCCCTTCACCATCAACCTCCTCTCCTCTTCCTTTCCTTTGGTTCTTCTGCAGTAATGGCTTCCGGTTTGATGACTCTCATCTCCTTTTCCTCTTCTTCTTCTTCTTCTTCTTCATTCTCCCTCTCATCCATTGTTTCGTAACTGTTCATCTGCACTCCTTCGTGCTCATTGATGTTCATCATCTTTTTCTTCTTCTTTTTCTTCTTCTTCTTCATAGGTTTATCATTTTCACATTCTTTTTAGGTCGTATTTTATGCGTTAGAGATTCTAGACGTTTGGAATAAATTGCATGTAGTATATTTTTACAATAGAACTGCATAATCCCTGTCCATTGTGCAAAACTCGTGTTTGTTTTCGCGATATGCTCGGCATTCCAGAAATGTGCAGAGAATTTCTGCACAGCGCATGAAAGTCGTGCATGGACAATTTGCACGGCACATGTTGGATGTGCAGATCCATAATGCACGGCATATGTCGGATGTGCAGATCCATAATGCACGGCACATGTCGGATGTGCAGGTTAATATTGCACGGCACATGTCGGATGTGCAGATCCATAATGCACGGCACATGTCGGATGTGCAGGTTAATATTGCACGGCACATGTTGGATGTGCAGGTTAATATTGCACGAAGATAAAAGAAGCACAGGAGTTGACCACAACTTCCGAGTTCAAGTTGATCGCTAAGAAATTTTAGAGTAGTGATCAGGCGGATAAAATGCAATTTTTGAAAAAACTTAGAGAATTGGGGAGTCCTTCATCTACTTCCCTTTCATTCCATTTTGCTCAAAATCATACAAGTTTGATAAAAATGCTCAAAATCATATAAGTGCAGACTATACAATCATAACAAAATTGACAAGTTCATCCATTAGATCACAGCTATCAAAAAGTAGCCTCAAATTCATACAAGTTCATCAAGTTCCAACCAAATCGAAAAAATGCAGATTCTACAATCATAATAAAAATCTGTCAATAAATGATCATTTACATCACGGCTATAAAAAAGTAGCCTTCATCTACCGATTCATAAATATATATATATATATGAACACATCCATGATAAAATCCCCCAGCTCTCATTCCTTCCCGGCTGCGTACGTCATCGATACGTCACCGACAAGCCATCCAGGATCTCGAGACTGGACTGTGTGCCTCGTCTTCTAAGGAATCATCCTCTGAAGAACTGTCAACATCCTCCTCTATAGGCTCCAGGAGTGGATCCTGCTGTCATTTCCGTCTTCGTTCGAACGTCGTTGGCCGTTGACGGCCGGCGGTCGATGAACTCGCATGCACACATCGGTGACGCGATCTAGCAATACCTCTCTTGGTCCGCACTCTCGATGGCTCTGTCGAAGAACTAACTCGTCCACCTATAGATTGTGACATGCCACCAATACGGCGAGCAGGTCTTCTTGGCATTTCTTCAAATCTATTAAAAATGAAAATAAATAAAAGGAAACAGCATAACATAAAATATCATGTTTTCTGGAACTGCTTGGTTCAAATTGACAGTGCAAAATGATTCTGCACGACACAATAAACGCGTTCATATTACACCTGCACATCCAACATGTGCCGTGCAAATATGACTTGCACATCCGACAGCCGTGCAAACATGATCTGCACATCCGACATGTGCCGTGCAAACATGACCTGCACATCCGACATGTGCCGTGCAAATTTGACCTGCACATCCAACATGTGCCGTGCATACTGTAGCTGCACACTTCTGGTTTGCCGAGCAGATCGCGAACGAGAAGAAGAAAAAAATTGGAAATGGAAAATTTGGAGTTCGAAACTCCCATCCATATCATGCATTAGGGACTTCCCATACATGTACAAACGTCTATACTCTCTAATGCATAAATTACAACCTAAATGCATACATTACAACCTAAACAGTAGGTGAAAATGATTGGAAAGTTGTAACGAAGAAGAAGAAGAAGACGACCTCACCTTGTCTGAACAAGAAGAAGAAGAATGAGGAGATGGGAGCACTGGAGAAGAGGTCGACACTTGCAGTGGCTGCCAAAATTCAAAATCGTCGAGGAGGGAATGGAGAAGGTGAAGGTCTGAGTGAGTTCAGCAGCCAATAGCCTGGGTAGTTTGGGTATTTTGGTGGGTGGGCTCAGCAAAATAGTTTTAAACAAATAATAGTTGTGGTGAGTTTAGAATGTGGGTGTTTTCAGCAAAACACCCGGTGCATATAGAATTTCCCTTCTGTTTGGATAAGGGGAGGAGAAAAATCCGCCATTGATGCCTGTGGTCTGAAGAGGACAGGGCACGTGTTGCTATTTTAGGTGCTGGCAGGAAATGAGGGATTTTTGAATTATGAATACAGGTCATTCACTCCGAGGTCGAGTTGGCAAGTGTCCTCAAACTTTACACTTGTCGCATATCAAGATGGGACATGTCGGATCATAACGTCATGCGCGCACCGATACGAGAGAATTTGCTTATCGCTGGACGTTTTGAGTTTATTAAAGAAATGGTAAATTGGTCTTTTCAGGTATGAAAAGTGTGAGAGGAAACTTTAACAGTATAATTTTTTTTTTACGGACTATTTGTAATAAAGTAATGTTACAAGGGACACCCCCCCCCCCCCCCCCCCCCCCCCCAATAAAAAATTCCCATTTTCAAATTGGGAGGCAAATTTCCACGGGAAGTGTCGAACTCAAAAAAGTCAAACCAGTTCTCTCTCTCTGTGCCATTCTCCCCTCCTAACAAGACCCCAAACATGTCCCTCTCTCTCCTCTTCAATCCTCTCATCTCATGCCCCAAAACCCACCCCAAGCTCTCAAACTCCATATCCACCAGACGGTCCAGACCCATCTCCTTTCCACAGTCAAAGGTCCTCTCCATCAAATCTCTCCAGAGAGCTCGTGAACAGCCTCCTCCAAAAAAACCCAGATGGGAAAACCTTATAAGCACTGTAGCAAGCCTCTACCCTGTCTATATAACTGCTGGAAGCGTCCTTGCGTGTGCAAAGCCTTCAGCTTTCTCATGGTTTGTCAGTAGAGGGCCTACTTCTTATACTGTCTCTCTTGCCTTTATAATGTTGGTGATGGGATTGACTTTGGAGCTCAGAGACCTCTTCAGCTTGCTCATGCAGAGGCCTCTGTCTGTAAGATGTCTTTGAACAACTCTCTGTTCTTCTTCTTCCTTCTTTTGGTTTGATGGTCCCTTTCTTTTTCTTTTTTCTGTACTTTGAAGTTAAGTGACGTGGGTTTGATCAGAACTTTCAGTAGAATGTGGAATTCTCTGTTGTTCTTCTCTCCTTCTGGTTTGATGGCTCCTTTTTGTTTTTAGTCTTGCTTTCTAAACTTAGTTGTTTTGAGCAGCTGGGATTGCTGCATATGCATGCACTCATGATACATGTGACAGCAAAATGACCCCACCTATTGGGGATCACCTGGATGGTTACCAGTAATTGGAGGTAGGGGATAGCAAGGTCTGTGTAAGAAGTAAAAGGCATGTTTATGTGAATGGGTTACAGTTCTCTTTGGCATTTTGTTTCAATGGAGATTTCGTTTTCTGCAGGAAAAAAAAAAAAAAGAAAACTGGAGACTTTATTTCTCCTGTTTTGAATTTTATTTTTCGGTGGGGCAAAACATTTTACGTGCTGAAATATTTTTCTACCTCTTGGGATCTGGAAATGCATTTTAAAGGGCTTTCACCTCAGAAGAAGAGAACTGCCGAAAATCTTAACATGGTAGATATTAGAACCATCATTCTCCCAGGCTATTTTTTTTTTCTCTTTTGGAAAGTGCTCTTCACAAACATATATATGTATGCGCGGATTCTGTCCTTATAATTGGGCCTTTAAAATTGAAAAGCTTTTACTGCCTGCTTCACATTATTGCATGATCAATCATGAGGGAGAAAAGCTTATGCAAGTGTTCAATTGGGGTGGGTTCTAATTCACACGGGAAGGGGGTGTAGATGGGCCCCACAATATCTTTATGCAATTTGTTTTGAAATTTTAGTGGAATATGGATAGAGTCATTTCTGCAAATGTGTGCTTGAATCTTGATGTATGGACCTAGCAGATACATATAGTAAGTTGAGATCTGCCGTTCTGATTTGAAGTTCTAGTAGAATTTCAATGTAGAGTGTTTTCAGTATGTGCATTTCAATTTTTCTAGCATCTTATGTTGTTTATATATTTGAAATATGAGGTTTGAGGGAACTAGTAATGATTTGTTGCAGGGGTGTTGGCTGGGTTATTGCAAGGTGGAATTTGAAAAGGGGTATGATGGGGATATTTTAGTGGGTTTCAGCATTATCGCTGTTCCTTTGAAAATATAAGGTTTTGGTAGACTGACTGTGACCTTTTTTCCCTTTTTTTTTTTTTTTTACAGTTTAGCGTATATTCATTTTGAAATTTGATCAAGGAGCACTCCTAGCATAGGAATTTTGCACGTATTAGCATCTTTATTTGTTCGTGATTGCTAACTAAAGTTTTATATGATGACCACCCACAGTATCATGGGAAAACCCCTAATAACTACCACTAAGCAGGTGTCTCTTATCTTAAGCTGAATGCAGTTAGCCAACCCCAGTTCGATGGGATAAGGCTAACGCCGTGGTGGTGGTGGTGTGTGTGTTCTTGGAGTTTGCCAAATTGGTTATGGATCTTTTTTTCATTTTTCAGATAGGCAACTGGTAAATTATATTAAGATAAAGGTGTATATGTTAGGAGCATAACACCGGCCAAAAAAGGAAAATGACTAGCATAAGAGCAGCACACTATATGCTAATAGAAAAGAGAATTACAACGCAAATGTCAACAAAAATTTTTCCCCTGTCCACCCCTCGTTTAGCCAATTCATCTGCCATTTGTTGTTTGCGGTAAGTGCTTGATAACCACTAGAAGCGGTGAAAACAAAGTGTTAATTGGTTATGAATCTTTGCCCTCCTCCCATTTGAAGAAAATTCCAGAATGATCCTTAAAGAACTTAATTTGACCTCAAGCCATTAGCATCTGTCACAACATCTCTCATCAGGTGATGAATATCATTGTTGATCCATCTGTTAATTCTTGATAGGCAGAATCACATATAATTAATTTGTTTGAATGTTAATACGAAGTACAAAAAAAAAGGTCTGCATTGCTATGATTAAGAACAATGTAGGACAACAGATTACTTTGTTTCTTCCATAGAAACATAGAATATTTTCATTAGAAATCGCCTTTTTCTCCAGTCTCTGGCTGTTCCATCAGAGAACCTGAAGCTTATACTCTGAATACTATCTGGTTTCTTCAGTACTTAAATTCTCAGTTCTGATGTCATGTTTATCATTCTTGATGTTTTGAGCAGATACTATTTGGTTGTGTCGCTCAGTACACCATTATGCCAGCCTTCGGAGCGATTGTTAGCAAATCCCTTGGACTCTCACCATCTCTTTCAGTGGGTTTAATTCTTCTTGCTTGTTGCCCTGGAGGAACTGCATCCAATGTGGTAGGAGTAATAGATGACCTTTTTTAATTCATGTTCCTTTTCATTTGTACAGCTGTTGAATGAGCTTGGTATTATGATCTAAAGAATTGACAATCCCAAAATGAATATGATCTGTAGAATTATAACAGAACAAATGTAATATTTCCATCTATCAGTACAATGTTCATCCTTTTCTATTTAGGTGTGATTAAAGTGTATAAATTAATAAAGGGACTTTTCCAAACTGCAGGTCATATACATATCACAAGAGATCCCTAATGGTCAAACAATTACATTAGACCTCAATTGGTAGGCATTGTCACCTATACATCTCCCTAGAGTACCCCTTTCTTGACATTCTGCTGAAACAAAGGGCCCTGTCTGTTTCATGTAATTAAATACATAGAAATTGTAAGACTTCTATTTCTAAATAGAAAGCTTCTAAATGCACCCCCGTTTTTCTTTGCACACCCACCATTTTAATTTTTTTTATTATGAATATACCCTCGTGATAAATCCCCAAACTACCCCTTTCCCCTTCTCCAGCTCCTTATCCATCTCATCTCCATCCCCAAGCAGCACCACCGCCATGCCTTCCGCCGCCTCCCCTTCTCCATCTCCATCGCCCCTCTCTCTCTCTCTCTCCCTCCGGCGGTGTTGCTGGAGGGGGAGGTGGTGGCTGGGGTGGGGGTGAGGTTTGAGGTGAGGGTAGTTTAGTTATTATGCAGGTGCAAAGAAAATTTTGAAAATTTCAAATTCAATGGTGGGTGTAGAGAGAAAGAGGGTGTGCAAAGAAAAATGGGAGGGGGGGGGGGGGGGGGGGGGGGTGGTGCATTTAGAAGCTCTCTTCTAAATATGCATAAAATTGAAGAAACATATATGAGTTTCTAAAAATGACCTTTAAATTTTCTCCCCTCTAATGGAAAAATGAATCGAGGGAGGTGGGAAATGAATACCCAACCATCACCTTAGTCATTCAAATATTGGGAAAGTAAGGATTGCATTTACATGGCTACCTTGTATCCTTCATCCCTCACCTCATATCCTTCGCCTCTCACCTCTTTAATAATCTTTCGGTGGAACTCACTTGACCATGAAATCCTTTGTATTCTATACACACAAACAGACTATATGTAATTTTCTTAAAATTATTTTGCAATAGTTCCTTGTTGCATTAGTAGATTTAGTGGTTGCACAAAGTAGGAAATTAGTTGGGTATTTGAATTAAGAGTTAGGTTAGTACTTGAAATTGAGAAGTCATAAGTGGTCAGTAGTTTATTATCTACAATGTAGAGTTACAAGTGACCCCTATACAAGTGGTTTTTAATCTTTTTTTGATCAAGTTCATATTATTTCAATTGAAAATCTATATACACCTTGCTCTGTTCTTGTTCAATTTTTGTTACGACTTATGAGTCTTGGGCTAGTTTGAACTTAGATTCAACTGTTTGAGAAGCAAATTTTTCTAGTACCCATATTTATCATTCTCTCTGTTAGTAATTGATTTGCCTCCCTTCAAACAAGAGAAAAAAGAAGGCTCTAAATCTCACGATGCTCTTATCTCAGCAAGTATAAATTGAATCTTTCCATGTTGCTTTCCTTAATCATCCTTCCCGCGATACCCATTATTCCCTTTCCAAGATTCAAACTCCAGTAAATGTTTTATAACCCACCTCAGTGCTTCTTGATGGAACTCCCAAATCCCACATCACCTAAGTCCTAAGTTTTGAGTTGGACAGGCTTCATATACCTGTTGGGAGTTCCATCTATCAGCTTAAGCTTTGGGTTGGGACATGGTATCAGTGCGGGTTCCGATCCCGTCGTTCTTGTGTAGCCCATGTGGCAGGCCCGTCCATGAAATCTGTTGGGCCTACATGTGAGGTGGAGTGTTGGGAAGTCCCAAATCCCACATCACCTAAGTCCTAGGTCCTGAGTTGGACATGATTTCATATACCTGTTTGGGCCTTCCACCTATCAGCTTAAGCTTTGGGTTGGTACATGGTCTCTTACACTTCTCGTATTACGAACCTTTGTTTCATTTGATGTTTTATCCCTGTTTCATCTTATAAACATCCAGTTTCTTTTGTTTTTTTCTAGAGGAGATATGGGGTCTTGATACATCAAGATAGCTATATCCTTGCTGAACAATTCTGTAAAAGTGATAAACCATCTACAAGGGCACATGTGCCTGCATAAAGTTTTCTGGGAATTGCTTTTTCCTAGATTCACTTTTCTAACCCCTCCCTAGAGGCCTATTTTCTCTAATGATCTCAAAGAATTACTACCTAGATACCTTTTGTTTTCCTAGGTTATGGGCTGCTCCATGAAGAGGAAGATGCTCTTATACTGTTGTTGGTTTTCAAAACTCGAGGAGTAAGGAATTCAAACATGCCCTGGAAATAGGTAAATCAAAAGATTGTAACTTGAGCCTACAAATCAAAATCCTATAGGAATATATGAAAGGGTCTTCAGAAAAAAAAAAAAGCCAAAGTTTTGGATACATAGGATCATCTACTGAGGAAGATTTGGAGTATCCTTCTTCCATAATAATGAATGGGGCCTATCTCATACGGATCGTGCCATCATCAAGTCATTACAAGTTTTGATGAAACCAGGGGTCAAACAAGCCGAACTAAGTCAATCTTGGCCATACTTAGGCTCGAGCTCAGCTGCTTGATCCCAAGGTTGAGCTTGAGTCAAGCTTGATGGGCCAATCTCAAGCTCGACTTGTCCTTACTCTTTTGACTTCAATGTCATGCACTCATGGCTTAAGAAGCACAATGGCAAGGTTTGAGGCTTCCTAAAGTCACACAAGCATCATGATTGCCCGAGTGGTGGGATGCACATATGATCACATGGACTGATGGATCTTGATGGCCGATGGAGATCTTGAAATGTCCAAAAGAATCTAGCTTTGTCTTCATTATATAGAAAAGTGAGTGTGTCATTGTAAATTATGTAAATGTTTGTGGAGTGTTCTCAAAAAGGTTGGATAAGTGTAGGATTAGGATAGAGTTGTGTAGGAATTTGAAGAAAAAGGTCTAGAAAATTCTCATTCATTGGATGAGCGACATGTGGCTTAATCGTTTTTGTTGATTTTATAGGGTACAACTATTAATAGGGATCTCTCCATTCATTTGTAACCAAGCAAGTTTATGGAAGCAAAATTTGGAAGGTTGAGAAAGCAATAGAAGTTCTCTAATTTCTCAAGGTGTTCGAATGTGATGTGTGCACGCCTTTGGTATGAGTTTTGGTCTAAGGGCTAAACCTGCATTTGGAAGGCCGACATGGCTGCGCTAAGAAGAATTGGGTGCCACATGGGCTTGAATCAAGGGGATGGGCATGGTTTGCAACATCAACCTCGGATCATAAATGAGCTAAGCTTGAGGTTAGGCTTGAGATCAGCTTGCCCTCCTCATACCTACGATGTATCTCTGTATTAAGGTGGTGAGCTTGTACTCAGGTTGCACCCATCTGATTTTTTTATTACGAATACTAAGTCAAATATTTGTTACACCTGTATTCTGTTATACCTAAAGATCAGGTCCACTGATCATACAAAATGAAACACCTGTATATAGTTACCTTATTCCTCTGATTTCAGTTTTACAAGCACTGTGTAAATATGATACAATCGTAATGAGAACATTATCAAAATTTCTCCACAATATTTGTCATGGTATCAGAGCACAATACGATCAAACATACCTGACCCTCAGATCTTCATCTGCGACCTCAGTTCATCAGATCTGATCTCTGGGATATCTCTCTAGATCCCTCTAGCGCATCTCGTTGTCTCTGTGATCTCACCAGAGACAACCACTACTTCTGGTTCCGATTTTTTTTCCGGATCTCTGCATCGCTGTTGTTACCGGATCTCTACCTAGAGATCTGCTTAGCTGCAATGACTTCCAACGTGGAGACCCACCTAACCGGTAAGAGTGATGACTCTTCAAGCCCTTACTTTCTGCATTCTTCTGATAACCCAGGCTCCATATTAGGCTCGCAACCTTTGACCGTTGAAAATTACTCCACATGGAGTCGAGCCATGCTCATGGCGTTGCGTGCTAAAAACAAGACTAGTTTTATCGATGGTTCCATCAAGAAACCATCAGTTAGCACCAATCCATTTCATTCCTTGTGGATACGATGCAATAATATGATATTGTCATGGCTATTGAACTCCCTATCTAAGGACCTTGCCTCAAGTGTCATCTACGCTGAAACGGCGTATGATGTTTGGAATGATCTGAAGGAGCAATTCTCTCAGAGTAATGCTCCTAGGATATTCCAAATTCAGAGATCCATCTCCCTCCTTGCTCGAGAACAAACTTCTGTAGGAGTCTACTTCACCAAATTGAAGGGTTATTGGGATGAACTTCAAAATTACTAACTGATGCCCTCATGTTCCTGCAGAGCGATGACGTCATTGATTGAATATCAACAACGAGATCGTGTAATGCAGTTTCTCATGGGGTTAAATGATTCATATGCTGCCATCCGTGGACAAATTCTTCTTATGGAACCAATGCCAACCATCAACAAGGTCTTCTCTCTGGTTATCCAAGAAGAAAGGCAACGGGAAATTGGCATCACGAATCCACAAAATGCTGAGGCAGCTGCCTTTCTCAACAAGTGTATTCCAACATCAAATGAATATGATAATCTCAAAAGGAATCAAGGGCAGCGACGTGAACGACCCACTTGTAGGCATTGTGGAAAATTGTGGGGGTCACACTATCGACAAATGCTTCATACTCCATGGATTTCCACCGGGACATCGCCTCCATAAAAATAGCAGAACTCCCTCTGCCACTCAAGTGTTTACTGAAGACAAAAATGGTGAAACATCAAGTCTCCCTTTCACAGCAGATCAATGTAAGCAGTTACTTGCTCTTCTAAGCAATAATAATGCACAGCCCATGGCTCACCAGGCAGGTATTTCACAGCCAACACCTCTCAGGTACTTCTCTTTGCCTTACTTCTACACATAATGTCTAAGCTTGTTACAGTCCGTTGTTTATTGGCTATAGCTGCTGCCTGCAACCGGCATTTGCATCAACTCGATGTAAACAATGCATTCCTACATGGAGATCTCGTCGAAGAAGTCTACATGACTATTCCACCTGGTTTTGCATGAAAAGGGGAGACTAGAGTATGTCGCCTAAATAAATCTCTATATGGGCTCAAACAGGCATCTCGACAATGGTTTGCCAAACTTTCCTCCTCACTTCATGACGCTGGTTTTATTCAGTCAAAGGCAGATTACTCCTTATTTGCTCGCTTACATGGTTCATCCTATACTGCCGTGCTTGTTTATGTTGATGATATCATCATCGCTGGTAATGATAATGATTCCATCATTGACCTCAAAGTCTTCTTACAAGGTCAATTCAAAATTAAAGACCTCGGGCCTCTCAAATACTTCTTAGGAATAGAGGTCAGCCGCTCAAGCACTGGCATATTTCTATCTCAAAGAAAATATGCATTGGAGATACTTGAAGATAGTGGTCAACTTGGAGCACTTGTCCGTCAACCTTCCCCATGGAACAAAATTTAAAACTCACTGCTTCTGATGGGAATACACTCGATGATCCGACTAGCTACCATCGATTGATTGGGCGCCTCATCTATTTGATAATCACGCGCCCAAACATTCTTTTTTCAGTGAATGTGCTCAGTCAATTCATGGACAAACCATGTACACCACACCTTGATGCTGCTCATCGAATTCTTCGCTATATCAAAACATAGCCCTAGCCATGGAATCTTACTCCACTCTTCAAATCAGTTGGCACTCAAGGCTTTTTGTGATTCTGATTGGGCTAGCTGCCCAGAGACTTGTCGTTCCATCACTGGTTATTGCACAATGTTGGGCCATTCTCCTATCTCTTGGAAATCTAAGAAGCAAACGACAGTATCCTGATCATCAGCTGAAGCAGAGTATCGTGCTATGGCAACAACATGTTGCGAAATCACTTGGCTTTTTTACCTATTAAAGGATCTTAAAGTATATCAGCCGCAACCGGCTTTACTGTTTTGCGACAACAAAGCTGCCTTACACATTGCTGCCAACCCTGTCTTCCACGAACGTACCAAACATATCGAAATCGATTGTCATATTGTCCGTGAGAAGATTCAATCGGGGCTGGTTCGTACATCCCATATTTCAACAGATCATCAAATTGCCGATGTTTTCACTAAACCCCTTGGCGCCTCTCAATTTCAAACACTGATTTGCAAGTTGGGTATTCATAGTATTTATTCACCAACTTGAGGGGGAATATTACGAATACTAAGTCAAATATTTGTTACACCTGTATTCTGTTATACCTAAAGATCAGGTCCACTGATCATACAAAATGAAACACCTGTATATAGTTACCTTATTCCTCTGATTTCAGTTTTACAAGCACTGTATAAATATGATACAATCGTAACGAGAACATTAGCAAAATTTCTCCACAATATTTGTCATTTTTATCTTTAATTTTTTAAATATTTTTTCACGAAAGATCACAAGAATAATTAACACGCATGTTGTAAACTTATTAACTAAACCCAAATGAGGCTATTGTATTAGTCTTGGAACCAGAGCTTTTTAGAACCTAGTCATATCTTTGTTCGTTGTGCTTACTTTGTACCTAACCAAAGTGGATGATTCACAATTTCATGTGGGGATATAGAAACGATGATCAACAAGAAATGAAAAAGTGAGCAACCATTCAAAGTATCATTATTTTAATTATGAGAAATTGCTTGATCCCTACAAAGAGAATGACCATCGATAAACATATATAAACATGCAGACATGTACCTAAATCCACAATGATCGCATTATTAGTCCCACAATAAATGGTGAATGACTCAACTATCACATTGGATGGATGCTTACTTATTGGTGAGGCACCTCCCTTCCATGAAAAAAACAGGGATCAATCTCTGACTCTAGTGCTGATGGTGAGGGACTTGGCCCACTTGGGTGAGTGATGGTGTGAGTATTTACCTTACACCCAAAAATAGAAAAAAAATAAAAAAAGCAATGCTAGAGCGAGAATTGTTAAATGTCCATTTGTCAACCAAGAATATCTTATAATCATGGATCTGAATTAGGGTTCATAAAATCGGGAAATGTTCTCCTACGGGCACTTGCAAGTGCCGTACAGCTCTATGGAGCCCACTTGGGCCTACCTTTCATCAGTGCATCCTCTTTGATAGTCTTTTCATCCAATGAGCTGGCGTCAAGCCCAGTTTTACACTTATTGAACTTTCATTCACCATTGGATTGGCTCTCAAGAAAATCTACGGTTAAGATGCCATTAAACTTTAAGGCTATTAAATCTAAGGCTAGGATAATCTGGTGGGGGCTGATTTTCTAGATCCCATTTGTCCATGAAGACACCTTTCAATCTGCTCTCCTCCCAATTGGTAAACTTGCATCTAAGTGGGCCCCACGAGCTGCACTGCATATAAACTATATGTAGTCTTCTTGTTGGTGAACATTTTCCCATAAAATCAGGTGCCACATGTACTCTGGCTGAGTAATTGCGTGCTATAATTTCATTTTAACCATACACCAAATCCATTAATTTGTTTCTGTGAGACAATGTTACAGGTAACCTTAATTGCTCAAGGGGATGTGCCATTATCCATTGTTATGACTCTCTGCACAACTCTAAGTGCAGTAGTTTTCACTCCTCTCTTGACTAAAGTTCTTGCTGGAGCATACGTCCCTGTGGATGCTGTCAAGCTTTCTGTCAGTACTCTTCAGGTTATTACCAACCTACCATTCAATTATATTTGATTTCTTACCTTTTATTTGAGAAAGATTTTAAACCTATCTGTTGCAGGTGGTTGTTGCTCCAATTTTGCTGGGTTCTTATATGCAGAGCACATTTCCATCCCTCGTCAAACTGATTACACCTTTTGCTCCCCTTCTTGCTGTGTTAACCGCGTCACTGCTTGCCAGCAGGTTTAGCTTTGATTACCCATCTCTCTCTTTCTCATACCAAATAAGGTTAACAATTGACTGCATCTGGTTCTTTGTTATGAATCATATTCTAGACGCAAGAAGCAGTTTTCTCTGATTTTCAATTTATGCAAGCAGAGACTACATTTCAGTGACCCAAAGTGTTAATATGGTGCTTCATGGCTTCATGGCCTCACACTAATGGCACGAACTACAAAAATCTCATAGTGGAATTTCATAACCTACAACTGGTGACCTACAACAGATAGTTAAGATTTGAGAAAGAAAGTATAGAAAAATAGTTTACTTTCAACAGGGGAAAAGTCCAAAGATTGGATTGCTGGAAATTTTCCTCTTGGAGATTTTATTCATGCTCCATGAATGGTGGGCCACTGGGCCCCATCATTTCTGTGGTTCACTAAACCATGGAGCCTTGCTCTACTAACTGTAAACCCAATCAAACTGTACATTTATTAGTTTGAACTCTATATATATTTCCCATATTGCCTTTCTACATGGATAATTTTTACATGTATGCCTTCTTTTGCCTTTTATCAGTATATTCTCAGAAAATGTTGTTCTCCTCAAATCATCAATGCTTAGCACAACAGCAGGCAATGGCTCCAGTCCACTCTTTGGACTGCAGGGATTCTTATCTGGGGAACTGGGAGTCATTATACTCTCTGTCCTGTTATTGCATTTTGCGGGTTTCTTTGTGGGGTATGACATCATTTCTCATTTTCGCCTTTATGGTTTTTATATGTTATTGTTTGCCTTTGCGAATAACATGCATCCACCTTTTTTAATTAATAATGTATGCATTCATCATCAGAATCATCAAAGTCTTCCATTCAAGCCAACTAACTTATGGCCATATCCTCTGTAGCTTACAGTCTATCATGCTTTTCTTTTGCTTTAAGGTCTTCCCTATCTTTCTAGTCTGTTTAACTTTGTAACACTCCATACAAGGGCTGTTTATGGTCTTTTTTATGTGCATGCCATGTGATCCCAGGCGGCATTCCATAATTTCTGAAGTGCAGTCTCAACTGTTTACAATGAAATATGACTAGTTTCTAAGATGGACGAGTAGACACTCATATTTAGGATGAAAATGGGTCCCCAAATACTGAGTATCTGAAGGACCCTAATTGAAAGACCTGGTATGCATCCAACTTTTGGACCATGTTTTTGTTCGGATCTGTTTTCTAGTCCTCTTTATTATCCAAATAAAATTCAGGTCTGAGTTCGGTTCCATGGATTTCATACTCGAGGACTGTTGTGTGTCAAAGAGTAGGACTTATTTATAAATTGTAGTGACCCAGGCACTTTTATGTAAATATTAGAAACTTGAGGGTTTTTTTTTTTGTAATTTTCAGAAATAATGAAATAACATCATAATAAGGGTCCCGATCTTTTGATGTTTTTGGTTACTAACATGGTATCAGAGCCGGGGATTCATGTGTTTTAATCCCCGGGGACATGTTTCTGACCACGTTTGGTCGTTTGGTCATTGGTGTGTTTCTATCTACATGCGGAGCCGCACATGTGAGGGGGGCTGTCAGGATCCTTTGATATACATTGTTCTGTCATTCACTAACAGGTCGCGCTTTTAGTGTTTCTGGTTACTAACACGTCTAACCTTGTAGTTTAATTAATTGATCCTTCTTTTCTCCTTTCTTTCTCCTTCACTTTATTTGATACCCTAGATCTAAGAAGATCTAGGTTTTCAACTAGGATCCCCTACTGGATCCCTCACTTCTTAGGAAGTTTGCAGGTGCCCAACATGGCATTCACTACATTGCTCTCAGTGATAAGAATATATTCCACAATTCAAATTGTCAATTGGACTCATAATTGTACAAAGCATGAGCAGGAGCCAGAGTGAATTTAGTTGAAAAATTAGTGAGTGCCTACTGCCTAGGATGCAGAGCATGAATGTCGAAGCAAGAACCAGGGGAATTTAGGTCTGAGAGCAGGCAGTGTTTCAAGTGAATGCCTATTAAGTCAGAGCAGGTCCCAGACTTAGGAGTGAGAGCAAACTAACACCTTTGGAAGAAGATCCTGCTAAGTTTGTGCTCACCGCTTGGTCAGGCCAAATACAAAACCTATATATGAGTTGATTCTCTGACGTAGTGCCCATTTGGTCGAGGAATTAGTGGAATAGAATGGAATGAAATTATCCCATGTGGTGACAAAACAGGAATTTCTTTTGGAATCCATGCCATGATGTTATGATTTCGCTATCAAACTGGTTCCGGAAATTAGACAAACTGCAAATTGAAAGGCACTTTTAATGTCAAAGAATGTGCAAGACATGGTCTAATGTTCTCATTACAACAATGAGCACCTTCCAACTTGTGCTACAGGCTCATCCTGTAGAACACGTGTTGCTAGTCCATGCATGAATGTAAGGGTCAAAAAGCACTTGACAGAAGGTGTCAGGCTGTTGAACCCGAGAGGCACCTCGCTATAGCGAGGGTGCAGCTCGCTATAGCGAGCTATGACGGGAATGCCCATTCTGATCCGGACTCTATGAAAGAGTTTGAGAATGTGTGCTGTTCTGATTGGAGTCTAAGTAGAATACTTATGCACGAATTTGGGCCTATAAATTGGGTGTTACTCTCAACCCTATAGAGACGACCACCACTCTCATTAATCTGAGTTAGAGAGATCATAAGAGAGAGTTTTTTTTCTAGAGCCATTGAGAGATTATTCTGAAGGACTGCTCTAGAAGGTTTTGTTGCTTCTACTCTCTTGTAGAAGATTGATCATCTTGGTGGACAAGGTGCGAGGAGATCAAGTAAGGAGAACGGGGCACGTGGATTTCGTGTCAGTGGATTCTTTGCAAGAATAACTATAGTCCTGAGGTCGAGGTACAGACTGAGGTACAGGAGCTAGTGAGTATATCTTGTAACTGTTCGTGAACTCTTGATTTCTGGTTCGTGGTTTTTCTCCCGGAAAGGGTTTCCACGGTAAAATTTGTGTCTGCCTTCTTGTGGTGTGTGATTGGTAGATAGCTAGTTCTATATTGTTTGATTGGTTTATTTCCGCTGCATTGATTGGTTAAATTAGAACTAGTAATTCATTCTAGTGGTTCCTAAAAAAAACCTTCACGTGGTATCAGAGCGGGTTACACTATTTTATTGTGTTGATCCATAATTGCTAGAATGGATATCTACCGCGAAGGCACTTCAACCAATAAGCCTCCTCTGTTGGATGATAGCAATTATGCTTATTGGAAAGCCAGGATGATTGCCTTTTTGAGAGCCATAGATCTGAAAGTTTGGAAATCTGTTGAGAATGGCTATTCCTTGCCCACTATTACTGCTAATGGGGTAACTGGTCCCAAACCTGAAGATCAGTGGAATAAGGAAGAAGAGTTGGCTGCCACTTGTAACTCTAGGGCTTTGAATGCTCTTTATAATGGAGTTAATATGTCTGAGTTTCGTAGAATTTCTACATGTACTACTGCAAAAGAAGCTTGGGATATTCTACAGACTGTACATGAAGGGACTGACACTGTCAAACAGTCGAAACTTCAGAAATTGTATACAGCTTTCGAAACCATAAAGATGGAAGATGATGAAACCTTTGATGATTTTAATTCGAAGCTGAATGCAATTGTGAATGATACCTTTACTTTGGGAGAACCAATTCCTGAAAACAGAATTGTTAAAAAGATTTTGAGGTCTCTCCCAGAAAGGTTTGATGGAAAGGTTGTGGCCATAGAGGAAAATAAAAATTTGAATACACTCAAAGTTGATGAGTTGGTTGGCAACCTACAAACTTTTGAAGCAAACCTTAGGTCTAATGGGACGACAAAATCTCAAGGTATTGCTTTGAAAGCGTTGAAAGAATCATTCAAGAAAGCGTCCAATGAATCATATAAGACAGCTGCAAGTGATTCAGATTCAGATTCAGATTCCGAGGAAACTGATCCCCAAGTTGCTGTACAGTTCATGAAGCAATTTAAGCTTTTTATGAAGGGACAGAAAACCAATGTGAAGATCCCTAAAAATTCTGGAAAGAAGAAATCTTTTAAAGGGATTCAATGTTATGAGTGTCAAGGCTATGGACACATTGCTAATGATTGTGGAAACAAAAAATCTAAAAAGAAGGCCTTGAATACTACTTGGGAAGATGACACTTCTGATGAGAGTGATGAAAATCCTGAGTCTGACACTGGCAAGGGGAAGTTTATTGCTTTTATGGCACCTTGTAGTTCTGTTGCTTCCCATGTTTCTTCTGACGCTGAGACTGATCAAGATACTGAGTCAGAGGAAGAACCAGATTGGAAAGGTGAATATGAAACACTTTTCAAGAAAACCATGAAGATGGTTAAAGTGAATGAAAAAGTTGCTATTAATTGGCAAATGTCTGAAGAGCAGAATTCCTCCTTGAAAGCTGAACTTGCAGATTCACTTGCAAAAGTCCAAAAATTGGAGGATGAAAATAACAAGTTGGCTGACAGATTGACTGCAGAATCACAAAAGTGTGACTTACTTGATTCTGATATGAAGACTTTGAAAGCAGAGAATTCTGATCTGAATGAAAGACTCAAGATGGTTCTATCTGAGTTAGACACTGCTAAAGCTTCATTGAATAGGATGAACACTGGATCGAGAAAATTAGATGACATCCTGTGCAGTCAAAAGGCAAACACTGATAAGCATGGTATTGGCTACGCTGATGGAGCATCCACTTCAAATGCCAAAGGTAAAAATTATTTTGTTAAAAATTCAGTTATTACTAATCCTGTTGTTAGTGTTGCAAAGAAAGCTCCAAAGAAGCAGAATGTATTACGTCCTGAACGAACCCCCACTTGTCATCATTGTGGAATTAAAGGACACATTCGACCCCATTGCAACAAGCTGCGAAGTTTACCGAATCAGAGGCAATGGAAAACACAGAAGGCTGAGTTGAAAAAGAAGAATACCAAAGCTGTCTGGGTCAAGAAAGAAGACCTCTCTTCTGTAGTGGTACACACTTTGCTGAAATATTTAAATTTACAAGTGTGTGTGCCTAAGCTTCATCACCCCTGATCTGTAAGATCAAGCCCCCACCCCAGTGCTGATACGAAGATCTTTCTGAGGGGGAGTCAATATTGAGGGGGAGCTACTGCATCCAGGTTGACAGAAGCTGCATGATAATATTTGTTTGTCAATTATGGACAAAAATAGGGGGAGAAGAATGGAGCTAGGGGGAGCTTTACAAGGCAAGGCAATTCAAGATCTGAAAGCTCAAGCAAGCAAAGGCAATACAAGATCTACAGTGCTGAATTTTTTTATTTTAAAATTCAATGTATTTTGGGTTTTAATTTTGGGTAGATCGAATTGTATTTTTCTAGGGATTTTGTCCAAGAATTGCCAAAAGGGGGAGATTGTAAGGGTCAAAAAGCACTTGACAGAAGGTGTCAGGCTGTTGAACCCGAGAGGCACCTCGCTATAGCGAGGGTGCAGCTCGCTATAGCGAGCTATGACGGGAATGCCCATTCTGATCCGGACTCTATGAAAGAGTTTGAGAATGTGTGCTGTTCTGATTGGAGTCTAAGTAGAATACTTATGCACGAATTTGGGCCTATAAATTGGGTGTTACTCTCAACCCTATAGAGATGACCACCACTCTCATTAATCTGAGTTAGAGAGATCATAAGAGAGAGTTTTTTTTCTAGAGCCATTGAGAGATTATTCTGAAGGACTGCTCTAGAAGGTTTTGTTGCTTCTACTCTCTTGTAGAAGATTGATCATCTTGGTGGACAAGGTGCGAGGAGATCAAGTAAGGAGAACGGGGCACGTGGATTTCGTGTCAGTGGATTCTTTGCAAGAATAACTATAGTCCTGAGGTCGAGGTACAGACTGAGGTACAGGAGCTAGTGAGTATATCTTGTAACTGTTCGTGAACTCTTGATTTCTGGTTCGTGGTTTTTCTCCCGGAAAGGGTTTCCACGGTAAAATTTGTGTCTGCCTTCTTGTGGTGTGTGATTGGTAGATAGCTAGTTCTATATTGTTTGATTGGTTTATTTCCGCTGCATTGATTGGTTAAATTAGAACTAGTAATTCATTCTAGTGGTTCCTAAAAAAACCTTCAATGAATTTCTTACACAGCACTGTAAAAAGTTTCTGTAGACCTGAAATTATGCTATCAGACTTGAGCACAGAACTGGAAGTTTAGTACAGAAGAGCTAATTGGTAGTGGAATATTGTCTCTACAGGGACAAATAAAGGGCTGAATACCTTGCTTTGTAACTGGTAGATACAATCATATAAAACCAATAACTACTAACTAGAGGAGATAAGGACACTAAAAATCTCATCCAAACCTTCATCCATGTGTCCCCGTATCTAGTATTCTACTGAGAACCTTTTGCCACTGCAAAATTTCTTTTATCCATTTTCTCCATCCATCCTCACGTTTTCTTTTCTTGATGATACCTCTTCTCTTGCTTCCAAGTGTAGGGTAATACTGTTAGGATCTACGATGGCCCAGATACGAGATAGATACAACCTAGGATGCCCAGATACGAATACGTACTGGTACAGACACTGATATGGAGATCAGGGATACGACTCTCCCTCTGCACTTTAATTAGGAAATCTAGGACACAAATACAGATATGGGTGTCCCAATTTTTCCTTTAGATTATGTTTGAATTAATGAAATAATCATTGTTTATGTTCGAAGTAAGAAAATTTCAAAAAAAAATTCAAAAAAAAATTAAAAAACTAAATGAAATGATGGACTTTTTTTGGGTAAATAAAATGAAATAATAGACTTGCTAAGTAGGATGTGCTAAACTTATACCCTAGAAGTATCGGTGCAGTATCGGGTACCAATACAAATATCGTATCGGTCCCATACAAATACGATGGGCTTGTACAAGTATCCGGGTATCATAGGATACAACAGGGAAACTCCATGGATACCGCAGGGACTGGAATTCTACACACAGAAAATGAAGTATCAGATAAATACGACATGATAGTTACCTATTTTGAAGTATCTGGGTATACTTTAGGATATGAGAGTTACTGAGTTAGATATGATTGAATAAATACAATTTGAGTTGGATTATATGATCTCCTATTGGCTAGGGTTATGATGAGGTTTTACTAACATTTGGATGATTCAGATTTCCTTGTTTTCATTAACTACCACAAGGTGTTCTTATGTGTGTACTCATCATTGGAATGGTAAACAATGTTACAGTTTCTTGAAGAATTGAACCAGTTCTAAAGAACTTCAGGTATTAATAAGTTCTTGTGTTGCAGCTACTTATCTGCAACCTTTTGTGGGTTCAAGGAACCACAGCGACGGGCAATCTCGATTGAGGTATTACTACTCAAAATATAAATCATAAAGCAGTTTTCATGTTTTGCGATTGTGATGCCAGTTCTCATTCTGTTTATGTGAAAACAAATGTAAATCTTGGTCTGTTCGACCTGTGTTAAACTATATCACCATGTTATCAACATACTCATGGTCAAGTGGTGTTGGCCCCACCAGGTAGTCCAAACGTAGCCAAAAAAAGGAGAGAGAGAGAGAACAAAAAAGGAAGGAGCTATGCTCTGGATAAATACAATGTGTAGCCCTAATGATCTGCAGTTTATTTGGAGTAAGCACTCATCAGGTAGGAACCCTTGTTGAAAGAGTAATGAAGCAGAAAGCTCCCTGCTCAAACAATCGTGGCCATCTGATGTTTCATAATTAGGTTGCAGATGGACATCTGGAAGCAAAACACATCAAAAGACCCATAACCAGCTTGGAAGGAAAAATACAACTTGTACGACTAGGATCCTTGCATGGACTGTATTTTTGTTTCATTGCTTATCCAATGTGGGTTCCTCTATATGAACTACGATCACTCATCAACGTTTTCATTATCATAACATCTCTATACATACTCCATGGGAGAATTCAGAGTCTTGCTTCTATAGCTATTTCAGACACCAACACCTGCTCATTTCTGCAGGTTGGGATGCAGAACTCATCCTTGGCTGTGGTTTTGGCAACTGCCCATTTCACTTCCCCGCTGGTTGCGCTACCCCCTGCCATGTCTGCAGTGGTTATGAATATAATGGGTAGCAGTTTGGGTTTCATTTGGAGGTACATCAATCCTTCCAATAATAAAAATGAGCTTGAAAGCTAAATTCTAGGCACTATAATCCACAGTGCATTAACAAACGTCTCTTATTACATCTGCCATGTAAGTGAATCAAAACTCAAATGACCAAAGGGATTCTATGCCTAGCATTGCGAAGAGTCAATTCTGTTTTCCTGTTCTTGTTGTTGTTCTAATGCTAAGAAGATCAGCTTTCATTACAAGTATAATACATGATAATTGATGTGGCTTATTAAGTTTTTTGGGCTCCTCTGAGCTCCTTTGTCAGTACAGACAAGTTAGCTGAGGACCTTGATCATTTTTATCCTTTTTCTTTCTCCCTATGTTTTTTTTTTCTTGTTGGCGCGGCCTGTGATTGATCATTGTCCATCTTAGCAGTGAGCCATGAAAATGGGTGGTTCAGATTGTCTCATCTTTTGCATATAGGCAGGGTCCATGTTCTACCGACATGCACATTTCCCTTGGATTTGAATTCGTTATTGGTTGGCTTTGGTGCCATACTAAATTTCCTCCACCAATCATTCTTAACAAAAAACTGAACGCATTAGTAGAGACGGTATAATTACTTTTCGATATGTGAAAAGATACTTATGGACAAAACAAAACAGAAGCAATTCTGTTCATGGCACCAGAAAGTATGGGAAAACAGATTGTGTGAAAAAAGTGAGTAGAAAAGTAAAATCTTTTGCATGGAAATCAGTGGCAACAGTTGAACTGAACCCCAGTGTTCCCAGCAAAGGTAGGCTGGGCTGAGCCTGTCCAATGAATGCCTATTATGTTCAGGCCTAGCCCACTATTCGCTCCTTATGTTAATGCCCTCAACCGGGCTGAGCCTTTAAGAATATGTGAGTCAGGCTTGAACCATTTAACAACTGGGCTAGAGAATTAGTCAAGGTACGGTCCACAGGCCAAGTGGGAGTCCCCAAATCGATCGAGATCAATGCAATCTGGTCTTGGGTTGGGCTGAAGGTGGCCTGGCCCATGCGCATCCCTGTTGGTGGGCCATGGTTAGCTAATCGGCGATTGATTAATTAAAATTTTATAATATAACATAAGTTTAAAAAATTGAAATACAATTTACAAATATGTTGATTTCCTTGAAATAAGATTTACGACTTTGATAATTTCCAATTTGAAATAAAATTTACAACTATGATAACTTTCTTGCATTGTATCAAATATAATTTACAACCATGGTACTTGTACAATTTTCAATTTTTGAAAACTAAGATATTTCTAATCATGCAACTTCTTCCATCATTTGTTGCGTCTTTTTTTTTTCCTGCCATAAACTAGCGTCGTAGGGCAAATATAACACTCCATTGTTTCTTCCGATAACCTCGTTTTATAGTCGTCAATCACGCGCCCATCTACATTGAAAGCTGACTCCAATGCAACTGTAAATACTTGAATTGTTAGTAGATCCGGGCCATGGCAGAAAAGATGGGAAATGTATTTTCACTTGCTTTCCACCGGGCCAGAAGGTCAAAATTGGAGACGTCCTCCTGTAGACATCAATCGAACTAGTTTCGAGATGTACCGTTAACTCCGACATAACTTGATTGGAAGATTTGCCTAGAGTGCAAGTGAGAAAGCTCCAGGCAGCTAGCTCCCCGCTGTCCTTGTAGTTGGGGAGGGGGATAAGCTATATCCCTTGTTCTACCCATTTGAATACAAGACTCCCTAAAAAGTGATTCTAATTTTGATTTGATATTATTAATACCATTTAAGTAAGGAGTTTCTATAATATGATTTATTTCTTTAAGTAAGATTTTTACCACCACCTAGTTTAAGCCTAGGGTCTAATATAGCAGCTAAACAAATTATTAATGTTGTTTCACTCCAATATTTTCTAAGTTTTGTTTCCATTATTGTACAAATTTCAGTGAAGATATGAATACTTCCATATTTTTGAAAAATAAGACTAATTTCATAAAAGTGATTTATTGCAAGAGTTGAGGTAGGGTAGGTAATATACCCTAGAAAAAATATTATTGTATCATAAAAAACAAACTTCTAAAAAATCTCTTATTATGGCAAGCTACCAGTTTTCATTATTTAAAATGTGTTATTGTAAATGTAAAGCACAATATTCATTAATTACATCTTTAACTTGTAATGTTTCATTTAACATTTCATAGGTGTGATTCCACCCATCCTTTACATTTGTTTTTTTATTTTTTAGGTCTTTTATTATGTCTTTTACATATTTGTGAAAATAATTGTTGTTGGGAAGGAGATGTATATATGTAAGCTATACTTTCTTTAATATGATTTGTTATAGGCTTAATAAAACTTAAGCCATCTTTTACTGTAAGATTTAAGATGTGATGTACATATACTTTCATTGTGAAAAAGACCAAACTAATATTAAGTGGGAGCATAGTTTTCATTAGATCAACATTATTACTGGCACTTGTATTATCTAAAGTTATAGAAATAATTTTATTTATAATATTATAATTTTTGACTTTTTCCATAATAGCGAACCCTATGTTATGGCCATTATACGGGTACTTAAGTAAAGGAAGGCAATAATTCAGTTGTTCATTGATACCACCAAAAAAAAAAAAAAAACGCTCAATCAGGAATGGTTAAAAGCCTTCCAAATGAATTTAGAAACGGTTTTAAACCATTCTTGAAAAGGACATATCTATTTGGAACGTTCTTAACCGCTCCAATATCAAGGTTTGGAACGGTTTCAATCAGTTTCAGATTTTGCAATTGATAAGCTTTCTACTTATAGTTTTGATTTTAATAAATCTTTCTTGGATTCATTTTAAGGAAGTCAATCCATCAGGATTCTTATTTAACTAATCTTCGAGGGAATTGAGAAAATGCTTTTAATTGATTTCTTTGATTAGAAGAAATCTCTTACGGTTATTTATAGAAGAGGTTTTTCATTCCTCTCTTTTTGCTCACGGTTTTGCAAAGTACCCATTAACTCTCAAGTGGAGATAGGGAAAGCCTTATTGATAAGGGCCGTTGATCTCAAGGCGGGACAAGCTTTAAATCAATCCATACCGCTCATCATCAAGATCATGGCGCAAAGTACGCTTTTAGTATTCAAATTTAATATTGCTAAATGCATAAACCAAGATCTATAGGTTTGATTTGAGTTGAAAACATTTTGAGATCTTACAATTGGTATCAAAGCATGTGTTCTGATTTTTGCATTTAACATTCTTTTAGTTGGATAATATTTTATAGAGCAGAACTGTCTCAAATGTACATATCTCAAATTAGATCAATGCAAATCTCTTAGCTGCCGTTTGCATCTAAATCTAAGATGCCAATTGCCAAGGCAGTGCACGATTTGAGTTGCCTTAATGTTTCGTGCATCCAATGCACTGTGCTCGCCTTCAGTATGCTCGCATCAACGTAGTGCTTTTAGATCTCGAGTAGACGAGATCCTTGATGCAGATTTATCTGTGTAACTATTGATGGGCCAGCCCAAGTGACCCGAATTGTGATGGTGAGTTGGGTCCAGGTGATCCGGTCCAAGCCCAAGTGACCCATTACAGGATGATGGGTCAGGCCAAAGTAACTCAATCCGTGATCTGTTCAGTCCGTTGAGATCCGAGGCTTGCTTCACGAAGCCTCGCCACGTCAAGGATACCACATCGCTTCGGAAGAAGTCCTCTCCTTACCCGCTTTTACCAATTCGTGCGGAGAAGATCTCACCTGCCTCCACCTGCATCGTCCCTCGAGGGCAGCTCTAAGGCTCTAAAGAGACGTTGCATTAAAGTCATCCCCATCTGTTAGGGGAAGACTACAAATAGGAGAGCCCTCTCATCACTTAAGGATGAATTTTATGTCTTTCACTTTTTTCCTAAGCTTGTAACCCTTTTACGCTTATCAAAGATCACCAGGCAATCCCCGCCTTTATGAAGTGGATGTAGGTCACACAGACCGAACCACTATAAATTTCCTTTATCTCTCTCATTTATTTACCGCATTTATTACTGCATTTATTACTTGACTGGTGGTGTCCGAAACATATTTTTGGCATCATCAACTATGATTTGTGGTCTTGATTTGATTTTTTTAGCACCATGATCATCCTACCTTTTTTTCTTTTCTTTTTTCAAAGATTACTTTTGGGTATTGTAATGGGCGTGTGTTTGGTTATGATCCTCCATGATCAATGGAATTAAAAGCTCACTTTTAGGGCCTGTTTGTTTAGAACAACCAGTGAGAATTTTATCTAAAAGAATTCCGAGAATTCCAAAGATTACCCTCTAAAGTAAATTTTCAATTGTTCAACCACAGAGTCTTCTTGGCCATGCCTCGGCTCGCTATGTTCATGTGATGCGACTTTAGTATTCACTTTCTACACCAAACTAATAACCCTTTTGTTTTAGTGTGGAATTTTTATATGCATATTTCTCTCACTATTGAGTGAGGGACACTCTCCTTTTTGCACATGAAAAGTGCATTTTGTACTCACTCTATGTACTTAAAAAGTACATTTTGTACTTGAAAATTTCCAAAAAGTGAAGTGTTCCTCACCCTATGGTGAGGGAAAGATGCATATGAATGTTCTCCTATTTTAGTCCATGGTGTGTAGTCCTACAAAACTCACCATCTACTGAAATGGCTTTTAATGCTTATTACGCCAAATGTAGAGAGGCACATCAATATTGGCTCTGCCTTGGCCAATTCCGCTGCGCATAAACGGATTCCATGTTTTTAGACCAAACAGCAGGTGACACGGCGGGGGGCGGGGGGGCGGCTGAAAGAGAGCCCTCAGCCGCCCCCCTCGTGTTACCCGCTGCCCTGTCTGAACCAAACAGGGGATCCGGTTCTGCTGCATCTCTACTGTGGAGCTGTTCTTATCTAATTTCCCACTGAAAGTGGGCGCAACAAAAGAGTGTGCTGATTTCGATCATTTCTCAACCAACCTTTGTAGCATTCTCAATCAAAGAATAACAAAAATGGGGCACATTTCATTGTTCTTAGGGGCTTCATCTACCGCATCTATAAGAGCATGCCATAAAAATGAGCCATTGAATAAGGGATACCCAAAAAAGAAAAAAAAATTCTGCTTGAAGAGGGAATGCATTTTTCTTTTTTTATTGGGGACTACATCTCTACCTAACACCACCAGCTCTTCAATTATTGCACGATGAGGGATGGAGAAAAGTAGTGCCCAGGAAGGGCAATTGCTCCTCTTTTAACCTTTGTTTTTTCTTCATTATAAGAGATGAAAAATCCTAAATTTTTCATTGGCATTTTTGGTCTTATGATTTTTGCCCCTCATCAACTTTGTTTCTTTCTTATTTGCCCTTCATTAAATTTTGTTTTTCGTCTTGTTAAAGAGTAATACTCCAAACACATTAGGGCGATTTGGTCTTTTGGAGGGAAATTTGGTATTTTAATCTTTTCTTTATGCAAGACACACTCAGAGTGTGTTTGCTTCTCCTTCTTCCTCTTTTTTTTTTTTTTGGTTCATTCACCATTTATCACGTCTAGTATCCATGTACTCTCAAGTTTGGCACTAATAATCAACATTTTTTGAACACTTGCCTATTTAAGTTGTGATCATATTGAGTTTTTAAAATTTATTCAAATTTAGATTAAATTAGATCTAATCTAATTGGTAAGCAAGAAATTTTGTGCGACTATAATAAAATATTTGAGCTTGAAATGATTAATAGGCCAAAGATTAAGAATTTTAGTCAACATCATCAACCCCATATTATGGTTTATATATTTTATAACCGTATCATGAGCTCACAAGTAAATATCCTAAAATCATACAATTTACAATTCTTCTCAACTTATTGACCCATTATTAAATGTCGATGGGCGTGCAGAACAATGCAAATTTATCATTTTTCGGGTAATCTAATAACTAGTTTATGGGTAGAACTGAGTTGAAAACTTGATTCTATGTTAATATATTAGTTTTTAAATTTTCCTCCTTTTTTTTGTGCTAAATTATTTTAATTGCATTATTGATCCACCATCCTTACTCCCAAGAGAAATTATTGACTCTGTCACTATGCACGATCAGCTATCACCATCTACAATAAGCAACTTCATATGTGGGATAATCTGTTTTTTCTCCTTTAAACACATCATCTCATAGTTACTTACCTGTCTATAGAAAAAGATAAAAGATAAAAGAAAAGAGCACGTCCACGTCCACACCTAATATACTGGTGAAGAATAACATATATATTTATATATATTTATGGGAGATGTTCTTATGAGAGATATCCCTCACTTTATATAAGAGATATGGGTGGGGGCCCTCACATTTAAGTTATTGACATTGAATATGGATGTGAAGGCTCCATCTTATCTCTCATAAAGTGAGAATATCACTCATAAAAATATATATATATATATATAAAAGAAAAGTAAGGCTGATAAATGCAAGTGAGATAAGAAAAAGGAGAAGGAAAGAGACCCTTAAAAAAGCAAGTGAGTACGGAGGTGCCACAAATAAATGCAGCAAGATAAGAACAAGATGAAGGAAAGAGACCCTTAAAAAAGCAAGTGGAGTGCGGGGTGTCTTAAGTAGGGCATGTCTCATCAAAGAGACCCTAAAAAACACAGCTCCCACTATCTCTCGCAAGTGGAGTGCGGGGTGTCTTATCTAGGGCATGTCTCATTACAGAGACCCTAAAAAACACAGCTCCCACTATCTCTCTTTGTGGACCAAAAGCTCTTCTTTCTCCCACGCCCATATGGTCTTTGTGGCTGCCACTAGTCTATAGTGGGAAATTGTATGATCCTGGGCATCAGGATATATGCACCATGCCCAGAGGTTCACATCCAATCCAAGCCGTTGATATGCTGGGAGACCTTATCTTGAAAAGAGAAACAACCATCCTTCTTTTTGTTTGGTACAAACAAATGGTGTAGTTTCATATTTGTCTTAGAAGGCTGATATTACCAAACATGAAACATGGCATGTTTGGTGGCATTTGGATCATTTGTTTTGTCTTATGTATTTCTGGTTGCTCATTTGGATCATTTTCGTTGCGGGTCTGTTTCTTTATAAGAATTTTTTATTGGAATTCTAGTGGTTAGGGATTTTTGAGACATAATGTCCTTGTATTTTCAAATCTCCTGTTTATTCAAATCTCCTGTTTATTTACAAGAATTTATAAATTCCAACACATGATAAGTCTGAATTGGCCTTTAAGAATTCCTGAAATTCCACCTTCTTTGTATTTTGGTGTAATTTCAAAATGCTCATGCCCTTAGGAGAATTTAGGAATTTCACCTTGTCTTCAAGAATTCTCCAGACAAGAATTCTTGGAATTCTAGTAAATGAATAGGCCCCACAGTAGTGACCTTGTTAATAAACAAATACCAGCATCGTACCTCGTGTTGAACATGGTCGCATTTTTCTGCAGTGTCGTTTTTATAAAATTAAACACTCATTTCTTCAAACGATTCATTCTCAACAAAACTAAATGGTAATTTAGACAATATTATAAATTTTACAGATTGATATCTTACATTATTGACATTATAACTAAAAATTCTAGCCCTTTTAGATTTATGGGGGGTAGCGGCAGATCCTATTTGGCTTTCCTCTGTCTCTCTGTTTATATTACTATCCTTATGCACCAATTTTGTAGTTGAATTATCATGGGCTATGTATTCTAAAGGTCCAGCCATTATTTGAAAATTAAATTTGCAAACAAGATAAAATAAATTAATATAAATATATATTTATTGTGATATTTTATATAAGAAAGGGGAGAAGACGAGACTTACTTTTATATAATTTATATATATTAAATAAAATCTGGAATTTAAATTAAAAAATACCTGAGATTTTGTTAGGATTTCCTTCTTGACTTGATCTTGGCCCCCAATATCTTTATAGAACTTCTTGAAGAGATCTTTTAGAGAGAGAGAGGGAGAGAGAAAGTGCTTATAGAGATTGGAAAAATATGCTGGGAAATGAGGGGGAGGGGTATATATACCCTTACAAATGTTAAAATGACATAAAATATCCCCAAAATATTACTGTTTTTCAAAACTGTTTTTCAAATGTTGGGAGGGGTAAAAGTGTAAAAATGCCCAATATAACCGTTTTTTTTTTTTTTTTAATTCCTGCCTCTTTTTTTAGTTGCTCTATTTTGGATGAGTCTCAGAAAAAGAGTAGAGATACAACCGTTGTAGTGTAGATATTTCTGCTGTCTCCACATCCAATCAGGCCTTTTGGTGAATAATGATAGATCTATTGTAGCATATACAATGATTCTTGTGCAGCAAGTGACAACCTAAACTTGGGTGAAGTGATAATCATCAATGAAATACAATTTTACATCAGGTCACACCACCATTTGTGATGCGACAGTCTCTACTGAACTGCAATTTATCCAAGTCGAGAAGCTCCACATGTTAGGATGCTGGATTCCAACCTCGTAAAAACATCTATGTACATATATGAGACAAGAATTATAAATGCCAAAAAAAATGGTTGAGCCCACAGTCCAACTAGGCCAGCCCATGGATCCATCAGATCTCGGGCCCAGATGCCATATTGACTCAAGACCTATGCGAAAAGGGCCCAAGAAGAAGGTCCACAAAAATGTTTGGGAGATATATCTGATATTTCACCTCTCATCTCACCTCATGGGTCATATTAATGGAGTGTTGCTTCTCCATTTCAACAAAATCCAGAAATTAGTACAAAAGAAAAATAAAAATAACATTCATCCAAATTCTGAAAAAAGATTATCCATGCCCATGTCTTTGATTAAAAGATGGTAAAGAAACCAAAAATCAAAGTCGATTGGAGCAACATAATTATCTGCTGAGTCCTGTTAAAAAAAAAAAAACATATACCCAGTAAGAGCATTTGAAAAGAATCTTCATCAGTGCATGCATATTATACTCACAAGATTACCTTCCATCCACAATAAACATTGTTAATCAGTAGCACAACACCCTTCCTCGAGCAGGGCTCATTAGCACAATAACATCTAGCATTTTTTTCAATGTTGGATTGATACTATATTGGTTAAAGAGTCCATCTAAGAAACATTCAACTCCTGAACTCAGGAGCAGTGGGGATGATCAAAAGAAGCCAATTTGAGGATACTCAACCTGACACCTTTACAAATGGCCAAATTGCAACCTGTATTGATGAAACGCATAGAGAATGACTTGACTATCACATTCTTACCACCTTTCCTGTGTTTCTAATCATACAAAGGCAGCTTCCAATTCTAGCTGAATGCTAATGGTCTCCCAGTTTCAGAGCCTCACCCAAGTGAAGGTTCAAACTGTTCCTCATGGTTCTCCTCCCGACTCCTCCTGCATTGCCTTTTCTCATCATTGCAGCAAACTCACTGTAATCAATTTGTCCGTCCTGAAAATGATAGACCCACATAAATCAAACTCCTCCCAGAAAGTGTGATACCTAAAAAAGACAGCAGGTATATACAGAAAACAGAGCAGTAAAACTCAAAAGCTACAGGATAAAATTTTGGGAGAGTAGAGCATGTCTGAGAGAAAAATTGATATAGGCCAAGTAAATTGCTGATCCCACAAGTCCAACTAGGTTGGCCAATGGATCCATTGGAGCCAGGCCCACGGACCACCTGAGCCAAGACGTATGTAAGAAGGCCTAAGAGGCAGGTCCACAATCAACCCCCTGGCTAGTTGTTTGCACCTGTGGCCCTTGGTTTAAATAATGTAGTTTGGGTTTATGCCATGTAAATCTGCCACAAATTGGTTTTTCCATTGAAGAAACTCATGGAAATGTAGATAGGGAAACAAAATTTACATGTAGTTTTTAGGGTCATGTTTTTGCTGGGAAATACCTCTCACTACTTGCATGAGGGGTAAAAACCTAAGCCCCTTGTGGGACCGATGGGAGGATAGTGTGAAGGGAAGGTCTCATTGTAGATATGAATTTAGGCAAAATCATCTCAAGCAGATCCTACAACTACTAATGTAGGGGCTTCAAAGTATGATGGTTTCTTAAGTTACGTTTTTTGACAAAATTCAATCCAACAGTGAGTAATTTAGAATACTGTCAAATTAAAGTCGGCGTCACATGGGGGATTAGCAAGTGTCAGGGGAGTGGATTGATCATGGAGGGTCCCACGCGATGGTAAAACAGTTGCCTCTAACACAATCCCGGAGAGGTACCATTTAGTAGAAAGAATCCTCAGTTTTTATCTACTTCAAGTCATTATAATAGGGTGCCAAGGCAATTGATTTGGCAGACACCAAAGAAGAAAGGCGCCCCAAATGGCCACGTTGAAATCAGAAAAGACATGTATAAAGGTGTAATTCAAGTATGGTAAGTGTGAGGACTGTGAAATGATGTCTCCATTTTCCAATGAGACTTGGGTAGCACCAATCGTTCGTTTAGAATCTTACTTGTTCGCCTTGGCTATGGAGTACGGACATCACAACAACAGATATCCAAGATGAATTATCTGAGTATGTTTCTCCACAGATGATGTGGTGTTTGTTAGTCAAACCAAAAGGCAAGTAAATGAAATGCTAGAACTTTGGAGAAAGGCATTAAGAATCTAGTGTGTCGATTGTCGAAAACTAGTAGACCAAAGATAGAATATATGGAGTCCAAGTTTAGTGGGTTTGTGATTACAAAAGATGAAATGGTCAAAATTAATAGCTCAGTACCATAGTGATAGATTTTGATATCCAGAAGCAACCAGAGAAATTAACAGTGTCAGTAACAAGATAAGAGTGAATAGGATCAGTGTATGTGGGCAAAGTGAAGGCTGACCTAGGGGAGTGTTATGCAATTATCCATTTCCACTCTAATTAGCAGTTTCATAAGCCCACAATCAAAATTACTTTGTTGAACGAAGCTGAGAGATGAGGAATGAAGAAATGAGAACTACATGTCACAGAGATACGCATGCTAAGAAGGATGCAAGAAGTTAAAATGAAAGGGTAGAATTAGAAGAATACATGGCAAGAAACTTAAAGTAGCTTCACCAGAGGTTAAAATCATACAATATCGTTTGCGATCGGTTGTTAGGAATGCAAGTAGAAGTCCAAAAACAGCCCATATACAACACATTGAAGGCTCACAAGTTAAAAGAACTAGGAGAAGAGGGAGACAAATAAAGACCCCATATGAAGTAGTCAGAGTAGACATGTTCAAATATAGAGAGTTCTAAGGCATGGCTTTAAATAGTGAATATGGTGGAAGACCAAACCTCCTAGATGTGACTTGTGAGCCTAGATTTATGATGACAGTGATATCAGTTATCTCTTGATGGAGATTTGAGCACTTCCAGGGTAACATAACCAGTAGTTAACAAATATTAGCAAGAGAGAGATCTCATATCTTGATATGCAGAAAGGGATATCCTACTAGAATTTCCTTTTCAAACATAACCCTAAGTCTTTCTCTTCATTCATAATTCCTTTTTTCTCCTGTTGTCAACAAGCCCTTAGTGTTCTTTCAATACTTGCACAGGAACATGC